>CM066044.1:41931157-42008063 GCA_033557465.1 Ichthyophis bannanicus | reverse complement strand
ATGGAACTACAACCTTCCAAGAATTTCTTTCCTCCTCCGAGAGTGCCGCACACCAAAATCCACAAAGGAACAAAGGACAAACCACCAAGAAAGGAAAACAATGGACAGAAAACAACACCCTGCACTAAAGAGGTGAGCAACCCTGACGCCCCCATCTTGCCTTCCCTCTGGATCTCCCTCCTCCTCTATAACCCTCTCGGCAGCCCACCAAGCACCCCCGTTAGATCCTCTGAGGCTCGCTCCGAATCTCGCCCCTCTTATCCATCCCCGTGCAAAAGAGTCGACTGCCGCTACTTCCAGGAGTCCCCTCCGGCCCTCGGTCCCCTGCAAAGGTATCCTCCGCTATGCCAGAAAGAACTCTCGCAGGGAAGCCCCACCCAGCACTGACCTGTAACTAAGCATCACATTTCGCGCCACCGGATCACCGGAGCGTAGGACTCCCCTCCGCTCCAGCAGGATGCCGCCCGCTGCTCCATCCAGGATTCCACCCTGATCCAAGCCCCCCCCCCCCCCCCCCCCCTCTCTGCAAGGGCAGCATCCTCCGCGCAACTGAGTACCGCGCCGAGAAGAGCCATGACAAGCACAGTGATGCCAAGGCCCCCCCCCCCCAAAAAGCTCCATCAGGAGGACACGGCACCACAGCTCCAGCAGTGGAGACTAATCCCGTGACCGAGCAGAGCCAATAAAACGCGGCAGATCACTGCTCTCCACACAGATCATGCTCCCACATGACCAGCAATAGCAGCACAAGGCCACGGGGGGCTAAAAGCAACCGGGCATGACACGCAGACCAAGCAGCAACCTCAGTACACCCAACCTGAACTCATCCAAGCTCCTGTCCCAGCGTCATTGGCGCAGCTTGAATCCACTGCGACTGTCCCCGACTGGCCTCCCATTCTCTGGATAACCCCAGGCACCCACCGTCTTCAAAATCTAAACTCGCCGGACATAGCCCCCCAGATGCCTTCCCCACCCAGATTGCCTATCCCATCCAGACTTCTCCCCTGAGCCACTGCCGGACAGCGACAAGGAGCACTCAGCAGGACTGTCCCGCTCCAGCTGCATCACCACCGCTCTTACAGTGAAGGGCGCTCTCGCTCACCCTCACTAGCTCCACCGCCGCCACCTGTTCTGCCACCTTCTCCGCGCGGAGGACCTGACCTATCCTAATTTTCTACAAAAAATGTCCACGCCGCCTGGTTCTTTGCACCAACGGAACACACTAGGCACCCAGGAATGAGGTTCCTCGGCCGCCCTTCTCAAGTGTCCCTCACACTCCTAAGTCCATCATTTCCAATCCCGGTATTCATCATCTGCTGCTGGAAGAACCTCACCAAACTGTTGGCAGACCCCCAGCCTCGCAGCTGTGGCTACCTCGCGTGAGACGACTTGAAGCTAAGTACCAGGGGAAGTTACCCTCGGGTGCCGAGGCTTCGGACAATGCTACAGCTTGCCCCACCAATTCCATCATGGTGGAGTCCCCATTGAAATCCAGCAAAAGCTTCAACGTACCCACTCCAACGCCCCCCGGAAAGGACTGTAAACTCCTTGACGATTCTGGTAAAAAGACTATTATCTGTCATCTGCCAGTGCTGAGAGCGGCAATGGGGGGAGGGTGTGATTGGGAGTGGGGGGGGGGGGAGAGGGGTGGGGGGGGTGGGGAGGCGGGAGTGTTTGGAGGGGGGAAGGGATTGCCTCACACTCCTTCCAACAGGTGGCTGTAACCAGGACAGACGATGACTGGATAACCTCAAGTGAAGCAATCGTAAGGGCTCAACGCAGAAGCAAAAGCCCCCTTCCTACTCTATCCTAAATTGATCTGAAAGAATGCGTAGAACACCTACCATTCGTGCTACCTTTGACTCCTTCGACTCTGCAGCGTAGGACAGCCAGCAAACAGAATCGCCTCCAGACTCCTGGGCATGGGCTCCGAGACTAAATCGGGACTCAGAGAAGATACACATGAGAAGGCTTGCAGACGCACCATTCGCAGGGGACAACCCTCTCTCTTCCGGGTTAAAGTCAAAGACACCGGGGATGACATGAAGGACCCGCTGCTCCACCCTCACAACCTTAGCCTAGGAAGGCATGGAGCACAACCCCAAAACTTGTGAAACAAGACAAGGGGCGTACCAAGGCCGGCCTTACGCATATTCCAAATGCTACCAGCCCTACCTAGAAGTGGCAGTTCACAGCGCAACAAACAGCAACACCAATATCCGCCCTATCATCAAAAACCACGACAGAAGGACCGCAGACAGCAGAAACAACCTTCTGCATCTTCAGGGAAGAAGCACACCCTCCTTTTGACGCTCCACTGAGCAGGGCCACGCAGGTGGGGGGCACCTCTCTGCGTTCATAGGGACCATGGGAGAACATCACTTGCAGGACTCAGGAGTCCTGCAGATCATCCGTTAAGGCTACAGGATGCACAACTCCCCGATCCCAAACCCAAACACTCACGCCCCCTCCAACCCACAATGGACAAACTCCTGGACACCATGGCAGCGGAGATCCGCGCCGTGCCTGACAGCCACGGGCCATCGACCGACAGTACACCGCCATATACACACCTCAGGGACATGGGTTCTACTCAATATTACCTTCTCATACCCAAGAAATTAGGGGGCCTTCGCCCCATCCTCGACCTCAGGGGCCTCAACAAGTTACTCGGGCCCCCCCCAAGAACAGTGGCGTGCCATCGGAGCGGGAGGTGGAAAAAACAGTGCTAGATTAAAAGCAAAAAAATTAGATGTAGTGTGAAAATGAAAATGAGAGACTAGACCACCCAATGAAAATGTGAAGTGTGTAACTATGAAAAACCGCTGGAAAAATATAAAATGGAAATAGGATGATGATGAGCCTTTCATAGTAAAGGGTACTTACAAACCATACCTTAGACACACCAGTGAGGGAAACGATATGAAAATAACAAACCTTAGACCCGGCACAAATTATGAAACCTATTAAGAGTGAGTGCGAATTGTGATATGTAAGAAGAATTACTGAGCCTAAATGTAGAAAGACAACTGAGGATGGGAGGGAGGGGGAGGAAGAGGGGGATGGGAGGGGGGGGGGAGGCCCGTATTTCAGCATTCTTAAATACTAGAGAGCAGCAGTTTTTCTGGTCAGGTTGAGAGTACTCTTTACTATGTAAGACCCGCTTATCATCATTATGTTCTCTGTCCCTTACTCCCGTTTTTATTTCTCCAGCAGTTTTTCTTAAGTTATACTTTACATTTTAATGGTGGTCTAGTCTCTCATTTACAGTTTCACACTACATCAATATTCTTTTGCTTATATATTTTTGGCATTGATATTTTTTGCTTTGATCTAGCACGTCATTCACCTCCCGCCCCTAATGGCACGTCACAGTTTTTTGGCGCGAATTTCAGCGTTCTTAAATACTAGAGAGAAGCAGTTGTTCTGATCAGGTTGAGAGCCTTATTTCTAATGCTGTCAAGGTTAGGAAGTTTCCCCTAATACAAATCGTCGCTACAATTTCTTTCTTTCTTTTTTTTTTTTAAAACCTCTAAAATTTTGTTTATTTTATTAGGATTTGCAATTTTGCTTGCAGTGCTTTTTTTCACGCAAATTTTGCCTGCGGACCCCGTTTCATTTTCGGATGTGTAAGTTAAGCAAGTTTGTTCCTTTACAAAAGAACTGTCTTTTGTTGTCACATGTTCTTTCTATATATTGGTTCAATATTAGTCCCCTTAGTCCCCATGGCATTATTCAAGTTTTTATTGTGAATCTTTGTTTCATAGAGTTCACTTCGCCTTTATGGTTTCTAGGTGGGCGGGTTTATTTTATTTTAAAGGCACACGACTTTTCTCTTATGCTAATTTTCACTGCAGTACCTGTTTTAGTTTCGGTAACCCAAGTAAAACAAGTTTGTCCCTCTACCAAGGAACTGTCGCTTGTCCTCTCACATTTTTCTACAATTTTTTCTACATAGCCTTATTATATTGTTCTCAATTAGTTCTTCTAGTCCCCATTATTATTCAAGTTTTCATCGTGAATCCTTGTCCCATAGAGTATATTTCTTCTTTATGTTGTCTAGGTGTCAAGACACATGGGAGTTTTTTTAATACTTTACGTTTTTGTCTATATATGACTGCCTAATATTTGTTCAATTGTATTTTAGTGGTCTCACTCGCGCAAATTGCATATGCATCAAAACCACCACCCCCCTTCTACCCTGTAGTGTTGCACATGTAAGTAAGCATAATTCTTCGGTTCCCCTGTTTGTCCTCCCCTCCTCCCCCCTTTTTCCTCCCTTCCTTCCTCCCCACCACTTCCTCTCCACTCTCCCTCCCCCCCATACCCCGCCCCCCTTTCCCTTCCCTCCTCCCCCTTTCTTTCCTTCCCCCTCCTCCCCCCTCTTTTCTCTCCTCTCCCCCTCCCCCTCCTCCCCCTCCTCCTCCTCTCCCCTTCCCCCTCCTCCTCCCCTCTTCCCCCTCTCCTCCCTCTCTCTCTCTTTCCCCCTCTCTCCCTCCTTCCTCCCCTCCCCCCTTCCCCCCTTCCTCCTTTTCCCCCTCCCCCCGTCTCTCCCCCCTCCTCTCTCCCCTCCTCTTTCCTCCCCTTCCCCTTCCCTCCCCCCCTCTTTCCCCTTCCCTCCCCCCCTTCCCTCCCCCCCTTCCCCTGTCTCCTTTCTCCCTCTCCCCTCCTTCACTATTCTACAATAACTTGTTGGGCTATATCAATGTTATATCATTTATAATATGTCTGTTACAAACTCCAAAAAGTGCAATTTTGTATTTCATGCTGTATTTGTATGCATTATTCCTAGTATATCATTTTTCTTGTATGTGGTTTCTCCACCTTGCGTTTGGACTTTTATTTATTTATCTCTTTATTTATTCATTTAACTTATTATTTATGAAATTTCTATATTATTTTATCATGAGCATTATGTTTTGTACATGTAGGTGCTTTTACTATTGTTTATTATTATTAATGTTTTTAATCTTTTAATGGTATTTTTCATTTCTATTTTTAATTGTTGGCTATTAATTATTGTATTGTTTAGTTGTGTGCCCCCTGAAGAAGGCGAAAGCCGAAACGCGTAGGGGATTCAATAAATTTATCTCACCAATTCACGACTCTTGCTCCCTGTGTTTACTTTAGAATCCCTATTCCGGCAATGGGGACGCCCAAGCTTGGACCTCTTCGCTCACCCCGCCAACACCAAGTGCCCAGAGTTCTGCTCCCGGCACCCGTCGAGAAAGAGGACAGCGGCAGACGCCTTCGACCTACACTGGAGGGAGTTCAGTCTCCTATACACTTACCCCCCCCCACGCCACTGATCTCCAAAGTGCTACAGAAGATCATACACGACAGGGCCACAGTCATTCTCTTCACTCCCTGCTGGCCCAGACAGATGTGGTTTCTCATTCTGCGCAAGCTCTCGGACGGGGACCCCATCAGGCTACCTCAGAGACCAGACCTCATCACCCAGGACAATGGGAACACTCTCCATCCCAACCTGGACACTCTCGCACTGACTACCTGGAACTTGAAAGGTCACAGCTGACCTCCATGCACCTGACGGTAGAGGTCCAGCATTTCATCCTTGCATCACGGTGGAACTCCACACACCGCTCCTACGCCATGAAGTGGAAGCGCTTTGACGCCTGGTGCGCGGAAGAGGGCCTCCATCCAACTTCCTGCCCCCTCCCACAAATCCTCCGCTACCTGACCACCCTCGTCCACATGGGACTCAAGCCGTCATCAATAAAAGTACACCTTTCGGCTATCGCAGCCTTTCACGACCCTCTGGAGGATGGTCCAGTCTCCACCCATCCTCTAACCTCCAGGTTCATGAAGGGAATCACCAACCTACATCCCCCGGTGCAGAAACCAACACCACAGTGGGACCTACCCAGCATCCTCTACGCACTCACCGAGAGTCCTTTCGAACCTCTTGACAAGGCACCACTGAAATTCCTCTCCTGGAAAACCCTTTTCCTGATTGCGGTCACCTCGGCCAGATGAGTCAGCGAACTACAAGCCCTGGTAGCACACCAACCGTACACTATCCTTCACAAGGATCATGCCTCGCTACAGACACACCCAAAATTCGTACCCAAAGTGGTATCGACCTTCCATGTCAATCAAAGCATCGAGCTTCTGGATTTTTATCCAGAGCCGCATGCCAATGTGGAAGAACGCCGCCTACACACCCTAGACTGCGTACGGGCGCTGCATACCTACCTACGCCGCATGCAGGAACACCACACTGGACCGCAGCTCTTTGTCTCCTTTGACCCAGCCAGACCGGGCCACCCTGTCACAAAGAGAACACTCTCCAGCTGGATCTCAGCATGCATCACGTTCTGCCACTCTCAAGCCGGGACCCAAACACCTGCTAAGGCCCACGCACACCAACTCAGGGCCATGGCAGCCACAATGGCTAATCTCCACGCCTTGCCCATCCAGCAGATCTGCAAGGCCACCACGTAGTCCTCTGTGCACACCTTCCAGCGGCACTACTGCCTGGACCAGCTGTCCCACTCCGACTCATCCTTTGGTCAGACTGTCCTGAGCACAGCACTGACACGGGACAATCGACAGCCTCAGCCCCTTGACGAGCGTGCCTCAAGCCCTGCTAAGCTGAGAACTTCCACGGCTGTGCATAATGCCATGTGTGCTGATCTGAATATGTTCTGTTCCTTCATGTTTTGTTCCTTCATGGTTGATTGTTGTGATTATTGTGAAGTTCACGGTTACGATTGTTGAAGTTGACACATGCATAGTTGTACATGTGATTACACTGAATAAAGGTTATTCCAGTTGAAGACCACTGGTTTCCGACCTTTTCTACCACCATTCCCTACGGGCCCATCCGCCCGCAGCTGTAGCCTACGGCTTGCTAGTGAGTCACAAGGTGTGGCTGATGCAATCCTGCTAGTCCAGGGAGAAAGTGGGGTTACTTACCTGTAACGTAGGTTCTCCTTGGACAGCAGGATAAGTCAGCCAAACAGTCCCACCCACCTCCCCTGCGGATGGCCCCTCGGCTACACTAGACCTTAGGCCCGCCCCTACTGGCAGGGACTCCTGTCTTGGGAGTTACATTCCCTGTCCCCAGATGGCTTATGAACTAAGAGGTCCTTTTATTAAAGACCACTAAGTAGTTGACATGCATTTTAGTGAGCTTTAATAAAAGAGGGGGGGGGAGGAAATGAGCCAGATATGGGTGGAGTGTGGGCATGGAGAACAGATTGCATTTAGTGCAGGGATACATATCAACGCTAGCTATCAATGTGGCAATTAGTGGGCATGCACCTAGGGGTTCCTTTATACAATAGGCTCCTAGAACCAGCCCTAAAAGTGAACAAATGTCCACATACAAATTTACACCTGCCCTGAAAAATATGGAAATGTGTGCTTGTACTACATGAATGGACCCCAAACATCTAGTCTGCCTAATGGCAAAGCCCCTCCCCAGGGCTGGCCCAACTACTAGGCAAACTAGGCAGTCACCTCTAGAAAGAATGGGCAAAAAGAAAATAGTCCATTTACCCTTATAAGTAGCTTTTTGGAATCTCCGTCATTATGTATAGATTATTCTGGAAACGATGGAGCTGAGATGGTTACAACTGAGTTTAATAATGAAAATCTTGGAGGGGTGGGAGCAATGTTCCCTCTAATTTTCTGTAGGCTGTGTGCGCATAAAATATCAGCTGTGTGCAGCTTTTGAAGGAAGGTTAAGTTTTTGTGCGCCACATAATGACACTCGGAGTTATATACTTTAAAATTTGACTACACGTCAGAATACAGTATGTACACCACATTGATTTTAATCAAATTAAATGAAAATAGACGATTACTAAATGAAGCGGGAAATCTCTAGTAATTACTATCATAACTTTAAAATTTTAAGACGTCTGTGGTGTTTTCTATCAGAATCAGAGCCGTAATTTTTGTGCTCTCTGTTTTAAAGTATGTGTGCGCGCTCGGCGAGGTGTGTGCGCGCGCACACGCGCACAGCTTAGAGGGAACAGTGGGTGGGAGGGGTGCTAGTGGTCAAGCTAACTGCAGGGAGGCACAAGGCTGAATTTTTGCCTAGGGCACCTAATACCAGTGCGCCGGCCCTACCCCTGCCAAGAGCGTCCTGTTTCCATAGTCCTTCACATTTTTTACTGTAAGCACAGACAGGACTCAATCAGCAACAGGCATATAGAAAGCACTGCTGACAGGGGAATCACCTCTTCCCCGCTGAATGTCCTCTTTTCCCTAAGCAGCAACAGCTGTTGCTCGGTCTGTGGTAGACAGGCAAGATCAAAGGATCTCAGATTTGTCTAAGATAGCTTGCTGGTATATTACACGGATCTGTCGACTTCAGCCCTTCTCCAATGAACAACTTCCAGTGATTTTGGGACTCATTCTTGCATGTAGTTCCTTGGACTACCCTCTTCCAGAGCCATCTCTGATCCACAAAATTAGCCCTGTCCTTGATATGCATTTATCAGCTAGGTTCCCAATCTTCTGGTTGTCAGGATCCCTTAATAGCCCCGTAAATGTTCAGGGGCAACCAGCTGATCCCCACCACTCTTCCTGGGGAAAGTCATTAATGTAAAAACTTAATTTCACCTCTAGAGATGTAAAGATGCACTTTTAACACAAACATTTAGCAAGCATAGTTTAATATGCTTGCTAGTGCTTTTAATGCACAAGTCAATCAATATATCGGCCGATACGTGCCCTTCATTGGGATGTGCAAACTTGCTTGTTGTCTCCTGTGTAAAGCATCTGCACAAAGTTGAAATCTGTGCTCATGTCTTAAGTTGTGCAGCGTCCCTTCTCTGGAACTCTTTACTCGTCAAGGTGCATTTAGAGGCTATCTGCTCTTTAGGAAGGGCGTAAAAACAATGGGGGGATATTCAAAGTGATTAACGCGGTTAGAAGACCCGCTAACTGTGTTAATCGCGCTGACTGGGTTATTCGGCTGTAGTAGCAGTGTCTATCCGTGGGTGCGTGCCCCAGTGCTAGCCAGGGGTACATTCCGAGGGCAGCACCCGGCGATAACTGGGCATTGGTGAGATTGAGCCGCTGCCTGGTTATTGCAACGTGGCAAACGTTAGGCGCATTAAAGGCTGGCCTAACTTTCACTGCAGAAGCTAACTGAGCAGCAGCTGAATGCTACCACGGCCTGCTCAGTTCCCTTGCTATCCGTCTGGCCTGGATATTCAATAACAGTGGCCAGATATGGCCCTGGCATTGACTATCTGGATTTAAGTTTCAGTGGCGATGGTTGGTTGCTGAAACTGCATTATTTATTTAGCTGTATTTATATTCTGCTTTTCACCGGGTCAAAGTGGTCAATTGGGGGATACATTTAACACGAGGGGATATGACATTTACAGGGAACATGGGCAATGGAGGGTTAAGTGGCTTGCCCAAGACCACAAGGAGTGCCTATAGGACTAGAAATCCCAGTCCCTCCGGCCTGAGATTGCTGTCCCCAGGTGGGACTTGAACCCCTGGCCCTCTGGCCTGAAGTACCTTGTCCTAACCACTAGACCACTCCTCCACCCTCCTCCCATTAGCCACTGCCACTCCCAATATTTTTTGAAGAAACTTTTAGGGATGCAACGGCAGAGGTATAGAGCTGCAGTTTTTAACTTTTTAATTTTTGCTTTAACTTTGTTGTTATGTTTTATGTGCCTTTTGTATTGACAATATTATTTCTTGTGTTAATTGTACTCTGCCTAGAAATTATGATAGGTGGAAAAGCAATATTGCTTGCATAACTAAATACATACATACAAAACATGTTGTCCATTGCCCTGACAGATACCGTGGGGGTTTTGCACGTAGTGCACATTTAACACAAAAACAAATGTGCGTAAAGTTCCAAATCCTAAAGGGCTAAGTTTGTACCATAGACAATGGAGAGCTAAGTGACTTGCTCATAATCACAAGGAGTGGCTGTGGGATTTGAACCCTGGTTCTCAGGCCACTATTCTAACCATTAGGCTGCTTCTTTTCTTCATCTAGTTGTGTGAACCTCATTGCCTGAAGCCTTGACACAGAAGCAAGGGTGTATGGCTTTTTGGAAGCATCTGAAGGCTTGCTTGTTTGAGCAAGCCTTTCGTTGCCTGCTGACTTTTATTTTTTAGATTTTAGTTTTGTGTTATATGCATCATATTTTTTGTTCATTGACTTTGTTCTGTAGTTTCTGTGTTATTTTTTCTTGATTTTATGTATGCATTATTACTTTTGCTCTCTACCTTCAACAGTCTTTTAGACTGGAGTTGGCAGAATATAAGTTGTTTTAAATAAATAGATGCACCCATACGAGAGGATCCCTGCCTGCCAAGCAGCAGTGCTGAGCGCAGAGTGGTTAACTGGCTCCAGATTCACCCCAAAGGGTTAATCCAGTTCAAGGTTCACCCCACTACATGTAGGGGATTGAGGTTCTGATTTTTCTGTTGCAGTACTTGCAGTAGGGCTAAACCCAAGACTAGATCAATCCTGTTGGGCAAATCAGAAGTCAACTGGTAACCTCTTTCTGAGGGTAACATGTAGATGATGGCAGATTCCTCAACGGCTAGTGGACCATCCAGTCTCCACTGCTAAGGATACATTCCAGCTGTTCGCCATAGAAGCTGGGACACTTGAAGGAGATTATTTCTTTTTTTGGTTCACTGCTTTCCTGAGTAGAAAAGCATAAGTTCTTATACATAATCCAACATGCAGTTCTACCAAAAAAAGAGTAAACTGGAGCTAAAAAGAAATAAGAAGAACATATCACAAATAAAATCACTTAAAATGGTCAATAGTTAGGAAAATGCGCATCGGTGCTAAAAAAAAAATGCAAAATCACACATATGCGATACAATGATTCACATATCAATTAGGACAAATACAGTAAAATTGCCATAAAGAAAGGAGGTAATATCCTTTCTAGTGCATGACACTAGAAAGATCCTTCTTTGAGTACCATCTTCAGTTCTGGAGGCCTTATCTTCACAAGGACATTAGCAGAATGATCGAGAAAAGAGTTATTAAAAAGACACAAAGCCTATAGCACAAACCCTACAAAATGAGGCTTACGACCCTCACAGGGTACTTGATAGAGGTAACAAGGCATGGTTGGATGACAGAAACAGTCAAATATTTGGCAGGTTTCAGTAGTATATGGGAAGGTGACATTTTCCACAGGAAATGAAATTCAAGGACAAAAGGTCATGATCTGAAATTGCAAACAGGAAGATTCAGAAATAACATGGGACAAAACTTCTTTACTAAGAGGCTAGAAGATGCCACAAGTAGTCAGGCTTATACACTTCAAAATGCATTTTCATCAAGATCGTGTTCAATGTTTGGATTTATTGACATCTAAAAACTGTAACCGATTTTCCACTACATTATTTTGGAAACCAGTAGACTGAAAGAATTTTTTAACGTTTTCACAGTCATCATCCTGTAAAGCTTTGGACCAGTCTGCTGATTAATCAGTTCCTTAGATTACAAGAAAGGTGCCTCTTTGAATGAGTTGAAAAATCAATCGGCTGATTTGTGGCCTCAGATTTTACAGTGGTGGTGACTTAATCATGTCCTCAAGTAGCCTATCAGCAGAGGTGTTAACAGTGGAAACCATGACGGAATTCAAGCATGTTTGGGACAGATACAAAGGACAGTGGAAGGACAAATAATAGGATACTGCAGTCTCGCTAAGAGCCAACCATTCACACGCTCAATAGTAAAGGAAAGGGGAGAGGTGATGAGATGATAACAAGGCCAGAAAGGAAGCATGAGTTGTGGCATAGCAGGCCAAGGGCTGAAAACCAGAAAATTACAGTGCCCCAGAAACCAACTGGGCTAACGCTGGTATATTAGTTGGGGCCAGATTTCTCCAACAGGGTCATGGGAACATGGGTGCAAGGATGTTCGTGCAACGGCCTCAGAAAGATTTTGTAGCTCTTTCGAGTATGACAAATCTTGGTGGTAAAACACTGGGGTGGGGGAAAAGACGGTATTTTGGATTAAATATAGTATCCTGTACACACCTACACAGGGTAGTAGAGAATCAAAAATTAAGAAAAGAACAATGTATTTGGATGAGAAGCAATATCCGATATGCATTTAAGCTTCAGGGCTGACAACTTCAATATACAGTACCATTGCAGTATATGCGAAAGAAAAGGAAAAGACTAAATGAGTCACCTGGTATTTCTCTACCATTATCTCCTAGGTTACTTTGGAGCTAGCTGGAAAATGAAGTTATTAGGCCCTAGTAACTGACTAAGTAAACGGGTCAGTGCCGAAACCTTGCATTAGAACCCAATAGTCAACCTCTAGCGCAGAGTTTTTAATCACAGCTTTGGCGCCGACGTTTTGCGCAGTCATGCGGCAAAGCAGAAACAAAACATTCATGCTAAACCGGGAGAGTAAGCCAGGCAGCAGCACCTAGATCCCATGCCCAGCAAGGCATGTGCGCGCGCGTGCTGGAATGCTTTGTGGTGCGCAACAGCAATCATTCTGCTCAGAAAAGCAGAATATCGGTGTCTCAGATCGTCTGAGCAGAAGGATTGCTCTTACGCACCACACAGCATTCCGGCACCTGTGCATGCGGCAGGTCCCAGCACGAGTCCCCTGCTGTTCTTTTCTCAGATCTCATTCACATCAGCAAAGCCCAGAAACAGCTGCAGATGTTGTCCGCTCAATAAACAGAAATAAATTCCTCTTCAGCACTGATCACAGACCTCTTATGTCTCTTCCATCCTACTACTAGTGATCATTTGTATAGTGCTAAAAGGCCTATGC
Source organism: Ichthyophis bannanicus (assembly GCA_033557465.1). Classification (NCBI taxonomy): domain Eukaryota; kingdom Metazoa; phylum Chordata; class Amphibia; order Gymnophiona; family Ichthyophiidae; genus Ichthyophis; species Ichthyophis bannanicus. The sequence goes on along the minus strand of CM066044.1, from coordinate 41,995,289 downwards.
AGCACCGTACGGCACATGTAAAAGATGGTCCCTGCTCGCCAGAGCTTACAATCTAGTTAAGACAGACAGTACAACAGCTGAAGGTAAGAACATATCTAGGGAAGCATATAGGAGACTAAGCGGATCAGGATCCAAAAGCAGCCTCGAAGAGGTGAGTTTTTAGACAGGATTTGACAAGGGCAAGAAATGAAGCCTGACTTACAGACTCAGGCGGTTTGTCCTGGCATAAAAGTCCCAGCGCTGACCTCAGTTTTCTACTGCTCTGTGCATTTCTCAGCAGTGGGGCAGCATACAGTAGCTAATTGCTTCATTGCTATCTATTTTGAATGTTTTTAAATGTGCTGTGCGCTGCCGTTAGCTCAGGCATCGGTGCAGCGATTAGTCTCGCGGCAAATTCTTTAGCGCATTCTGTGCTCATGCTAGCACAGTAAAATTGTGCTTAAATGCTGCACTCATGTCCGTGCTAAAGGCAGCACCCTTTTCTGAACGTGTCTTCTAAGGCTTAGAACAAGCCCCTTACTTATAATAGGAAATTCCATATAGATTAACAGTACTAGAGATCACCACAGCAAGCCAAATGGCCACATCGGTTCATACGATCGGATATGTGTGCAGAACCTTGAACGTTTACCTCTTGCTAACTACAGGAGAGTGAGTGAAGGGTTAACATCTGACTCAGTGAATGCAGGGCCATTTCCAACCCGGAGCTGGGTCAGGAGAGAATGGTGTCCATCAGTTTGCACAGATGTAGAGAGAGGAATACTGCTTTCATTACAGAGTAAGAGGGTTGCCAGTAACATTGTTTTGTGTTGATCTTGGGCCCGATTCAGGGGAGACAACCTGAGGCTGTTTTTTGACCCCTGGTCTTCCCACCTCCTGCTAGACTGCACCTGAGCCAAAGGTGGGACTGAAGTAAACGCATTTGAGCAGAGCCAGTGGACAGCCAGACCTGCCCTCTCAGGGGCCCATGGTAACGAAGAGCCTGATTCAACGAGTTTATGCTCCTAACTTTCAGTTAGGCTCCTAAATTGGCCACTTTGAAAATTTCCCAGGGATGAGTGATTAACTTTATGCTCAAAATTTTACTAAACTAAATTTAGGAGCCTAAAACAGAGACGGATTTAGGGCAAGGGAAAAATGTTAGGCAGTTAACAATAATTTTCAGCATTTAGGCACCTAAATTAGGTTCCTAAATCTAGATAAAAGAATAGCAGAACTAAATTTAGGAGCATAACCTTTAAGCCCCTAAATTTAGGTGAATTTTCAGCAGAAACCTCAGACTGCTATGTGTGACTGAAAATAGGGGACACTTCTAGGAACTTAACTTAGGGGCCTAAATTTAAAGGTTAAGCTTGTTTTGAATATCAGGCCCATAGTGTTACCTCACCTTAAGAGAGATTCCTCAGAAGAGTGCTGGGGGGGGAGGGGGAACAGGATTTATGTAACAAAGAAGTAAAGGAAATATGCTGGGTCTTGGGCCATATCAGAATCGTGGATAGATACAAATCAAAAAGCGAGAAATTACCTTGCCACTGTCCAGTGAGGCCTGACGCCTCAAATGCTGCACACTGAAACAACTGAAACAAATCACATAACTGGAAAGTAATTTGTAGGATAACACGTCTCTGCTTTACAAATGGTTTCATTTGGTCCCAACTATATTTTTTTGAGAAGACAAAGTAGCCTAGTGCTTAGATCAATGAACTGAGAGCCAGGGAAGATCAGGGTTCAAACCCCGTTTCCATATTGTCTTGCTAGATCAGTCCACACAAGTAGGTTGTGTTCCTCTACCAGCAGATTGGTGGAGACAAAGAATCAATGAAAAGCCCAATGACATCACTCTCATGCAGAACCGTACCTAGCCCTGTGCGAGCAGTGTGGCCACACTGGGCGCAAAGGCTTAAGGGGCGCATTTCAGCTGTCTGCAGTTGTCTGCCGCCGCCACTTTTTCTTCTCTCAGCGGTGGCAGGCAACGGCAGATAGCTAAAATGGCGTCAGAGCAGGGAGAGACAGATCTGCTTAGCGCGCCGACAACTTGCACATCGGGCTCGCCTCTTCTCTCCCACCCCCATCCAGAAAGTGGCTAGATGGAGGTGCGGGGGGTGGGGGGATTCACGCTTGGTACGGCCCTGCTCTCATGCCTCTATCCGCCTCAGCCACCAGAGGTCTCCAGCAGATGGTGGATGAATTTTCTCCACTCTGAAGAAAATCTGAATTATTGAGAGCAAAAGACTGAATTCACTCATGAATAACCACCTTGAGGGAGACTCTCTCACTTGAGCATGATGTGGGAGGCTCCACTAAATGCGATCTTTTCAGTAGTCATAGGAGGAGGGAAAATTGGTTCAGCTCCACGCTCTTATCATGATAACAGCCCCTTGAGCAGCCAAATAATTGGAAAGATCTGGAAGGACTGGCAAAGTTCAGCAGCCTCACACAACCTCAACACCCCCTTCCTCCTCCTCTGTCCCTCCTGCTCTCTCTCGAAGACTGCAGAAGGCTCTCAGAGGAATCTGCCTGCCAGCCATCTTAAACACAGCGCCTGCAAAGCAAGAGCAACAGTTTCAGAGGAGTAGAGCTGAGCTCAGTACAGATTTTCTGCCTGGGGCTCTCAGGGAGTCAGTACCAAGGCTTGAATTTTGTCATAGTCCTTGTTGGGGGACTCCTGATTCTATCTGTCTAGGGCAAAATTCAGGGTAGACAGTGGCAATTACTGGCACAGTGTGCGGTTTTCCCGCCTTTTCCTGCTTGCGTTCGTAGCATCTTTACTTTTGTGCGCCTGACAGTCACACAGTCCTTGCATGCATTCCGCCCAAGCTGTTCCAACACACATTCCTACCCAAGCGCCCATAATGCACTTTGCTGTGTAAGAGCTGTTAATGCGCCTTCTGGGCCACTGTGGCCTTAGCGCGCATTGTGCTGATACTTGCCTTAACTCTCTATCTCTTCTTCCAGGAAATGTTGTTTGGCCTGTGGCAAGTGAGGTGCCTCATCTCTGGCTTCTGAACTCTGTTCTTCTTGCATGGCAGCTTCTGAGTTGTCCCTGGAGGGTTGCTCCCCCTCTCTCAGTTGGGGGATGCGGTTAGTCTAGGAAGTGGTGGATGGCACTGTGACTAAGGATAGCCAGATGGCTGGAGGATCCAGCAACTGTGCTGTGGGCCACTCCTTGTCCTCTTGGGGTTCAGCAGTGGCTATGTCCCCTGGTGTAGGGAGGTCATTTCTGCAAGGAGAGCTTCCAGACTCCAGATTGTCCTCCCTGGAATTCTTTTCCTTTTTATAACAAGTCTGGTAATTCTGGCATGGAAATTCAGACCCTGTGGCCTCTGGGTTCCCTCGAGCGCAGTCTCGTGAGGTGCAAGCAGAGAGTGGAATCCCTGTTTGATTGCCTATGGCTAAGCATCCCCTGGAGATGGGGAACAGCTGGGAGTTGTCTGAGATTTGGATTGTGACTTGGATTTAGATATCTTGCTTCTGGGCTCTGATGTGGACAAAGACATACCTTCAGAGGATTGTGAAGAGGCTGGTGTTATCCATTTGTTCCAGAAGGAGGAACTGGTGGCGCTGATTGCCAGGTCTCACCCACCTTGAGCTTAGTGGATGCTCCAGGCACGGAACAGGAGTCAAAGGTATATCCACTCCTGCAAGGGGTGCAGAAATCCACTACTGTCTTCCCATTCCTTGAGGTGATCAAGGACATAATCCAATTGGAATAGGATTCTCCCAACTCCCCACCTAAGGGGCTAAGGGTGTATAAGATGTACACTCTCCCAGAGAAGGAGTGCATTGTGTGGTTTGGTATTCCTAAGGTGGATGCACAGGTCACGGTGGTTACTAGATGGACCACCATGCCTGTGGAAAGTGGCTAGGCCTTAAAGGATACTCTGGACCGAAAGGTGGATTTGTTGTTGAAGAACCAGTTCACCGTGGTGGCTGCTATTCTTCAGTTGGTGGTATGTGTAGGCCTGACGTATTGAGCCCTGATTCAGTGGATTCAGTCTCTTCCGCCAGACGATAATACTCCTAGTTTGGTGTTGGCTATAGCCTTTCTTTCTGATGCCATGTCTAGCAGCCAGGGATAGTGCCTTGTCAACGGTGACACAGCGTTGGATTTGGCTCCGACACTGGGCAGCAGACCCATCTTCCAAAGCTCAGTTGACCCAACTGGCCTTTAAAGTGAAGCTTCTTTTTGGGGCCAATTTGGAAAATCTTGTGAAGGACCTGAGTGAAATGAAATCTTACCGCCTTCTGGAGGTCAGTCCAAGGGGCCTGTCAAGTGGGCAAGCCCCTTTTCCATCAGCCTCCACCCACTCCTTGTGGGTGCACTGGTTGGAATCCTAGGGGTCTCAGGACTGCCATCACTACCGGCCTGGAAAGCCCTTCTTCCCCTTTGCTTCTAGATTTCAGGCTGGTTCTCAGTTGTTTTGTGGAGCATGTGGGCCCAGGTACTCAGTCCCCTCCAGAGCAGTACCCTCCTGGGCTGAGTGTTGAAGGTTTAGGGTCCAATTCCCTGGTTCCTTTGATTGGGGGCAGGCTTTACATCTTCTTTAAAAAGGGTTCCAGGGGTAATCCAGGCAACTACAGACCAGTGAGCCTGACGTCAATATCGGGCAAAATGGTAAAAACCATTATAAACAACAAAATTATTGAACATGTAGATAGTCATGGTTTAATGAGAGAAAGTCAACATGGCTTTAACCAAGGTAGGTCTTGTCTTAATAATCTGTTATATTTTTTTTTTTTGAGGGGAAATGACATCACCAGCCTGAGCGGCAGCTGAAGCAAGGAGCTCGGTGAATGTGTGAACGGAAGGCGCTTACCTCGTCACACAGAGGGGTCTAGAGATTCGGAGAAGCAGCGGATAGCAAGGCGAAAGGAGAGGCTGTCCGGGGATGAAAAAAGGCAGCGCTGAATTGAAGGCGTTTGCCTACAAGAACGCGGCGTCGGTGGGAGCCGCGAGGAAAACCAAGATGGCGGTGGTGAGTGCGAGCAGCGAAGAGGAGGCCCCAGATGTTGAAAGACAGTGGGGAGGAGACTTGGAGTCCCTCCGAGGGGAAATTAAGAACTGATTTACTACTATCAGACAGGACATGTCTATGTTTAAGGCAGATGTGAGGGGCTGGATGGAAGATCTGCGAGGTGAGATCAGAGAAGTGGGCCAACGGGTGGAGGATCTGGAGAACAAAGTGGAGACGCAGGAAAGCACGATGCAAAAATTGCAGGAGCAGTTTGAGAGCATGGAGGGGGAGCAGGAAGATTTATGGTCTAAACTGGAAGACCTGGAGAATAGCTCTAGGAGAGCTAATATTCGATTAAGAGGCATCACAGAAACGTCTGAAAATTTAGACTGTGTGTAAGTGGTTGAGAAAGTGTATAAACAGCTGGTGATGGAGGCTGGCATACCGGAGGAGGGCCTATGTTGGAAGATCGATAGGGCCCATAGAGCACTGGGCTCCAGAAAGGAGGGATATAATAGAGACATCATTGCCTGCTTCCATGAATATTACACGAAAAACACTGTGGTGGAAGCAGCAAGGAAAATAAAAAACTTTACTTGGGACAATCAGAGAATTGAGATATATGCAGATCTCTCGGCAATTATGATGAGAAAGAGGAGAGACTTTGCTCAGATAACTAAGAAGCTATGGGACAGGGACATTAGGTATAAATGGCTGTTCCCATTCGGGTTGCAGTTCTGCATAGAAGGGGTCACCTCTTATGTGAAAACCACTGCGGAAGCAGTAAAAGCGATGGAGAATGCTGGTTGGACTGAGATACCTGAGATTCAACTTGTAAATCGCCCCAAGACAGTGTGGAAGCGGCCAGGTGAAAGTGGATGGAGAAGAGCGCCGCAAGGGGATAGGCGACTGCACAGACAACAACAGAAGCTTACCGTGGAACCTGATGGCTGAGAAGAAATAGTGGACTCTCTAGATGGTTTATTTAAGTTTAATATGTGAAGAAAGTGGATGAGTTAAAGTGTGTTTGTTATAAGTTCCTAAGGTGGTGGTGGCGGGGTGGTGCATTTTGAATTTAGCGGGGTAAGAGGGGTTCGGGCTGGTGAGTTATGCCTCGAGAGATGGAGGTGTGGTTGACGTGGAGAGTGGTGGGGGTGGATTGGGGAGGGGGGAGGGTAGGGGGGTGGAGGTTGGGGGGGCAAGGGTAGGGGGGTCATTGCCAAACAGCTTAGGAACAGGGGCAGGGAAGGCCGGTGGGATGATGGATAATCTCAGAGTAATAACAATGAATGTGAGAGGTTTAAATTCCCCGATTAAGAGGCAACGAGTATATAAAGAGATTAGTAGATTGAAGGGGGATGTGGTGTTCCTTCAGGAGACCCATTTGAAGAGAGGGGATGAGTGGCGGATGGCAAATAAAAAATTCCAGGGACAATGGTTTGCATCCAATTGTGTTGAACTCAAGAAAGGGTGGGGGGGGGGGGCAGGGATTTTAGTGAGAACGCAAATACCTTATCAGGTACACGAAATAAAACAGGATAAAGAAGGGCGCTACATCATGGTTAGGATGCAGATAAAGAGTCAGAATTTTACTTTGGTTAATATCTATGGGCCAAACGTGGCACAAGGGGCCTTTTTTGTGGAATTGACTAAGAGAGTGATGGAATTTGCAGAGGGACAGCTAATACTGGGGGGGGGATTTTAATTTAACAAATAATCCGATATCGGATAACTCCAGGGGGAAGGCAATGGGGAATGCTAAAAGTAGGGGTGTATTGAGAGCTATGGGGGAGCAGTTGGGGGTGGTGGATGTGTGGCGGGAACTACACGGGAGAAGGAAGGATTATACATACTGGTCACCAGTGCATGATTCTCTGTCTAGGTTGGACATGGTGTGGGTGGCAAAGACATTAGTACAAGATCTGGGGGGATGTGAGATTTGTGAGAGAACGCTGTCAGACCATGCCCCGGTGTGGATAGAGCTTGGGGTGGGGAAAACCGATCGAAAAGGCTCAGGGTGGTGTCTGAATGAGTCCTTGCTGGAGGTCCCTGAAATTGTTAATCAGGTGAGAGAGCATATTAAAGAGTATTTAGAGCGGAATGATACAGCAGAGTGTAAAATCAGAATACTGTGGAAATGCTTAAAGGTGGTGGTGCGGAGGAATTTGATCTCTATAGGTTCCTATAGGAAGAAAGTGCTCGGGCAACATAAACAGATCATCTGTGATAAGATACGGGATTGGGAGAACTTACAAAAAATGGGCAAACTGGGAAAGTTGGGTTTGCAAGAATTGATGAAGGCTAGGAAGGAATTAGGGGAGCTGGAGCTCAGGGAGATTAAACATGCCCAAGATCGGCTTAAACAGGTATTTTTTGAATGGGGGAATAAATCAAGTAGGATTTTGGCACATAGGTTGAAACAACAGCAACAGAGAAATTACATAACCAAAATTAAAGATGTACAGGGGAGAGATCTGAGACAAGTGCGGCAATTACAAGAGCACTTTTGTAGAGTATTATAAACATTTATATACGCCGGAGCGGGGAGGAACTCAGAGGGAGAGGGAGGATTATTTGAGTACGAAGCTCCCGTGTCTGAGTGAGGGGCAAGCAGAACAGCTTTCCCGGCCCATTGAGGTAGGGGAAGTGCTTGCGGTCATTAAGACATTGCCGGCTCATAAAGCACCCAGGCTAGACGGGTTTACTAATAAATTTTATAAGAAGTTTGGGGATGTGGTGGGAGAGGTTTTGGCAAGGCTCTTTAACTCCTTTAAGGAGGGGGGGGGAGTTGACAGAAACAATGAGGACAGCGGGTATAACATTGATTCCCAAAGAGGGGAAAGATCTAACTTTATGTGGCTCGTATCGCCCCATCTCCCTGTTGGGGACGGATTTTAAAATCTATACAGAAGTACTGGCCAATAGGATATTGCCCTATTTAACACACCTGGTACATGAGAACCAATCAGGTTTTGTCCCGGGGAGGCACACTTCCGATAATATACGGAAAGTGTTGAATGCAATGTGGGCCGGTAAGCGAGGGAAGGAACAGATGTTATTGTTGACAATTGATGCTGAGAAAGCTTTCGATCGGGTATCATGGCCCTTTCTTTTTAAATTCTTGGAAAAGATGGGGATAGGAGGGAATTATTTGGAATGGGTCAAAGCGATCTATAATCAGCCGTGGGCGAAGATTTGCATAAATGGCGAATATACGGAGGCTTTTGAGCTAAGGCAGGGTACAAGGCAAGGGTGCCCGCTCTCCCCAATTTTGTTTGTACTATCGATGGAACCCTTAGCCCAACGGGTGCGAGAGTGTGGGGAGGTGAAAGGGGTTAGGTGGACAGCTTTAGAGAGTAAAGTGTCACTTTTTGCGGACGACCTGTTGTTTCTGCTTACTAACCCCATGGGGTCCTTAACTGCTTTATATGACATCCTAGTGGAATTTGGGGAACACTCGGGGTTTCGAATAAATGCTACAAAGTCGGAGATCTTGAATATATCAGTGCCTGGGGATACGGAGCAATTTATAAAGGAGAAATTCCCTTTTAAATGGGCCAAGGACAGTATTACATATTTGGGTATAAGACTAACGGCGAGGGTGCAGGACCTGTTTGAGGCGAATTATGGTAGAATGGAAAAAGTAGTTAGGAAGGATATGGATAACTGGGGGAATAAGGGGTTATCCTGGTACGGGAGGATGTCAGCTGTGAAAATGGTGATTCTACCTAAGTGGTTGTACCTCTTTATGGTGCTGCCAATTTGGGTGCCAACGAAATATCTAGTGAAGTGGCAACAGGGGATTATGAAATTTGTGGGGGGGCCTGAAAAAGAATAGGGTAGCCTGGAGAGTCCCGACTAGAAGAAAGGAATATGGGGCTATGGCTATCCCGGATTTAAGGCGGTATTGGGAGGCTGCCCAATTGGGTGCGAGTGTGGAATGGTGTGGGGATGAGAAAAAAGAGTGGGTGTGGATGGAGTCAGAGGAACAGGGGGGTGGACCAATTGGAGACTTACTATGGCTGCCCAGAGATGGAAATAGCTGTTTTATAGGGGAGAACCCATATGTGAAGCTGACCCTGAAGGTTTGGAATAAGTGGAAAGGTATATGTAAGGAGGGGATTTCTAGGCTGATCCCAATTAGGGGGAATGCAGCGTTCCCGCCGGGGATGGGGAAGTCAGCCTACATGCAATGGGAACAGAAGGGGTTAGGGTGGATCGGTCAACTGCTGGAGGGACGCTTTATGAAAAGCTTTACAGAGGTGAAAGAGCAGTTCCAACTGGAGGATAAAGATGCCTTCCGATTCCACCAGATCAGACACTATATTCAATACAAGATAGTGCCGGGCCTATGGGGGGATCCTACCGAGGTGGAGCTGCTGTTCCTGATGGGACAGAAGAGGGGGATGGTAGCTAAATTTTATGCCATGAAGCAAGGGGAAGGGCCAAGAGAGACCTTCCAAAGGAAATGGGAAGAGGATTTGGGGGTTGAGTGGGGGGAGGACACTTGGAAACAAATTTATCAATCACGTTATAAAGGTTTATTGGCAACTTCTCTAATTGAAAATAACTATAAGGTTATGTATAGATGGCACTTGACGCCAGTGCGCTTGAAAAATATGTATGGTAATATGAGTGATACTTGTTGGAGGGCATGTGGAGAACGGGGTTCTTATCTGCATATATGGTGGAACTGTAAAACAATCCAGGGAATGTGGCTGGAAGTGTTTAGTCTTCTTGGCAAGATTTTGGAGAAAGAGTTGCAGCCATCCCCAGCCACGGCGATGTTAGGGGTACGGCCACTGGATTTAAGAAGTTGGGAGGGGGATTTTGTGAATATGGAGTGTGTAGCGTTTCGGGTGCTGATTGCCAAGAGATAGAAACAAGTGGAGGTGCCACAGCTGGAGGAGTATTGTAACTCTTTAGCCCACATTTTTTTGATGTGTAAATTAACAGCACAGAAAAAGGAGAGACCACAAAAGTTTTTGAAAGTGTGGGGAAAGTATATAAGATGGATGGCCAATATGTAATATAGCTATATATAACATATTGCTGTTTGGAGGGGGGGAGGGGTGGGGGGAGGGTATGGGGACATATAAAGTGTGTACCAGTTGGAATGTCTGAAATTCGTTTGCCTCGTGAAAGGCTTGGGTGGATATGTTGTAATGTGATTCAGTGATGATGTGGTTTGTAAACCTGGTTGTAATAAAAATAAAGTTTAAAAAAAATAATAATCTGTTATATTTTTTTGAAGGTGTGAATAAACAGGTAGTCATTCTGGAGTCATTCTGGACTCCTCTCTGTCTTTCAAAGAACATATTTCCTCTGTCGTACAATGGTCTTTTCACACTCTACGGCAACTTCGCTCCATCCGCCCCTTCATATCAGTTTCCTCCCTGACCACATTAATGCTGTCCCTGGTAGTATCTCGTCTCGACTACTGCAATGTTGTGCTGGCTGGCCTCCCTCAAACCCAGTTGCGCAGACTACAACTTGTCCACCACACAGCTGCTCGTATTCTCACTCACGCTTCCCGTTTCGATCATATCACCCCCATTCTGATTCATCTTCACTGGCTTCCCTTGGTCTATCGTATACAGTTCAAAGTACTCATATACGTGCACAGAATCATCCACACCGGTGTCCCCCTTTATCTCGCCAATTTAATACACCTTCACTCAGCTCACCGTTCTCTTAGGTCTGTCCACTTGAATCATATGTCCCTTCCCTCCCCATCACAAGCCCACTTGGAGTCTACCCGTTCCTCAATTTTTCTTCTTGGGTCCCCGACTCTGAAACTCGCTCCCCTCCGCCCTTCATCTGGAGCCCTCTTACAAAACCTTTAAGGCCAGATTGAAGACCCATCTTTTCTGCACCGCTTTCAATCTTCCCCCTCCCTCCATCCCCCTTTCTCCCCCGCCTCGATAGTTCTAGTTGTACCTATTTTTGTTGCTGTGTACTTTGCTTGTTCTGTCTGTTGCTTTACTCTTCCTCTATACTCTATCCTTTTTCTTAATCCTTTATGGCGTTCCTTTTCCTTTTCAGCAGCTCATATATTTTTGTTATTGTAAACCACTTGATGCCACTGGTAAAAGCGGCATATTAAATGCACCAATAAAGATAAAGATAAAGACAAAGGTGAGCCGATATATATAGTGTATCTGGATTTTCAGAAAGCCTTTGATAAGGTCCCTCATGAGAGACCCTTGGCCAAATTAAAAAGTAATGGAATAGGAGGCAGTGTACTATTGTGGATCAGGAGCTGGTTAAAAGATAGAAAGCAGAGGGTGGGGAAAATAGGCCAATTTTCCTAATGGTGAAAGGTGAATAGTGGAGTACCCCATGGTCTGTGCTGGGTCTGCTGTTTGTTAACATATTCGTAAATGACCTGGAAATGGGAATAGAAACTGAGGTAATCCAAGTTGCAGATCACTTATAAACGCAAGGTCTATCCGCAACAAATGGCCAGTCATCATGGACCTAATAACCAAACACAACCTAGACTTACTTATGATCACAGAGACTTGGCTCTCAGACTCCGATGTTGCCCTAATAAACCAAATCACACCACCCAATTTCTCCTGCTTCTCTTGCAACAGAGAGAATAGAAAAGGTGGAGGAGTCTGCATAATCGCAAAATCCACCTTACAATACCGAATGATGATAGCCAAGAGCACACAGCACCTAGACGCTTTAACCATCTCAAATAAATTCAACACCATCAATCTCATCTACTCGGCACCAAGCGCTGGACCAGATGAGCTCTCTGACTTAATTAACCTGGCTTGTAACCCTGAAAAACCTAACAATCCAAATTGGCTGATAGGCGATTTTAACCTCGCCTCTCAACATCAAGACTCAGCTAGTACCTTCCTAGATGCAATGACAAATCTTGGATACAAGCAAATCGTAACCAACTCCACCCACCTACGAGGGAATATTCTCGATCTCATATTTGCTCCACCAGCAGTCACAAGCACATGCAGCCATCTTCACCTCTCTATCACTCCAGTCCCCTGGTCAGATCATAGATTTATTTATTTATTTATTTACATTCTCTTATAAACTGCGCTATTCTGCATCAGTGCGGTTTACATTGAACAAACTGAAATTACATTGAACAGGGCATTATAACTTGGAGATAACTATTTTACAGGGAACATGGGCTATGGAGGGTTAAGTGGCTTGCCCAAGACCACAAGGAGCACCTGTGGGACTAGAAACCCCAGTCCTTCCGGCCCAAGGTTGCTGTCCTCTAGTGGGATTTGAACCCCCGACCTTCCGGCCTGAAGTAACTTGCCCCAACCACTAGGCCACTCCTCCACTCAGATTGATTACATTCATGTTACCGTCGCATCCAAATATGCGCAACCATCCATCCACTCCGTCCACAGCAAACCCAGGACGATTCAAGCCACTGGATATAGATGTTTTCACCAAGCAAGCGCTACCGAAACTTTCCCAGCCAGCGGACAATCTCAATGAACTGATTACCAACTGGAATACCATACTCAACCAACAAGCTCAAAAACCTCCCACTCTCACGAAACCGTCACCCAATGCACAACTCAATAGAAAGCAGAATGCCCCATGGTTCTCTCCTGAGCTACATACTTCCCTAATTAGACTAAGGAAGTTAGAAAGAAAGTGGAGACGTGACCATGACCCCTTGAACCAAGATGAATACCTAACTCACTTGAAAGTTCATCGCGACCTAACATGGGCTACGAAGTAGGAGTTCCACTCCAAACTACTCAGCCGAGCACTAAATAGACCACGTGATCTCTTCAGTCTAGTTAAAACACTAACTAAGGAGCCAGCTGCGTCACAACAAGTACAAGTACAAGTACAACCACAACCCTACGCTGACTTCCTGCAATCTAAGTTAATTCACATTAATACAACTATAACACAAGTTCTTCCCCAATCTCCAATATCTCAAACCCCACTCACCAGACTTTCATCTCCTTCAAAAAAAACCATTGAAGAAATTATTGCCGCCATAAACACTACCACGGCACCTAATGATCCATGCCCAGCACACTGGATCAAAACTATGCATACTGAACTTAGTCCTTACATAGCTAAGATTGAAAACCTCTCCTTCTCATCCAGTATCTTCCCTGCTGAACTCAAACAGACATCAATTCGTCCACTACTAAAGAATAACAAGATGGACCCAAAGAAGGAAGAGTCTTATCGCCCAATTTCTAGTATCCCTTTTCTAGCTAAAATACTCGAAAAGGAGACCCAGAGGCAGATCCAATACCACATAGATATATCAGCACCCCTGGACATATGCCAACACGGATTCAGAGAAGCTCATGGAGTTGAAACACTCATGACCTCGCTAATTAACAAACTCATCTGTGGATTGGACAACATAAAGACGGCCTTCGCTTTGATTTTCCTCGACATATCAGCTGCGTTCGATTCAGTTGATCATAAGATCCTCCTATCGAGACTCCAAGAAAAGGGCATCCAAGGACTTGCTTGGGCCTGGTGCAAATCATACCTTGAAGATCGTTGGCAACAGGTTCGCATAGGCAACAATACTTCTGAGCCCTTCCGACAAAAGCAAGGAGTACCCCAAGGCTCATCATTATCTGCGCTGCTCTTTAATATATATATGCAGCCAATTTGTCAAATCACCAGAGTCTTTGGTGTATCTTGCTTATTATATGCAGACGACGTGCTGATATACATACCGATTGACATCTCAAATCCTGACTACTCTGCGCTAATCAATTGCTTCAATGCAATAACTGACTGGCTCATCAACCAGAACATGAAAATAAACTTAAAAAAAACCGAAGCCTTGATAGTCACAAGAAACAAATCCTTTTCTCCCCCACAAACCCTTAAAGTAAGAGACGCGGAGCTACCAATCAAGCCCACTATAAGATATCTGGGAGTGCTACTCGATCAACATCTCGACCTCAAAGAGCACATAAAAAGCACTGTAAAACAAATCTACTACAAGATCAAAACACTACGTCATCTGAGACCCATGCTTGAGACCAAAGATTTCCGTACAATCTTCCAAGCAATAGTCACACCTCACTTTGACTATGCGAATATCATTCTTCATGGTTTCCCTAAGAATACATTAAGTCCACTACAAATGGCTATGAATGCCGCGGCCCGCATCTTATACGGAGCCTCAAAGAGAGATCATATAACTCCGATACTGATGGACTTACACTGGCTCCTGATAAACTGCAGAATACTATACAAAACCCTCCTCATCACTTTTAAGGCCATTAATAAAATTTCCCCCGCATCAATATCTATGTCCCTCACCAATGCACCAAACAACAGATCCAGAAGATTAGTATCTGAAAACACACTAGCTACTCCCAGCATCTCCACAAAATGGACCTAGTTAACCACTAACAGAGCTTTTGTATCTTACGCCCCCAGGTGCTGGAACAATCTCCCCCCCCCCCCCCCAGTATCAGATCAATTAGAGACATCAGTCAATTCAGAAAGGCCATTAAGCACCACTTATTTACTCTGCACTTCCACCTACCTTAGCACCACATCTATTTCTATCAATGCATGCTCTAACAATGAACATACTTATTCTGAATTATTGTAAATAATAATTTGTGTAAATGTATATAGTTTTCCCCAGTTCAAACCTAGTTCATACTTCCTGTTATCTGTAAACCTATTTCAGTTTTTCTGTCTAGGTAATTTATGTTCAATGTAAACCGCACTGATGATAAATAGCGCGGTATATAAAAACTGTTAAATAAATAAATAAAATGACACAAAATTATTCAAAGCTGTTAAAACCCAAGAGGATTGTGAAAAATTGCAAGAGGACCTCAATAAATTCGAAGACTGGATGTACAAATGGCAGATGAAATTTAATGTGGACAAGTGCAAAGTTATGCACCTAGGAAAGAACAACCCAAACTATGGTTACACAATGCAAGATTCCACATTAGGAACCACCATCCAGGAAAAAGATTCAGGCGTCATCGTAGATAAGATATTGAAACCCTCTGGCCAGTGTGCAGCGGCAGCTAAGAAGGTAAATAGAATGCTACTAATCATAAGGAAAGGAATGGAGACTAAAACAATGGATATTATAATACCTCTGTACCGTTCCATGGTGCAACCACACCTTGAATATTGTGTGCAATTCTGGTCGCCGTATCTTAAAAAGGATATAGCAGAATTAAAAAAGGTACAGAGCACCAAAATGGTAAAGGGGATGGAAGGATACCCCTATGAGGAAAGGCTTAAAAGGTTAGGGCTCTTCAACTTGGAAAAGAGACGGCTATGGGGAGGTATGATAGAGGTCTATAAAGTAATGAATGGAGTGGAACGGGTAAATGTAGATTGATTGTTTACATCATCAAAAAATAGAAAGACTAGGTAACATGCAATGAAGATACAGTGTAATTCATTTAAGACTAATAAGCGAAAATATGTTTTCACTCAACACATAATCAAACTCTGGAATTCATTACCAGAGAATGTAGTAAGAGCTGTTAGTGTAGCTGGGTTTAAAAAAAGTTTGGACAAGTTCCTGGAAGAAAGGTCCATAAACCATTATTAAAGAGGGCCCGGGTAATCCACTGCTTGCCCCAATACAAGCATTATGGAACCTGGATGCTGAGCACTTGCATGTCTTATGCTTCCGGATGGAAACTTTGCAATCCATGGTTCAAGCGGTGCACTGATGGGAGTTCCTGGTATCTCTGGATTTAGCTGAGATGTATTTTCATATTCCAATCCGGAAGGATCAGCAAAAGTAGCTGCATTTTGCCATTCTTGGCTCTCACTTTCAGTTCGCTGCCCTCCCATTGAGACTCTTCACTGCCCCAAAGACATTCTTCAAGGTCATGGTGGTGGTAGCTGCGGTACTACAGCACCAAGGGATTTGTGTACATCCATATCTGGTTTACTGGCTTATCTGAGCCTGTTCTCTTTCAGAGATGTCTCAGGTAATGACCTGAGTGGTGTCCTTTTTGGAAAGCCTTGGTTTGGTGATCAATTGGGAGAAGAGCCAGTTGTTGCCTTCCCAGTCCCTGGAGCTCCTGGGAGCGTGTTTTGATACTCAAGTGGGCAGAGTCTTCCTGCCAGAGGAGAAAGTCAAAAGGTTAGGGGATTGCCTGGCACAGTTCTGTTTGCAGCAGGCTCCCAGGGTTCGGGATTATCTTTAGCTCCTCAGATTGATGGTGGTGGCGATTGAGATGGTGCACATGCAGCTGCTTCAATGATTCTTGTTGACTTGGTGGTCCTCGAGTTCTCAGGAGTTCAATCTCAGGCTCCTGCTCCCGATGATGGTGAAGGCTAGCTGCAGTGGTGCCAGCAACCCAGTCATCTGTAGAAGGGCATGCCATTGGACGATTACTCATGGATCCTTCTGATGACGGATGCCAGTCTCTTGGCTGGGGAGCCCATTGCCAAGACCACATGGTCCAGAGCCATTGGAACCACAGGCAGGCAGTGTGGTCCATCAACCAACTCGAGGCAAGGGCCATCAGGTTGGCTCTTCTGCATTTCAGGGCCCTGGTGGAAGGCCAAGCGGTTCAAGTGTTTTGAGACAATGTCATGGCAGTGGCTTTTGTCAATTGGCAAGGCAGCATGAGGCATGCTGGGGTAGCTCTGGTGATGGTCTCCTATTTGCCTGGATGGAAAAGAATCTCCTAGCTTTGTCGGCTCATCACATTGTCATGGTGAACAATGTGGAAGCGAACTTTCTCAACCGGTACTCTCTGGATCCAGGAGAGTGGGAATTGAGTCAGGAGGCATTTCAGTTGATTCTGTGCCACTAGGATCACCCCAAAATGGATCTAATGGTGACCTGCTCCAATGCCAAAGTGTGATACTTCTTCAGTCACTCATGAAGATGCGGTCTGAGGGCATCCACACCCTGGCTCAGCCTGGGCCTGCTGTATGTGTTTCCTCTGTGGTCCCTGGTGGGGTGTGTGATTCAGCATATAAACTGCCACCCATGGATTATTCTGGTGGTGCCAGATTGGCCAAGGAAATCGCAGTTTGGAGATCTGATGTGACTCCTGAAAGCGCCACCTCTTTGTTTGCTTTCATCTTGGAGTCTATTGCATCAGGAGCCAAGCATCCTGGAAGATCTGGTTCCCTTCTCATTTATGGCTTGGTTCTTGAAAGGAGATGGCTAGCGCAAAAGGGTTACTCTCCGGTGGTGGTTTCCACTATGCTGAGGAGGTCTACCAACCTGGCATATGAACAGGTCTGGTGGCTCTTTGAGCAATGGTGTAGCACACTGCAGCTGGTTCCTCAGGCGGCCAAAGTGTCATCTCTGCTGGCCTTTCTGCAGGAAAGTCTGGAAAAGGATCTTTCTCTTAGCTCCCTGAAGGTTCAGGTGGCAGCTTTGGCCTTTTTCAGAGGTCCAGTTGCTGGTAAGTTGCTAGCCTTACACCCGGATGTTTTGCACTTTGTTCAGGGGGTTCAGCGCCTATGTCCTCCCCTCTGATCTGTGGTCTCTTCCTAGGATCTGGGTCTAGTACTCAAGGTCCTGATGTCGGAGCCCTTTCAGTCATTAAAGTGCACTACTTTGAAGGATTTTATGCTCAAGACTGTTTTCTTGGTCACGATTTCCCAGCTGCTGGCTCTATCTTGCAGAGATCCTTATCTGCCTTTTCCGGAGGAGGCCATTTCCATTCAGCCTGTGCCTTTCTTCTTGCCTAAGGTGTTTTCTCCCTTTCATGTGAACCAGGTGGTTTGCTTGCCCTCCTTCTCTAAGGAGCAGTGTTGGGAGAAGGATAAGGATCTTCGCCATGTGGCTGTCCGGAGGGTGCTTCTCTGGTACTTGAAGGTTACAAATTCTTTTTATAAGCCAGACCATCTTTTGGTGCAGTTTGCTGGCCTACGCAAAGGTGACACGACAGCTAAATCTACACTGGTGCACTAGATTAAGGAGGCCATTGCTTCAGCATATCAGCAGTGGAACTGGGCAGTTCTGGAGGGTTTGCGCACACATTTAACCAAGCGCATGTGTCCTTGTGGGCAGAGCAGAGCTTGGTAGCCTCTGCAGACATTTGTTAGGTGGCAATGTGGGCATCACTTTCCACTTTTGACAAGCATTACCGCTTGGTTGTCCATGCTCGTGAGGACACGGCCTTTGGCTCAAGAGTTTGCAAGCTACTGTGTCTTCTTCCCGTCCCGTGGAGGCATAGTTTTGCTATATCTCACTAGTTTGGACTGGTCTAGAAGGACAATATGGAAGGTGACATTTTCCTTACCAGATAATGTCCTTTCCTTCAGTCCTGCTAGATCACTCCAGGGCCTGCCCCTGGAACTGTTTTTGCTCTGTTCTTCTGTGGCATTATCCTTAGGTCCACTATGATTTATATACTTGGCTCTGCAGGCCCATCTTCTACTGACAACCTTCTGTTTCTGCTTTTCTGTACATAATTCTCTACTGTTTAATTACTCTTTGTTGCCCTTGTTGAGGTTTGCCATGTACACCCATATGCTTTCGGACAGATACTGAAGAGACCTCTGGTAACTGAGGTGGATAGAGGCATGGGAGTGATGTCACTGAAACCTGGACTTTTTATTGGTCCTTTATCTCCATCAATCTGCTGGTAGAGGAATACTATCCACTTGTCTGGTAAATAAAATGTCACCTTCTGCCATTAACACACCTGGAGCAAGTCACTATTTCCCATAGCTTCAGGTACCCAATTAGATAGGGGCAAGGACATATTGTAATTGAATATCACCACCACAACAGCACCTCGTACATGCAGTAACGCTACAAATCAAGCGTTCTTCTTACTTTGAAGATTTACAAGATATGAACATACTTTTTCAGTATCATCTCCAGGGCTTTTTTTGAGGGGGCACTTTGGTGGTCCGGAGAACCCGCACCTTTTTCATTGCCTGCTAAAATTGACCCATGGTCCTCAAGTATTAATTTGAAACCCCTGCATATGAGTACTGGCACTTTTTCTGCTAGGAAAACTGCACTGACCATCTCCCCACCTCCTTCCCCAGCATATAATTCCACCGGTCCTCGAGGAGACAGACACCACAAAAACACAGTCTGTGTACTTGGATGGAGGGGGAGGGATGAAATAAACAAAAAAGGGACACACATAATCATGATTTTCTTTCCCAATGAGACAGATAAAGATGAGGGCAGGAGACAGAATATATATTGTTACTTCTTTTCTTGCCAGCAGATTTCCCAATGGAGAGATAAAAAGACAATAAGAGAAACATTGTAAGCTGAGATCATGGAAGTGGGTTGGAGAAAGTTGTCACCATGCCGGGGAGACGAGAAGAGGAGGGGAAAACATGGTCCCTGGGGGTAGGGGGAAGATGGTGAAGAGACATTTTTATAGAATACAGTCATTCTGGGGCATCTCCAGCAACACATTCAAATAAACATTAAGGTCTTAAAGAAAGCTATAAGTGTCAACACAGCTGCCTAAATAGAAACTCAGAGGAGTCCTGGCTGGTAGTCACATAGCTGGTGAGAACGTGAAATAGTCAAACATATTCAGTCTGCAAAAATAGTGTCGAGGGAATGGTAAAAATGTGCATGAAAAAACATACATGCGCTTTCTTCTTTTAACAAGAAACACAAGCAGTAATGTCAGTCCTGGAAATGTAACTCTGTTGGGATGAGTGGGGATGAGTTCACAGAGGTAGGAGGAGAAAAGAAAATGGAAAGGAATGAGGACAGAAAAAGAATTATGAGAAGGAGAGTGAAAGAAATGGAAGACAGGCCTGGGAAGAGAAAGGACAAATTGAGGGAGCGTGAGAGGATGAAGAACAAGAAAGAGATAGAAGGAAGAGCAAGAATGAAAAGATGAAGCGCGAGAAAGAGATGGAGGAGAGAGAGAATGCGGATTAGAAAATGAGGAAAAACGCAGAAGAGAAAGAGAAGGGGAGGGGAGACAGAAGGAAGGAAGAAGAGAAAGGGGTCAGTGAAAAAGCTGTAAAGAGAAAGAAAAGTCAGTTCTGATCCTAAAGGAATTTCATTTGTGGAAAACAATAAAGCAAATCTCATACTGTTATCCAAAACAAACAAATTCTTAAATATACATTTGAGGTCTTCAAGATGAATTCCGACCAGCTTGAAGAACTCACCCGTTACTTCAATGTACAGCAGGGGGTTTTAGGGGAAATGGCAAAGGAACTATGGAATATTTATTCTAAGCAAGACTAAGTGATGATATCAACCCCTCTCAATGCCAGTCAGTTACATGCGGAGTTGTCGTGACCCACTTGTAGGAGGGAGCTTTATGAGCCAGTCCTAGTTTTCAACTTACATCCCAAAGCAGTGTTGTGTTAGTAGATCCTGATTCAACCCATTGAAATCAGTGCTGCACGCAGCATAATACATATGAATGGTGAGTCAGAGATCCAGGACTAGCTTAAAATCGTCTTCCTGGAACTGGGTAATTTGGCAGCTCTGGTTATGATCCACTTACTTCGGTGTGTGGAAAGTCTCGGTTGTACCTGTAAATGCTAAAAGTACTGACATACCAAGGCAATGAATTTGTAAATGTTCTACAGGCAGACAAACATCTTCGACTATGGTCTGGGTAGCTCATCCGGCAATCTAGTGCCCTGTTTACACCCCCCTCAGCCTGGCCTTCTATCCCTCCCAACACTAAGGAAATTCAAGGCGCCGCACTCTTTGGACCTGGCCCAACTGTGCAGGCAGGACTGCTTAAGGGCACTTCCTGTCAGGCCGCCCTTCCATATAATAATAATAAGTAGAAAAAATAACAAAAACAGCACTTTGGTAATTAGAGCCCACTCATCAGTTAAACATAGTCCATTAAAGCCATGATATGGATTCCAGGGAAGGGGCGACAGACCTGGAGCAACAACAAAAGGAAGGGATGGCCATAAAATAATCTCAAAGGGGATACATTACAATCAGCATATCCTGCCAGCACATTGGAGGCTATCTGTGCTCTTTCCTAACAGTGCACAAAGATCTGCAAAGGAGAGGGACAGCCCAGCCCGGTAAAAGGGGCAGCCCTGGAGTTTACTAGTCTCCATCCAGTGTGAGTCAAGGGGAGGGGGAGCTCTTCAGATTAGAGGGGCAACACCAGCTAGTGTGAGGTAGAGGAAAATCCAGAGGTAAGAAAGATTCTCCTAGGACAAGCAGGATGAGTCAGCCACACTTGGTGATGTCATCCGATGGCGCCGAGACGGAAGTACTCTCCATAGCTCAGAAGGGCTTTCGCCCTTCTGAGCATGAGCCAACTGGCCCTGCCCCCTGGCCCGCCCCTAGCTAACCAGTTTCAGTTCTTCCGCCTTGCCAGCAAGATGGATTTTTGCTACTCTCCACCACAAGACAAAGAAATCAAACTTTAAAATCATCCGGAGAATATTCTCTTCTACACCGTATGTATTGTAATTTAAAAATTACCTTATCTCTCTTCTCCTTCTCTGCAGAGCTCTCTTCAGACAGCACAGAATCTCATGCTGCTAACAGGAGCAGAGGAGCAACCTAAGGGTTACAGCAATGGCTTGGGAACCGAAAGAGCATGGTTCGATTCCTACTGTACTCCCTTGGGGCTTGACAGGAAGCGCAGTCAGCGCGGCAGCCCAGGATGTGCCTTTAGGCCTCCGTCCCCGGCTAGCCCTCTTGAATGCCTCCTTACTCCAGATCTGCAGCTGAGCTCCGATCCTCGGTCCAGAAGATGAGTGTGGGGCACTGGTTCAGGCAGCACTACTAGTGCGGGAAGTCGTTGCCGCCGCTACTCCCCCTGCAGCCGGGATGTGCCTCTGAGGCCTCCATCCCCAGCTGCACGCACCCGATGGTCAGCCCTGCTCTGGGACCCCCTGCGGTGCTCTGCTGCATCGCTTCGGCTGGGAAGGGAGCGACAGGCATCACTCAAGAGCTCCGGTGGCTTCCTGCTCCCTATGCTCAGCTCTCCTCCAATCCTGCCTGTCCGGGGGTATTAGAGATGCCTTGCTGCGCCCCGATCCGGCCTGCCACGAGGCTCCCATGGTGGCGGCCATCTTCCCCAATGACATCACGGGCCAGGCTCCTCCCCCTATGGCGCCATTGGTCGGTCCCGACCCAATCACCAAGGGAGGAGGAACCGCTAACACAGCACACTTGGTTTTTCTGCGCCGAGGGCACCAATCCAATGGCTCCTCCCCTTCAGCGTCGGCACCATTCCAGGCAGGAATGGCCAGATTGCCGGCGCAGATCCAACAAGAAGGAGGGGCCGATCATGGATGGCACTCCTCCATTGGCGCCGGTGATTCTGTTCGGCGCGGATGCGTTCCCCGACCCGATCCAAAGGGCGAAAGGGAAGCAATTCCGGCAAACGAATTTAGAAACCTTGCCAACCCTACCAGGAAGAGAGCTGTCAAGTTACCCAGTTTCATGAGGGAGACGTTTGGCTGGTACCCGGTTTTAAAGTTAGATGTGTGCTTTTTGTAGACCCAGAATTTACCCATTGAACTCTGTACTGCAGGTCCCATAATGCACGAGGATGGCATTGCCAGAAATGGCCCAAAAACCTCCCTCCTGAAACGGAGAATGTGGAAGTTCTGCAGGAAAGTGCAGTACAGGGTAGAAGTGTTAGCAGTGGGATTAACAGCAATCAGACAGATAAATGCTCCTAAGGTATAAAGGTCAGACTGGCACTGGGCATTTGCGAGGTTCTATTCTGAATCGGAGCCCCTCCCCCCCCCTCCTGCCCAACAGGGAGCAGTGTCTTATGCACCGCCCAGACAAGGTCTGGCCTGCTCGCATAAGGGGGTCACACAGGCTGTGAGAATCTAGGCTCTGTCTGCCCCGATAGAAAGCGACGCCGCTGACAGCGCCTTAGGGAGGCTGATCCACTAACCCCAGCATGATGCTGACTCCATGCTGAACCACTGGGGATTCCAGCGCAAGGTTACTATCGCCCCGTGGTGATCCCTGTGCACAATCTGTGCCGTGGACCTTGCCCCCCTCAAGGGCTCTACTGGCACAGACTCCTCTAGCGCTGAGGACCTTGGACGCCAGCGAACCCCGCCTTTTCTGCACCTCTTCTGTCATGGGAATGCGCGAAGATCCAGAGCCTCCTCTCCTCAGTCTCCTTATGCACTACAGATCAGCAATTATGCCTCAGGTGACTTCAACCCCTGTTGAAATCCTCCTTACTGAAAATCGCTGCGGAGACAAGGGAAGGGGAATCCCCCAGCTGCCTTCAATGAGTTCACAGGGTGCAGAAACTCTTGACCTTCAAGCCTCAGGTCAAACAGACCCTGCCCACAGCCTGCCTTTTCAAAAAAAAAAGGGGGCCATGTGCCTATGTGCAATTGCAATGCCACAGGGCAACAGCGTGGTCCAGCAGGTCTTGGAGCAGTGGATTACAGCTTCAAGTTCCAGCTGTGGTTAAGTCCCAGGCTCTTGCAGAGCAGAATGGCACATGGGCGAATTGCCACCAGCCAAGGTTTCTGCATTGGACAAGACACAGGGTCACAGGTGGCAATCTGGTGCGTTCGCCACAGGATTGGTCCTTCGGAATGCTCCTGAATCCTCCAAATGCAAGGCTGAGCGATCCACAACCAAAAAAAAAAAAAAAGCATCTAAGAGCAGTGGCAATAGTGTGGTGCAGTACACACATCCAGTGTGTCCAGAAGCAGAGGGTCATAGGTTCAAGGCCCAGCTGTGGACCCTACAGAGTATCTCCCCACATTACGGAAGATGACACTTAGTAAGCCCTAGGACGCAGAGGTAGTTCCTCACAGCCTACCAATAAGCGAACGGAGGAAAAGGCCCATATTCCACTCGTTAGTACATGACTTTGAGTCCGCGGGTCCCCCTACCACAGATGGCATAGGAAACCAGTCTCTGCTCCTGAACGTAAGGCAACTGAAGTTGTCCAAAGTCACCAATCCGCAAACTGGGCAGTCTGACTGGGCCTGCCCCAATCTTCTCGCACCGAGCAGCATCCCTAACTCAGCAGCATTGCCCTTACTGCCAAGGCCAAACACCTTTACGCTGGCCTACGCCGTGCCCTCATGCTCCTCTGCCAGGACTACCCCATATCCTCGCTTACAGCTCAAGGACGATCAGAAGGTCCATGGCGCATGCCTCAAAGCATGTGGTGGCAACGTGTGGCAGCGTGGGGTGGTGCCCAGTGGCCTCTGCCTTACCATCGTGAGGCCCAATCCAGAATGAGCTGGCCTCTGCCTCCATCAGACCACGCCTAGCCCTGTGGCCTCCCTACTGTACCACGAGAAGCCTCGCATCGCCTGGGTGCTGTCGGACAGACATCAGCACCACAGTGCCCAAGGCAATTTGCAGTGACACATTCTCATCATCATGGCTCGGGATGCCATCCTGAGCCCCTTAGGACTATAGTGCGGGACACTGCACACCCACTGTGGCTCTAACCGGAGGTTTACCTATCCAGGTCCTTATCACGGTCCTCTGAGAACATGTCGCTACACTTTCCTGGATATCATGGCCTGCCGTGTGAAGCCTGCATCTCTGGTGAGATTTCACAAGACCAATAACAGTACCAAGTGCACAAGGCCAATGTCGGTACTAAAACCCGCAGCTCCCGGCTGCGCTCGGTGGCTACGCTCATTCCTCCAGGGACAGGATCAATTGGCTCCGCCTGTCTCCTGGAAATAGGGGCAATCTGGCCATAGGGGCATCAGAATACCATCATGCTATCCTTACGGAGATCCTGCACTGCTCGGACCAACCCACCAGCGAAATCTGTGACACTGAACCCAGGAGTCCTGCATCACTGGCCCCAGGTTACTGTTGCCCTTAGTGCAAGGTGGCAGTGTCCCGCAGCACCAAATTCAGGTCACTGTGGCCTTGAATGCAAGGTAGCGAAGTAGAGGCTGGTCAAGGGATCACCACTGTACACAGGTACATGATTACCGAAGGTCACTTAGTCAATACCTGACTTCATGTCCGTTCAGGGACGCGAGCACACTGCCGGAGCACCGCCATGGCTCTGTGCTCTAGGCTGCAGTCAGCAAGGTGGACATAGTCCCGCTCCTACGCGGAAGGGGAACAGGTTCCCATCCATCCAGGCTGTCCCAACTCAACTGCCGGACTAACCTGCGGGTAAGAACTCGCAACCCTTGGCCATCAGCTTCCCTCTCCCATCGGTGTGGCTGGGAAACTGTTGAAAATGGTAAGAGCCAGGCTATCAACACCAACGCATTCTCCCTAAACCTATGGCCCTAGGACTCCTGGATACCTTCTTCCACCAAGTACGAGTGGACAAGGAGTAACGCGAGAAGCTGGCGCAGTGGGCGACTGCCAATTCAGCCCTGCCTTGTCGTCTCCTGATCTGATATGAATGAAAGCCAATCCTGTAAGTCTTACACAAGCATCTGTAACCAGGCAGGGCGGTCGCGGCCTCTGATGACGGCGCCGCCCAGCAGCCTTGCCGCCACTCGCATGCAAACTCAATCTGCCAGCCAGGGTATCTTCGATAGCGATCCCACCCTATAGTCTGGGTGGTATACCTACAGGCACGTAATGCCGCACTGTAAATAGCGCACGCTGTAAATAGCAAGAATCTACGTCCAGACAGGCTCACACGCATACACTACTCACTGCTGTACACACTATACACTGTATCTTGATTGCTGCTGTTCAGACCGCCTTGATTGCAGGATAAGGCGGTATAGAAATACGTTAAATAGATAAATAAATGCCACCATGGCTAGGGCACACTCCATGTTCCGGGCATCATCGCAGCCCTACGCACCTACATGCCAGGACATGCACGAAACAGTACGGCAGCAGCAAGTCTCAACTCTTCATCGCATGTGACTCTACATGCCTAGGACATACAGGGGACCACACTCTTCGTCACATATGACCTCAATAAACCTAGCCACCGATCCCAGCGTACCCCACCTCCGGAAGTCCGCACACGCAGATGTTCACGCCATGCCAAGGGCAAGCACAGGACTCTAGCTGTGCCAAAGACTCCATCGACATCCTGTCAAAGGATCCAGTGACAGCCTGTGGCCCTTACTTGGCAGGGCACTGCTAACACTCCATGCCACATGGACAAACGTTTCCCTTGTAGTCTTGGGATCTACGCAGCTACCTCGCGCCCGGACACTCCTAACCGAGTCATGAACTGACTCAGGACTCTTGTCTTTTGACGTTCGTGCTCCAATTGCATCACTCTTTAGTGCTGCACCCTTGATAGTACGGTCGATATTGTCTTTAGTGCTGCACCCTTGATAGTACGGTCGATATTGCTGCTGTTCCACTGCTGATATTGCTGCTGGTCCTAGCCTGGCCTACAGTGACCTCCTCACTGCCGCTGCTGCATTAAGGCATCAATCTTGCACCATTCTTGCCGCGCTTCCAGCTTGATACTGTGGCTATCCCTCCTTGCAAAGGGTAACTCAATGCTACTGCCCTGTTTCCCCCCTGCTTCAATGCTACTGCTCTGGAATCCCTCTGCTGTGGCATTACTGCTGCTGCCCATTGAGACCTCCCTGCAGCTGCCATTGAAACTATATATGCTCACAATCACCGCGGCCACATAGCCGCGACTACGTGTCTACACGTTCTGTATTACTGCACGCTCACCTCAAATTGGGCGCACACCCATTAACGCTGCACAAAGCACACTGTACGGGGCGCGTGCACATTGCACGTTGGCACTTGGCGCGTTGACGCCGCCTCCTGGTACCCCAGGGCACTCCTCTAAAACTTCCAGGCCGGCTAAAGTGTCACCTGAACCTGATCTCGGCCTCCCCCTTTCCACCGCACCGCACTACAGCTTGGGAGGCACCAAGTGTGGCTGACTCATCCTGCTTGTCCTAGGAGAAAACTAAGTTACTTACCTGTAACAGGAGTTCTCCGTGGACAGCAGAATAAGTCAGCCACACATACCCACCCACCTCCCCTGGGAAGGGGTCAGCCTCTGACCAGTGCCCGCCTCCTAGCGGCTAAGGCTCAGCTAGTAACGAACTGGTTAGCTAGGGGCGGGCCAGGGGGCAGGGCCAGTTGGCTCATGCTCAGAAGGGCGAAAGCCCTTCTGAGCTATGGAGAGTACTTCCGTCTCGGCGCCATCGGATGACGTCACCAAGTGTGGCTGACTTATCCTGCTGTCCACGGAGAACTCCTGTTACAGGTAAGTAACTTAGTTCTGTCCCCATTCAGCCTGGGGCAATTTTTAACATATTCGTTAATGACCTGGAAATGGAAATAACAAATGAGGTGATCAAATTTGCAGATGACACAAAATTATTCCAAGTTGTTAAAACGCAAGAGTATTATGAAAAATTGCAAGAGAACCTTGATAAACTGGAAGACTGGATGTCCAAATGGCAGATGAAATTTAATATGGACAAGTGCAAAGTTATGTACCTAGGAAAGAACAATACAAACTATGGTTACTCGATGCAAAGTATCACCTTAGAAACCACCACCCAGGAAAAAGATTTAGGCGTCATCATAGATTACATGTTGAAATCCTCCACCCAGTGTGCAGCAGCAGCCAAGAGAGCAAATAGAATGCTGGGAATCACAAGGAAAAGAATGGAGAATAAAACAGAGGATATTATAATGCCTCTGTATCGTTCCATGGTGCGACCGCACCTTGAATATTGTGTACAATTCTGGTCGCCATATCTTAAAAAGGATATAGCAAATTTAGAAAAGGTACAGAGAAGAGTGATAAAACTGGTAAAGGAGATGGAAGGATACCACTATGAGGAAAGGCTTAAAAGGTTAGGGCTCTTCAACTTTGGAATATAGTGTGCAATTCTGGAGACCGCACCTTCAAAAGGATGTGAACAGGATGGAGTCGGTGCAGAGGGTGGTTACTAAAGTGATTAGTGGTCTTCATTATAAAGCATATGAGGACAGACTGAAGGATCTTAATATGTACACCTTAGAGGAAAGGCGGGATAGAAGTGATATGATTGAGATGTTTAAATACCTCCATGGCATAAATGTTCAGGGAGAGAGCCTCTTTCAATTGAAAGCAAGTTCTGCTATGAGGGGACATGGGATGAGGGTGAAGGGAGATAGATTCAGGAGTGATATGCAGAAATATTTCTTTACGGAAAGAGTAGTGGATCCATGGAATAGTCTCCCAGTGGAGGTGGTAGAGATGAGGACAGTAACTGAATTCAAAAAAGCATGGGACAAACACAGAGGATCTCTAAAGGTAAAAAGGGGACTGTTGTAGTTGTTGATATGGAAGGACAGACTAGATAGGCCATGTGGTCTTTTTCTGTCGTCATATTTCTATGTTTCTAACTTGGAAAAGAGATGGCTGAGGGGAGATATGATAGAGGTCTATAAATTAATTAATGGAGTGGAATGGGTATACGTAGATCGATTATTTACGCCATCAAAAAGTAGAAAGACTAGAGGACACACAATGAAGTTACAATGTAACCCATTTAAGACTAAGAAGAGAAAATATTTTTTTACTCAACGCATAATCAAATTCTAGAATTCATTACCGGAGGATGTGGTAAAAGCTGTTAGTGTCTATGGGTTTAAAAAAGGTTTGGACATGTTCCTGGAGGAAAAGTCCATAAACCATTATTAAAGAGGACCTGGAAAATTCACTGCTTACCCCAGGACAAGCACTGTAGAACCTGTGTGCCTTTTGGGAACCTGCCACTTACTTGTGACCTAGATTGGCCATTGTTGAAAACAGGATACTGGTCTTGATTACCTTGGTCTGACACAGTATGGCATTTCTTAGGAGCCCCCATTCAGGGGCTGATGTGATAAGCCATGTGTTAGAGCCATGTGCCGAAGCTTAGTGCACAGCTAACCTAATACATGCATAAACATTGTTTCTTTGCGTCCAAAGCTGTAACCTAAACATATACAAATAATTTTCATGCAAAACTTGTGTGCAAACATGGGCGGGCATGCTGGTCACATGGGGTGGCAAAACCTGCACACATGGAGTTGTGTTAGCTGCAGGATCCATATTTTGCAAACACAGAAACAATATCAGCACGTGGTGTTCCATGCGCATCCATTAGGTGCACATGCATGTCTGGAAGGCCATTCTGCACATAATTGTTTGATATTTAAATTTCTGCAGTCAAGCATTACTCTTCATTTCCTCTGTAACCTTGTGACCAACTCAGTTCCTCATCCACCTGCTCATCCTCTTCAACAAAGCAAGAAAGAAATAGTGGTCCTTCCCACTCACAACAAAGGGAAGAAACAAGCATGAATTCCTCACTAACGCTAGCCACAGAAGAGGGAGCTTACTCCTCCTCAAACCACGCATTAAAGCCTCGGCATTAGAAAACCGTGCACTCTGCCTTCAGGACTTCTGTGCACTTCTTTGCATCGGGGTTTAATAAATAATATCTTCATTAGCACTGTACTTAAATGTGCAGTGCACCATGTGAGTCTTTGTACACAAGAAGCTGACATATCCCAACAATGGCTAGAGGACATATAATCAGTCTGTGGAACTCACTGCTGGTAGATATGGTAAAAGCAGGTAGTGTAGCTGGGTTCAATAAAAGTTTGGACAAATTCCTGGTGGAAAAGTCCATAACCCATCATTAAGGTACAGTGGTCCAAGAGAAAAACATTGCTTATCCCTTGGGATATGTAGCATGCAACTGGCTGCTTTTGGGATATATCAGGTACTTGTGCCTGGATTGACCACTGTGGGAAACAGGATACTGGATTTGATGGACCTTTGGTCTGACCCGGTATGGCATTTCTTCTATTCTTATGTGGGGGAGGTGGTGAACAGATAAAGACTTATAACAGAAAAAAGTTTAGAGTTGAATATTATACAATTCTGTAGAACCCAGGACCCTGATGAGATGCTTGACCAACAGATTGGGTCAGTCCTAAAGATTTCTGTCACTTCATTGGATCAAATTATTTTGTGTGATTTGCTGAAGCTGGTAGTTAAGTCGCCTTCTCATCCAACTCTGCCAATAACATCCCTCTCTGTAAATAAGCAGGGAAGGGTATCCAACTGAGATTAAGCTTTCCTTGTGTTTTGTTTTCCAAGAGAATTAAAAAGTTAAAAACGTGTTTTGGCACACCCCCCACCCCTACTTCAGTAATGATCTCTTTCCTGTTTGCATCACAGGCCAATTTCCAAAAGCACACTGAAAGTGATTATTTTGCATAGGAAATGTTATTGAAAGAGGCGTGTGCCACGTACCATGGCAAAGGATCCTAGGAAGCATTCTGGTGAAATTGAAATGGGTAACAATAAGGTCACCCAGTGCACATAGCAGAGCCTAAAGATAAATCACGGATGACCAAACTGGGAAAAGTGAGGACACTGTTTCCCTTACCACACCTCACTGATGATTGGTCCCTTGACAGCGAAGGCATCAATCCCTGTACCAGACGTACAATCATTTTGGGGTAAATCTTCAAAAGGCTTATCCAGTCTACTTGAGAGTTAAGCTGATTTTAAAACTTTTCTCCCATTAGTCAGGTAAATTGAACCCTCTAAATCTGCAAGGTGGTCATATTTAGTCGGGGCAGGTTCTGGAGCATTTCCAGAGAGGGCTTTTAACTCAGCTGGTTAGCACCACTGTTCCCTCTAAGCTGTGCGCGTGTGCGCACGCACACACCTCGCCGAGCGAGCGCACATACTTTAAAACAGAGCGCACAAAAATTACGGCTCTGATTCTGATAGAAAACACCACAGACGTCTTAAAATTTTAAAGTTATGATAGTAATTACTAGAGATTTCCCGCTTCATTTAGTAATCGTCTATTTTCATTTAATTTGATTAAAATCAATGTGGTGTACATACTGTATTCTGACGTGTAGTCAAATTTTAAAGTATATAACTCAGAGTGTCATTATGTGGCGCACAAAAATTTAACCTTCCTTCAAAAGTTGCACACAGCTGATATTTTATGCGCACACAGCCTACAGAAAATTAGAGGGAACATTGGTTAGCACTGATTTTTAATGCTAGCCAGTTGAATTTCGAGTGGCAACCCAGGCAGTGGCGTCTGCGGTGAAAATTAGGCCAGCCTTTACTGCGCCTCACTTTTACCACGTATCGGTAATGAGCAATGGCTCAATATCGCCACTGCCTGGATATCGACGGGTGCCACCCAATGTTCCCACTGAGCTGCGCTGGGTCCGCCATCAACATTCCTGCCAGTGGGGGGAGGTGCAGAGCGATCGATCGCTCTGCCTCTCCCCCCACCGGCGGGAATGCTGGTGGAGGACCCGGCACAGATTAAAGAGAACATTGCGAGGGTGCTGCAGCGTGTGTTAGACCCTGTGTCTAACGCACGCCGCAGCAATGCACCTCCCCCTGCCGGCAGGAATGTTGGCGGCGGACCCAGCGCAGCTTAGTGGAAACATTGGTGCCACCTCAGAGTGCCTCCCAGTAAGCCTCGATGCCAACCAGTTAGCATTGGGGCATGCAGTGATAGCACCCACAGTTATCCTATTGAGCAGCATTTATATGGTTTGCAAGTCTGCCACCCATTTAAAGCCTTTGAATATCCCCCCTCCCCCACCTATAGCCCCTAGCCCCTAGCCTTTTAGGTTTGACTGAAAATTCTCTTAAAATAACATAACTAGCTAATTGTAGTCAATTATCTATTTAGCGACTCTTTCAAAATGAACTCCTTTATGGATAAAATTAGACATTTTCTCCTACGAAATTTATTGTGCATAAAAGCTGTAGGACTGACAGCATGTAAAATGTAAACCCTCTATCCAGGCATAAGAGGGGCTAGAGGAGAGAGAACGGCAAGCTTCTCCACATCTCTCAATGCGGCCTTTAAACAAGTCATTGGCAAAAGGCATGTAACAGAATTTACAGACCAACAAAAACTGATTGTAGTGGATAAATAGCTTTTATAATCTTCATATAATATTTGAATTGATGTGCTTTCTTTTTTATATACTTGAATTTGGAGTTTAGAAGCCCCATTCATGCTTTGGACATCTAAAATGGGCACAGAGACATTCAAAGCACGGACACATCCCTGGAGGCATTTTAGAAGCCGGTTCAGTGGACGTCCACAGCGTGAGGATGTCCAAATATGAATGGGGGCATGGTGTAGGCATGTCTGGGGTGTGACCAAGAACCTGGACATCCTTGCCGTATTGTAGAAATGCCCGGTGCGTCCCATGCCGTATCCAAGGTTATACCTGCTCCAGCCACGAATAGGCAACGGAAAAGTGCTTTGCTTTGCCTGTCAAACATCCAGAAGGTATGGAGAAGGAAGTAAACTCCAATCCCATAAGTTTCCCATGTTAACAATGAACTTTGCCGCTGGGAATCCTCATATGCAGCCTTGCAGGCGCTAAACGTCCCCACCCCACTATTCTGCAGCCAGGACGTCTATATGGACAGGGCTGTGGACGTCCACATCAGGGACATCTATACTTTTAAAATCGGGCTGAAACATAGATGTCCCCAGCATGTTCACATGTTTCACCCTAGACATCCTAGTTTGCATTGGGATGTCCCTTTCTAAAATTCCACTTTTTAGGTCTTTTCATAGCATTAATGTGTTACTTTGCTGCATACTGGGTCAGATACGTTGTGCACTGAGTATTCATTAGATATTTTTATGAGTATTTTGACTCTGCTGCATTTTATTTTTAATTCATAGCTCCCTGATGGAACCAAGTTGAATGATGAAGCCATCGGCCAAGGTCAGAGATGGTTAATATGACACAAAATCTGGACTAAAAATGGTGACCAAATCTGAGGATATACTTAAACAGAAAACAAAGATTTGGGATTTTTAATCTTCAGTTTTTGCATTTACACTCTTTGACTTTCAGGAATGTTATATATTTTGAGGAGGGGTGATGTAATGAATGTCAGCAGGAAAATAAGAGTAAAGTTGGTGCCGACGAGTGAGCTCCATTTATAAATAGCAGAGTGACGCTTATCAATTTAGGAAATGTTTTAGCATGAAATGATATGGATATCAAAACATAATATCAAGTACATAAACAAAGAAAGTATATCAATTGGAATATTAAAAGAAGATTACAAAAGTTATTTATCTACCACATCAGTTGTTGGTTTTAGAGAATTTTGGAGTGTTTTTGGTGGCTGCTTTTGGTGCCTTGACAGAATTCACAGCTTCATAGGATCCCGAGGGGAGCTACGTGGGAACACCCTGAGACCACTATCTCATTTTGCATAAGTCATATGAGTTGGGATTTGAATTGGTTGCCTAGTAGCTCAAGGCTCTCTGAGCCTCTGACCATCCAGTCTTCACAGCCACCCCCTGCTGGCCCCAAAATATATCTCAACCTTCCACTCTGCAGATATGAGATTAATTCTGTTGCATATTCAGTTTTTGACTCACCTGCTGAGACTGTTCGCCAGTGTTCGTTATGGCAGCAGTTTTAGAGGTGTGACATCTAGTACTTCTTTCTAGAAAAAAATTGCTGGTATTCCTTAGGGGGTGGGGTGACTGCTGAGGGTCCTGTTCCAACAAGAGCTTTAGCCCTGTAACTGGCCACAGAGTCTATGTAAAGACAGCATTACAGATATTACACCAGCACTTAGAACTCATCTCTTGTTGGGAAAAGAGAAGAAGCTAATACTGCTACTAATCACGAGAAAGAAACTACATGTTCACCGATAGGAAAGAGGTATCCCACAAAATGCCCAGCCACATATGCAAAATATAGCTGGAATTTCACCAAATACATATTAGTAACAGAAAAGAGAGTGGAGGAGTGGTCTAATAGTCAGAGCAACTGCCTAGTTTCCAGAAGATCAAGGGTTCAATTCCCACTGGTACTCCTTGTGACCTTGAGCAAGTCACTTTACCCTCCATTGCCTCAGAAGAAAAGGACTGGCAATCTACTTCTGGTGATACATTGCCAAGAAAACCCAGAGGCAGCTGGGTCACCAGGAATCAGCACTGACTTGACAGCATTAAAAAAAAATGTGCAGACTAAAATTGAACTAGAAACCTCAAGAAGGTGAACTCTGCAGCCAACAACAGAAACAGACTAGCTTTTCATCCTATACTGTGTAAAATGCAAAGATATTAGAGAGATCAGATTCCTACAGTTGGCATATTCAAATCAGTGAAGCAGAACTAAGAATTTCTTTCTATCTTTTATTGCCTGGACAGCTCAGTCTCTGCAGCCCGTGTCTCCTGCATTTTGGAGGAGCTAAACTATTATGTACTCGTTGTAGCATGTGCCCTGGCGTCCTCCTCTAGGCCTGCGGGGACTGGCTGAAGACACAGCTGGCATGGGACGTGCTGAGCCTGGGCTCTTTCGATAATACTTGGGAGCCATGGGTTAACTTTAGTAGGCACTGGAAAAGGGTCAGCACTGAGTATCACTAAGTACCCCCTGAAAAAAACCCCTGGCGACTTCTGTGTATAGGAGACTGGACTGGGGGGTTCCCTATTCAACTCGCAGGTAAAAATAATGAGACTTTATCAATCTGGATTGGATTAGAAGGGAAAACCCGGTGCGCTTGTGCCAGTCCACAGAGCTTTGGGCTCACCCTTTCATGTGGAAACAGAGAGTTCGCTTGTGACTCTTGGCCTATTTTTGGACTTAAGCTTTGTATGCTGAGGAAAGGCAAGAGAGAATGAGGGGGAGGGCAAGGGGCTTGTTTCAGGACATATGTTGCTCCGTTCCTGTGGCTTGGCCTTGATTCTCTCTAGCACAAAGGAAGGAAGTGCATTGTGGATTTTGAGAGTGTTGCCAGAAGAAGATCGCTTTTTAGCTGCTTGTTCCCTTGTTCTGGTCTCAGGGTGTTATATTCCCACTGCCTGCGGGCCTACTCGTTCTCAATCTCTCTCTCTCCTGGCCATCTGCTATTGCAGATTCCTTGCCTTCCAGTGATAATGTTTCATCCTATTGTGGACTGCAGTGTGAGAGAAACGTAACCTATGATCAGGAGGGGGTAGGACAAAGGAAAAGAAGAGAAAATTAAGTTACTGTCCTAGCAGGACAGGACGCTCTGGCATACCAATACACTGGGAAGCAAAGTTTAGTCCTATAGAGCTTCTATTCATCTCCATTAGAGAGCGACACATAAGGCACTGAAGTATCAGCGCCCATCTGATGAAAGGTCAGATAACATTTTGTTTCTTATTCAGCTTGGTTCCATTTCCTGTTCACATCACAAATTCATCTGAATAGCACCAAAGTTGGTAGCTCAGTAATGAAGCTACAAGGTAACTTTTCAGCAATGCACCTGATTGTGACGTTCCAGGTGTAGTCTTGAGAAGGCACAAAACAATCCAACTTTCAAACACAAGCTAACTTAAATTGAGTTTGAAAACTGGGCTATTTGGCTTAGGATATGCAATTTGTTATTGCTGTTGTTAAGTGCCGTCGAGTCAATGTCGACCTATGGCGACTCTGTGAATGGTTGTTCTAATATGTGAGTAACTTTACAAATTGCAAAACAGGGCACAAAGTGATGCATGTAAATAGCTTCCCATTTGTGTACATAACTTTGGAAGATTTAAGATCCACGCGAAAACTCATTTCACGTCTTCAAAATGCACCCTCCCCCTCCCACCATCCCAGAACACTTCTTTTTAATGCAGCTAGATGTATGTATTATCAGCTTACTTGTATAATGTGATTCATCTGACAATCCACTTAATTATATGCAAATGACTTAAGCAAGTAGCTTCTTATTTTTAGGCATCTAAGTCCCAACTAAGCATCTAAAAAGCCTTTTCTAAAATTGCCCAGCGCCTAAGCTTAGGCACATACACCCTATATATGCATAAGATTGTTGGACTTGGGCAAAGGCGTTTGTACGTTTGTGCACATGTTCTGAAAATATGTGCCAAAAGGGGGTGGGGAATAAACCAGGTCTAAATCTGTACATATACTTTTGGGGGGATAATTTTAAAAGAGAAAGTATGCACAAACCTTTCCCTTGTGAAATTATGTAAATACTCGCTGCATAAATTAGATGGCCTGTTATAAAGTTATGGGGGGGGGGGGTGCATTCAGTGGCGGTGGCTAACGCGGTTTCAGCAGCTAGACATCACCGCTGAGACGGCCGGATAGCAAAGAAGCTAACTGTGGCGCGGCAATATTAAACCGCCGCCCGGCTAGCTTCTGCGGCAAACGTTAGGCCCATCTTTAATATGTCTAATGTTTGCTGCTTTGCAATAACCGGACAGTGGCTCAATATCGCCATGGTTAGTACTGCTGATATCCACGGGTGCCACTGCTCGGTGCCCCGATACTAATCGATGAGCATCGGGGCGTTCCGTGTGTGTTCCTTGGGCAGCACCTGGGGATAACAAGGCATCAGTGATATTCAGCTGCTACTCAGTTATTCCTAAGTGGCAAAATTTGGGCACAGAAAAGGCTACCCTAACTTTTGCCGCCAAAGCTAACTGGGCAGCAGCTGAATATCACCGCTGACTAAGTAGGGTCATGCTTCTCTGGCTGTTCTGCATAATCAAAGCCGGTGGCCAGATATGGTCCCGGCATTGAATATCTGGGTTTAGAGTTCAGTGGCGGGCCCTTAAAGAATAGAGAGAAAGAAAAGAAGAGAATCGCGAACATAAACCTGACAGACCAAAATTAAGAGAGGATGAACGAAGAAGACAGACAGGAGCGAGAAGACAGGCATAAAACATTATTTAACCTCCTGGGCCGTGCAATAGTATTAGTATATGTTGATGCTCAATACTGCAGCACGAATACTCCTCAATTCCAAAAGATCGGAGCATAGAACACCGTTGCTTAAAGAACTGCATTGGCTACCGATAACTGAGCGCATAAAGTTCAAATCAGTTCTCACAATTTTTAATGATTAACAATCTATCGTCATCCCATCTCTTCTCCTTACTTCACACTACACCCTGTACCAGAAATCAATGAACAAACTCACAGAATCTACCACATGTACCACTGCTGTTCACAAAAACGTCCTATACAACCTCGAAAGGAGCTTTCTCTCTCTCGATGCAGCACAATTATGGAATTCTATGCCTGACCATTTAAGGAGTACTACAGACGCATCAATGTTCAAAACTGCCTTAAAGACACACATATTTAAAGAATACTACTTCTAGGACAATATGCTCAGACTAATTACTAATAAGCTAATCCAATCCAAACACTTATAAGTTTTCTCCCATTTTTTTTGTAATAGATTATGTTTTTATTTCCAAGTTTGTGTTCCTTGTTCTATGTCACATGCTTGGTTACAATGTAAACTCCTTTGACCAGTGGATAAAGCGGTATAGAAAAATTGTTAAATAAATAAATAACTAGATCCATTTTTGAGAGTATTTATTCCTAATATGCATTCTAATGTTAAAGATCCTTCTCATGTTGTTGCAATTGCTGTCAGAAGTTTCTTTTCCACTAAGTGATTAATGGTCACCCTAAATGTTAATGCTCTAAACAAAAGCATACCACAAGAAGAATCTTTTGCAGTTATTATGAAATATTTGGATTCTAGCCCTTGCCCACATAGGGTGCCTCCCTCTGTTATTGTCAGATTGGCTTCAACTAACAATTGTTTTCGGCTTGAGGCCAGAGGTACAAGCAAGTTGAGGGAATGGCGATGGACGCAAGCAACTATGGCACCTTTCCTGGATCATTTATTTATGGCTCAGTTTGAGGGACAGCAGATACAACAGTCTCCCTTTCAGGAACACATCCTGATTTGGCATTGATAAATCGATGATATATTTATGATATGGCAAGGATATAAGGGGGGTCTGTTACTAACGGGCGTTACCTGATAGCATGTGTTCTGGTGCATGCTAAAGGCATGCTGGGATGCACGTTGTCGGGTAGTGCAGGGTCATGATAGGGATGGAGAGTGGGCATAGTGAGCTTGGCACAGTTAGAGTTGGGTTCACACCTCACGGGAACTACATTAGCATGGGTTCACGTAATGCCAACTCCATAAGTAGTGTTAGGTGTACCCATGTGTTAATTGCCAAGGAAATGCTTTCCACCCCCTGACAGTTAACCTGGGGGTGTTGCACATAATGTACCATGGTTTTGGCACTAATCGCATGTTAGGTGCAACTTAGTGTCCATTAGTAAGAGACCTCCATAGTCCATTTGACAAAATTTTATTCACAACTTAATAGTTGTCATGAGAAAAGTCAGTTTAGCTTACAATATTCCTTTGATGAGAGTTAATCTTTTGCTTTACGGTTAATAAAAACTAGTGAAGTTCTAGCAACTACACAATATCATAAATCTATAGATCAAAAGATATTGCTACATTTTAACAGTTTTCATCCTTTAGCTTTAAAGATAAAAAGCTTGT
The DNA here is from genome assembly GCA_033557465.1 of Ichthyophis bannanicus. Taxonomy (NCBI): domain Eukaryota; kingdom Metazoa; phylum Chordata; class Amphibia; order Gymnophiona; family Ichthyophiidae; genus Ichthyophis; species Ichthyophis bannanicus. Next base: position 41,957,119 of record CM066044.1, on the reverse strand, counting down.
TTTTCTCTGTGTATAAGTTATCAGTGGAACTGATCAAGTATTGTCTAGTATAAATATAAGTCAAAGCTGTTAGCAAAAGAATTACTTGAAAGAGGTTATCCTTTTAAGGTAATCAATAAAGATAATATTCTAGCATTATATAATGATAGAGTTCAGAGAAGGTGCTTTCATTAGGTAAACTAGATAGTTGCCTTGAGCGCTGAGATTCTGGGGGTAGCAAAAGGCAATAGAGAGGTATTTAAACTCCTCCCATCTGGTTCCTGCCCTCCCGTAAGCTCTACCCCAGCACTTAGCCAGGTTGCTTGGCACCCGCAGTCATAAAGAAGAAGGGAACTTAAGCACTATTTCCCTCTTCTGTGTACTTCTGCGTAGGGCCAGTCTCTTGGTATGAGTTGCAGGATCCCATAACCTCACAGCTCATACTGTGAGACTGGCCCAGGCGGCAATGGAAGCTGGACAGCTATTAAGCATCCTTTCTCCTGCCAGCCATAGAGGCTGAGCAGCCCGAGGCCTCTGGGCGAGCCGAGGGGAGCTGGGCACAGCCAGTAGATTGCAGGGCCAAAGCCTTTGAGGGGGGAGGGGGCAAAGCACAAAGGTTCCCTAGAGCACCAAATATCCTTGCATTGGCCCTGATGGAGATCTTCTGATAAAACCTAAAGGGTCAGTATTCAGAAAGATATATCCAGTTAGCAGGATCTGATAACCAGCTACGTCCTCATGAGAGAAATATTCAGCAAAATTATCCAGACAGCGCCAATGCATTCTGTGGGCAGAGCTGAGGTGGAGGCGGAACTTATCCAGATAACAGTAACTTTCAGCATCGCTATCAGATAACTTAGGACAGCAAAAGACCCATGCTACGTGGATCGCTGACTATTGCCACTCTCTGGATGGTGCTCACATTGACCATTATCTATTTATTTATTTTAAAACATTTACATCCTGCCAAAGTGCCCAAAGGCATTAAATCTGGATACTGGTGCCAAATATCCAGTTTTTGTTACCAGTGGAGGCCAGTGTTAAAAAAAATCCTGCTGACCTCCATTGGTTGAATACTACCGCCTAAATCTAAACTGAAGTTGAAGGAAGAATCGGAATATCTACTCCAATGTTCTCCTTTGTCATTGAAGATCATGGGTATTTTTAGGAAGCACATACAAATACTAACTGTTCAGCAATGTTTCCAGACCAGAATAACAAACTTAGGTTTGCATTGTCACGTCATCGGAATGTAAAAGAACACCTCAGTCCTTCCTGTTTACCTACTATTTTAGATCATTTGACTAGGACGATTGATGGACAGCAGGTTGTTGGACACATTCCGGATAATTTTATGAGCTGCATAAAAATACGTGGAAACAACACACATGCATCAGGCATTTCCTATTACTTCTGCACATTGATGGCCTCTACAGGCGTACTTAGCTAGTCGCTGTGAGCATTCACATAGATGGAGCGCACATTTATAGGTGTACTTTATAAAGGACTGGTGGAAGTGATCATGCCTACATTCAATGCACATTTCCCGCTACTTATGCCCCTATTTCATAAAGTACTTGACTTTATAAAATAGGTACGATTGACACACGTAAAAATGCACAGTAATCTTGGTGTGCCTTATAAAATTACCCTGCACATGTTCAGATTGGTCATACGTTGACTCCTTAGGCTGGTTTAGCATGGAGCATACTACAGTGAATTGCCAAGGAAAGGATAGAGAATTGAAGTTATGTTTGGAACAGAGACTTTTCTGGAGAGAGGAGAATCGGTAGTAAAATAGGATTTGTATAGATGGCCAGTGAGGGGAAAAATAAACAAAGGGTAAAACTGTAGAAGCAGGATGAAAATGACCAGATAATAACGGAGCATGGCAATGCAATACCAAGGGGGGACAGAAGGAGAAAAGGGCAAATAAGCATAAAGTAAGAGATAAAACTGAAGTAAAACAATAGCTAAGAGCCTGGGAAGTCATTATACAATGAAGCTCTTTTATTATAAATGAGTATATACCAGGAGAAACTCGGAATAATTCATTCATTGTGTAGTATACTTCCTCAGGGGGGTCACCTGTGTCTGACACTAGTGTTACCTCACCTCTTGGCACTGCCTCTCCGCATTGCATGAAACACGGTGCAGTCCTCTGTCCCGTGATACCCTCTTATATATCCCAGACCTCAGAACAAGAAGGAAGACTCTTTCAGTCATTCTGGCATCTGTCTAACAGCAGATCCTTCCTGCTTCCTGAGAGCAGCATTGTAAAGAGGAAAGACAGTACTGTGTACCAGTGACCAACAGCCGGCACCACCTGGTCCCACTGCCTGACTTATTTCAGCAGAAGAAAAGATGCAGAGAAAGGAATAGGTACACCTGGGAAAGGAATACGCCTGAAAAACAATCACACTTCTGTCCGCAAGACTGACAAGGTACATAGCGTATAGCAATACAATGAAGCCCTTTAACTGACTGACTGCCCGGTAAATGAAAATGTTTATGGAAGAGGCTTCCAGTGCACCAAAAGGTAAATGACAATAGAAAGTTGACCTTTAAGAGGATATATTGGTTTAATGAAGGCATTTTTGTGCATCGGGCCAACTTCAGGAAACAATGAGGCCCTCTTTCCTGAATCCTGGTTGAAGAAACAAACTTGTTGACACAACATAGTTTGTGCACGGCAAAGCTAAGTTGATAGGTCTCTTCAGACTGGCAAAGAGAAAGCAGGGCAGAGGTGAGCATAGAAAGGAGCACATCTCAAGTGGGCACCATGCTTCACACAACATGAAAAACCAACACTACAGCAGGTGGTCTGGTAGAGCCGACAGATGTGTTATTCTGTTCCTTAGTCTCTGAGCATCTCATTCAGAAGTCAATCTTGGTCCCACAGCCCTAGTACAAATATATTGGGGAGCTTCAAAGGGATTAACATAGCAGACCCGTTCACGCGTTAATCTCCTTATTCGGGATATCCAGCAGCACTAACCGTGTTAGTGCCTTCGAATATCACCGGGTGCTGCCCCCGAAATTCCCCGATGCTAGTTTGTGGCGTTCGAGTGGTGGCCCATGGCCAGAACTGGGCAGTAGTGATACTGAGCGACTGCACAGTAATGGCACAGTGGCAAAAGGCAAGCACAGCAAAGGCTGGCCTAGCGTTCGCCACAGAAGCTAACTATGCCGTGATTGAATATCGCCGTCGCCCAGTTGGCTTCTTGGCCATCCGGGCAACCCGGATATTCAATGCTGGGGCCCGGATATGACTCCGGCACTGAATATCGAGGTTTAATGAACATGTATGACATAGACCAGATACCCGTACGAATCTGCCTTATGTATATTCATTGCAGTAATCCTGAAAACCAGACTGGCTAACTGTGCCTTCAGGAGCGGGTTGGGAAACACTGTTCTAAATGCTTACCACTAATTGGTGGGTCTGTCCCTTATCCCAACTCTCGTGCTCACCAGGGGCTTGAGTCTCTTCCCTTGTCTTGAAATGCCCCTCATTGGCTTGGATCTCTCCCCTGGTGGCAGGGGGTCTATACAGATCTTCTGTACAGCTAGAGTCCAGCCACAAAGGCAAAACTAATCCCACTGTTTTAAATTACAAAGTAACAAGCAGACGCCGCTGCTCTCTGGACAGGACGGAAATCTGCTTTGAAATCTAAACTGGAGGAATTTCTTTACCTCTCCTGGTGCTTCCAAAACAGTTTCTCCCAGCATGCCACACTGCCTCATCCCTTGTGGCTTTTAAGCAGTTTTAAACAATTAGATGAAGCCATTGCAATACATTACCCCTTCCACCGTTTTATCAGCTTCCCCCTGCAGAAAATCTTCAGCAAGCCTCACAACATACTGTATGTTCATTTTTGGACAGCCAGTTTCTGGAATTTCGTGTATCTGTATTATTTATGAATATCTCCCCTCTTCCCAATTCGATAGATTCCTAGTAGTCTGGCAGAATGACTGCAGAGGGCCCTGGAGAGTGTTAATCTTCCCTCCTTAGCAATCCCCCAGTCTCTTCTCTCATGATGTAGATTGAACTACATCTTAGTTTGTTTCTCTGTGGCCCTTCCTAGGAGACAAGGAAACTAAATACTTTCAGATTAATGATAACAGGCCCTGGTGAACTCACTTAGAGAAAACCCCAAGCAACAAAATGTCTATAACACTCTAGATTCAAGCCTAAGCCCACAAGCAATGACCAGCTTTTTACATAGTAAGTGCAATACCAGTCACACCAACAAAATATTACCCAGGGAACAACTGATGAAATAAAATTTATTATTTATATTCTCTTATATACCGCGCTATTCTGCATCAGTGTGGTTTACATTGAACAAACTGAAATTACATTGAACAGGGCATTATAACTTGGAGGTAACTATTTTACAGGGAACATGGGCTATGGAGGGTTAAGTGGCTTGCCCAAGACCACAAGGAGCACCTGTGGGACTAGAAACCCCAGTCCTTCCGGCACAAGGTTGCTGTCCTCTAGGGGGATTTGAACCACCGACCTTCCGGCCTGAAGTACCTTGCCCCAACCACTAGGCCATTCCTCCACAGCTGGAATTCATTTGAAATGATAATGACAGAACAACTTGAAGACATCTCCAAAACCCCATAACTTCTCCATTAGACCCATGCCCAGTTTCATGAATAAAGATAGCAAGAGTTGAATTATCCCCAATAATTCAAATAATTATTCATTCTTTTCTATCTCAAGATTACATGCCTGCCTCCCTCAAGAAAGCTTCAGTCAGACCAATATTGAAGAACCATTCACTGGACACAACATCTAGCTCCTAGCAACCTATCTCAAGTATACCATTCATTGCAAAGATAATGGAAAGGTAGTACAGCTCCAACTACAAGAACACATCAATACATACACTCCGCGGGATCAGAATCGGATCTAACAGCCTGGACGTGCAGGCTGGGCCCCAATTCTGATGGGCCGCATTCCCAGCAGATCCCCGACTAACTCAGTCAGGCTCCTGAATGGTGCCGTAGTGCCATGGCATCCCATGACTGCAAGACCCAACGTCCTTTCCCTGCAGTCTGACCCCCAATCTGGCCTCCCATGGCCAGGGCTGGGCTACGGAGATCCTCATGCTCCCTCACTTTGTCACCGCCCCCCCCCCCCCCAGCTCTGGCATCCCCTGTCTATGTGGCCGACCCCAGACGTTTAGGTCTGACCTCAGAATCAGTCCAGTATGTCCGGGTCATGGCCTGCCCATGCTCTGCCCTCACTCCGCCTCCAGACCGCTCCCTCCCACCCCGTCTAAAATTCCCTGTACAACAGCGCTGTTCATAAGGGGAGCCTTTGCACTGGGAGCGGCAGGGGGATGAATAGCGGGGATGTACATCTAGGCAAGACGTACATCCCTGCTATTTGTGGGATAGAATGACCCCTAAGTAATTACTACACATCTTGTCAAATGTCATGGTATCTGCAGCACCACCCCCTCCTCGCTGAGCTGTGCCACTACCTCTGCTGCCGTCAATTCCGTCTTTAGGGGGAGGTGGCAGCAATGGCAGTATTTTAAAAGTGGCAGCTTCATGCCGCCACTTTGTAGCCCACGTTTCAGCACACAAGACCTGCTGCTTCTGCCCCCTCCCCTCGATAGTAAGTTGCATCAGAAGGGAATCAGATGCGGTAGGTCATGTGTGCCGAAGCACATGGCCTGCCGCAGGCAACAAAGCGGAGGCACAAAGCCACCCATCTGGGTCAATCACTTAATGGACGGGATGGCCCTGGGTATTTGCAACAGTTATGCCCGGGATACTAACACTAGTTTGTTGAAGCAGCCAATTGTAGCCCCCCCCCCCTATTCCATATAGGTTTAAATATAAATTTCATGTTAATTGTAAACTGCTTTGGCTTAATGATGAAGCGGTATAGAAGGAGTTAAATAAATAAATATAGAATAGCACTTTTGTATTTCTGGGGGGGAGGTTGAAGGGGGAATTCGTAAAAGACGTCACAATCTTTACAGTATCCAGTTCATTTCCATCAGGATGTTTCCCACCAGAAAGTGTCTTTTAGAAGTCATAGAACAGACAGTGTTGGGAAAGCATCGATTCAGCACAGCACACAACTGTACAGACTCCAGGCCACAAAGATAAGAAGCTGCGGAATCAAAGATCATCTGATCCAACTCTACAGCATTCCTGTCCCTAATGACCATCCCTTCGATGCAAGGGCCTCAGCAGGGCATGCCCCCCTTCCAAGATTAGGTTACACCAAACCGTTTGCACCTTTAACATCCTTGACAAACTAGACTAGTAAAAACCATTACAGCGCCAGTGAATGATAGCAGGGTCACCTGAGAAGGCAGCGAGGGATCTAGACCTCTAGCTGCAGTCACCCTAACAGTAGATTAATGTCACTCATCTCTTTGAAGAACAGAAAAAGAAGCAGGGAGACTAATTGGAGCATTAAGACTGGAATAACCTTAGCATTAATGCCATCATTATGAAGACAGCCTACACCTCCTTCTTCTGCGTCCCTTGCTGCCTCCCTAATGCTGATCACTAGGGGTGTGCAATTGTGCGCACGCATTTGGTTTGAGTGGGTGCCTAAAAATTTCAAGTGCTTGCAAATTGCTTGTAGGGTATGTTCATATACCTACAAATTCATGTGTACACAACAGATTTGCATGCTTAAAAAGTTCTTGTACACCTACAATGCGTGCCTAAAACACGAATAAGTCAAACGAACCAGGAAAAAGTTATTTTGAACAGAAATAAACCTTTTTGGGGAGGGGGAGGGGTTGTGCACACCTTTACTGATCATTATCACTCAGCAACAGGGCAGGAAGGTACGGCGCTCCATCATATCCAAGATAAGATACGCTCGGATGGTTCCCACAGCCAGTCTTTGCTTGGCTAAAGCAATACTAAAGAGAATAGACCCAGTCTTCTCTTACAGGCTTACACTGAATGCCAAACAGAAACATTTCTTTCATTAATTCCCAGGACACCTTCTTTTAACATCTCACCCTTGCTTTCTGTCGCTACCAACCGTCATCTGCAGTGCCAAGATAATCGTGTGCTTTCTCCTCGGCTGTTTTACATTTACTTCGGTAAAAAAAACCAACAAAAAAGCACGGGAACATTGCCTTGTTTATGTTAGCATCCTTTGTAAGACAGACACTAATAAAAAAACACCCCTAGACTCGCTTTTTGGTGCAAACATTCCAGCTTATGCAGACTTCTGCTACATACTCACTGTTGCAACATCTAAAGGATTGCCAGCAGAAAGATCTCTCACTGGTCCCAGCTAATAGAAATGAGCGCTAATGTTTCAGAAACATCAGGATAAGAGGATGATTTAGTATTTCTGCTGTGGTCAGATACAGCCCTTCGGGAACATCGAAAAAGTAATTTTTTCTGTTGCCCCAAGCAATCATTCTGGTTTGCTAAAGCAGAGTTGAGACAAGACACCCTGCTTTAGGATTTGCGATTGGACACACCGTAAAAGACACAGTGTGCAGGAAACACTAATGGGCCGAATATTAGGAATACCAGGTGGACAGGCTTGATGTGTCTTGGTTTTACATTATGGCCTGCACGATGACGTAGCCCTGCTGCTTTATTTTGGGAAAGCCAGCTAAATTTTCATGCAGACCGTGAGATAAAGCCAAAATGGATCTGCCTAATCATATACAGATACTAATGTCCCCACCAAGCTGCGTGGCAGTCCTGCGGCTACGCTGCTGCTGGCAAGGGGTGGAGCTGCTGTCAGCAAAGGGCGGAGCAGTGATATCGTAGCTCCTCCCCCTTCTGCAGCAGTGTGGCCAGGGGACTCCCAGCAGCTTGGCCACAACCTTAAGGTACCCTACCAAATGTCAGAATACATAAAGGAGGCCCGACATTCAAATATATCTCTATTCCTTCCTCTATAAACCCTCTAAACTGAAAAGTTAAAACCACAGAGGTCTCATGTGTCTTCAGATAACTCTATAAATGTAAAAAAATAAGTACAAATTCCATTCGGGCCCTTACTAAACAGAATGTTACATGGCAAAGGGAGTGAGCTGAAAAGGATAAAAATCCTTCCTCTCCCTCCATTTCAGTCATCTGGCCTGAGACTGTGGTACAAACCACCAGGCACCAAGAGTAGACTGAGATTTTGTATAGCAAAATTATGAAACAGGCTGGTCAACTGATTCAAACTTATATGGAAATCTATGGAAAGAAATAACCTACTGCGACATCTTAATCATCATCCAAGTAGACAAGTTTGCCAATAGGTCCATTTGTGTGTATGGCATTTGTTTCTCTGGTAAGGATTTTAAAGTTCAGCCAGTAGAGTTAAAACGAAATTGATGAACAGGGGTTATTTATTTATTTATCTGTTGTTGTTTTTTTGTTGTTTATACTGCTTTATCTGGGATCAAAGCGGTTTACATTAAACATTCAGCTGTATTGCACAGAACATGGTAAAGTAACAGTGTGTCTCCAAAAGGTAGGAGTTAACATATTTATTTATTTATTTATTTATTTATTTAACAGTATTTCTAAACCGCCTTATCTTAATAATCAAGGTGGTATCACAGCAAGCAATCAGGTAAAGTGTGTGTGTTGTACATGCAGTGAGGATAAAACTTAGTTGTGTGAGGGATGTGTTGGGTGCTTGATTTGTTTGAGCTATATACAGGGTGGGCTATTTACAGTGGTGCTAGAATCATATTTTATATATATTCAGTTGTTTGGGAGGATGGAGTGCTGTTATCCATTCTCTTAGGTTATGTGATGTGACCATAGTGCTCTATGAACAGCATGGTTTTCAGTTGTTTTCTGAAGTCTTTGAGGTCTGGAGTTGCCCTTAGATCGTCCGGTAGATTGTTCCATATTGTTGGAGCAGCCATGGAGAGAGCTCTGTCTGTTGTGTCCTTGCGTGTGTGCTTGTACTCATTTGGGGTGCTGACTCGGTTGCGTGTTTGACTTCTTCTGGGACGTGCGCTGGTTTCCGGTTGTATGAGCAGGTGGAGGCTGTTGGCTGATGTGTGTTCTTTTATCTTAAATAGGTTTATGATAGTCTTGTATCTGATGCGAGCAATGATTGGGAGCCAGTGTAAGTCCTTTAGTGTAGGTGTGATGTGCTCCTGCCTTGCGGCTCCGGATATGATTCGAGCTGCAGTGTTTTGTGCCAGCTGTAGTGGTTTGAGAGCTTGTTTTGGTAGTCCGAGGTATATCAGATTGCAGAAGTCCAGTATTGGGGTTATCAGTGCTTGACAGACTGTACGGAAGTGTTCTGGAGCGAGGAGTGGTTTCAGTCTCCTGATGATTCGCATCCTGTAATATGCTTTTTGGATTGTTTTGTCTATGTGTGGTTTGAGGTTGAGTTTACTGTCCAGAGCAACCCCAAGGTATCTCACCTCCGATCTTATCGGTATCGTGGTGCTTTGTATCTTTATGTTTGGTGGGTGTGTGAAGCTTTGGTTTCGAGTGATGATTAAAGCTTCAGTCTTGTTGTCGTTTATAGCTAGATTGTTGTTTTGGCACCACTTCGCCATTTGGGTAAGGCAGTCTGCTATCTTAGAGAAGTCCGGGTTTTCGATTGATATCGGGGAGTATACCATTATTCGTCTGCGTATATTGTGTATTGGATGTTGTTCTCTTTCGTAATGTTGCATATTGGTTGGATGTAGATGTTAAAAAGGAGTGCTGAGAGTGCGGATCCTTGTGGTACTCCTTGTTGGACGTTTATGGCCGGGAGGTGTCCTGTCCCACCTTGACCTGTAGCTGTCTTTCTGTTAGGTACGAGTGGAACCATTTTAGAGTGGTACCGTGTATACCAGTGTTCTTCAGTCTCTCCAGGAGTATATTGTGATCAACTGTGTCGAACGCTGAGGAGATGTCGATGAAGATCATTATAATTCCATTCCTGATGTCGTCAATTATTCTTATGATGCTGTCGAAGAGGTAGATCAGGAGAGTTTCGACTCCATGGTTGGGACGAAATCCGTGTTGGTTGTCGTCGAGAGTTATAACTTTTTATGAATTTGTGTTAGTTAACATATAATATAAGAACATAAGAACATAAGATATGCCATACTGGGTCAGACCAAGGTCCATCAAGCCCAGTATTCTGTTTCCAACAGTGGCCAATCTAGGTCATATGTACCTAGCAGTTTCCCCAAGGGACACAGGTTCCACAATGCTTGTATTGGTTCAAGCATTGATATCCTGGGTCCCTTCTTAATAATGGTTTATGGACCTTTCCTCCAGGAACTTGTCCAAACCTTTTTTAAACCCAGCTACACTAACAGCCTTTACTACATCCTCCGGTAACAAATTCCAGAGTTTGATTACACGTTGAGTGAAAAAATATTTTCTTTTATTAGTCTTAAATAGTTTACCCTGTAGCTTCATTGCATGTCCCCTAGTCTTTCTATATTCTGATAAGGTAAACAATCGATCTACGTTTACCCGTTCCACTCCGTTCATTAATTTATAGACTTCTATCATATCTCCCCTCAGCCGTCTCTTTTCCAGGTTAAAGAGCCCCAACCTTTTTAGCCTTTCTTCATAGGAGTATCCTTCCATCCCCTTTACCATTTTGGTGGCTCTTCTCTGAACCTTTTCTAAAATCGCTATATCCTTTTTAAGATACGGCGACCAGAATTGCACACAATATTCAAGGTGCGGTCTCACCATGGAACGATATAGAGGCATTATAATATCTTTTGTTTTTTCCATTCCTTTCCTTATCATACCTAGCATTCTATTTGCTCTCTTGGCCGCTGCTGCACACTGGGCCGAGGGTTTTAACATGGTATCCACAGTGACGCCTAAATCTTCTTCCTGGGTGGTGGTTCCTAATGTGGAACCTTGCATCGTATAACCATAGTTTGGGTTGTTCTTCCCTAGGTGACCTTGCACTTGTCCACATTAAATTTCATCTGCCATTTTGATGCCCAGTCTTCCAATTTATCAAGGTCCTCTTGCAATTTTCCACAATCCTCTTGGGTTTTAACAACTTTAAATAGTTTTGTGTCATCTGCAAATTTGATAACCTCACTCGTTAGTCCACTTTCCAGGTCATTTATGAATATGTCAAAAAGCAGCGGACCCAGCACAGATCCCTGGGGTACACCACTATTCACCTTTCTCCATTGGGAAAAGTGGCCATTTGGCCCTACCTCTGCTTTCTATCTTTTAACCAGTTCCTGATCCACAATAGTACACTGCCTCCTATCCCATGACTCTTTAGTTTTGCCAAAAGTCTCTGATGAGGGACCTTGTCAAAGGCTTTCTGAAAGTCCAGATACACAATATCAACCGACTCACCTTTGTTCACCTGATTATTCACTCCTTCAAAAAAACATAACAGATTAGTAAGACAAGATCTTCCTTGTCTAAAGCCATGTTGGCTGTCTCCTATTAGGTCATGACTATCTACATGCTGAGTAATTTTATTCTTTATGATGGTTTCTACCATTTTTCCCGGTACTGATGTCAGGCTCACCAGTCTGTAGTTTCCCAGATCACCCCTGGAACCCTTTTTAAAAATTGGTGTTACATTGGCGATCCTCCAATCTTCAGGTATTAGAGATGATTTTAATGATAGTTCACAGATTACTAATAGCAGGTCTGCAATCTCGTATTTCAGTTCTTTCAACACCCTTGGATGTATACCATCCGGCCCAGGTGATTTGCTACTCTTCAGTTTATCTAATAGTTGTAATACATCTTCCCGATGTATCGATATTTCCTTCAATTCTTCCGCACCTTTAAATACCACTTCAGTCATGGGTAACATCCCTACATCTTCCTCAGTAAAGACTGAAGCAAAGAATTCATTCAATCTCTCCGCTATCGTCTTGTCGCCTCTTAGTGCTCCTTTAACCCCTTTATCATCTAATGGACCAACTGACTCTCTCACAGGTTTTTTGCTACGAATGTACTTGAAAAGGTCTTTACTTCGCGTTTTTGCTTCCGCAGCAAGCTTCTTCTCAAATTCTCCCTTTGCCTGCCTTATCAATGCCTTGCATTTGACTTGCCAGTGCTTGTGCTGTTTCCAGGTTTCGTCGTTTGGCTCTTTTTTCCATTTCCTGAAAGATGCTTTTTTGTCAACAACAGCCTCTCTGTACTCATCTTTTAACCATGCAGGCAGTTTTTTGGACTTCCTTCCACTTTTCTTATATCGTGGAATACAGCTGGTCTGGGCTTCCATGTTAGTTTTTTTCAACAACAGCAAAGCCTGATGTACGTCTTTAACCTTTGCAACTGCTGCTTTTAGTTTTTTCTTAACTGTTTTCCGCATTTTATCATAGTTTCCCTTTCAAAAGTTAAAAGGTAGTACTGTGGATTTCCTTACTATCCCTCCTCCACTAATTAAATCAAAGGCGATCATGCTATGATCACTATTGCCAAGTGGCCCCAACAACCTTATCTCTTGCACTAGATCTGGTGTTCCACTAAGGACTAGGTCTAATATGGCTTCCCCTCTGGTCGGTTCATGAACCAGCTGCTCCAAGAAGCAGTCATTTATTCATCTAGGAACTTTATCTCCCTAGCATGTCCTGACATGACACTGACCCAGTCGATACCGGGGTAGTTGAAATCACCCATTATTATTACTGCACTGTAACTTTTGTTAGCTTCCTTGATTTCTTTGAGCATTTCATCATCCATTTGGTCATTCTGGCAAGGCGCTCGATAGTACACCCCCACTGCCATTGCCTTCCCCCTTTTACATGGAATTTCAATCCATATAGATTCTGCAGCAGATTTTGTTTCCTGCAAAACTTTAATCCTTTCTGATTCAATGCCCTCTCTAACATAGAGCGCAACCCCTCCACCAATTTGATCAGCTCTATCATTACGATATAGTTTGTACCCAGGTATCACAGTGTCCCACTGGTTGTCCTCCTTCCACCATGTCTGATATTCCAATCATATCTAACCTTTCATTTAGTGCTATATATTCTAACTCTCCCATCTTATTTTTTAGACTTCTAGCATTTGCATACAAGCATTTTAGAGAATGTATTTTACTCATATTAATTTGGCTATTGTTAGACATGGGTAATTTGGGATGTTTAAGCTCTAGCTGCTCCATACTGAAGGGCATTTGGGCTACTTTACTCTTTTGTGGAAACTCTCTGCTTTTGGTAGTATCCTTCAAAGATACATTCTTCCGAACCATCTGCTCTTGGGCGACTGTCGGCTTTCCCCTAATATCTAGTTAAAAAGCTGCTCTATCTCCTTTAAAAAGGTTAATGCCAGCAGCCTGGTTCCATCCCGGTTAAGGTGAAGCCCATCTCTTCGGAAGAGCCCTCCTTTCCCCAGAATGTTCCCCAGTTCCTAACAAATCCAAAACCCTCATCTCTGCACCATTGTCTCATCCACGCATTGAGACTCCGGAGCTCTGCCTGCCTTTTGGGTTCTGCGCGTGGAACAGGAAGCATTTCGGAGAATGCTACCCTGGAAGTTCTGGATTTCAACTTCCTACCTAAAAGCCTAAATTTAACCTCCAGAACCTCCCTACCACATTTTCCTATGTCATTGGTACCGACATGTACCAAGACAGCAGACTCCTCCCCAGCACTATCTAAGACCTTATCTAGGTGGCGCGTGAGGTGGTTAGTAAACATTTTACATAGGGATTTGCATGGTGGGGGGGGGGGAGTGAGCTCTAACATAGTATATGAGAGCTAGGAATTTATTAATGAATTTCCTAGGGGAGACGATCTGGGCGATGGTGAGGGTTCCCGTTTCCTTGTTGCTGGAAGCTCTGCCCTGATTATGTTCAGCCCTTGAAATACTCTCTGAATAAGTGAGTCTTGAGTTCCTTATGAAATTTTGTCAGCTCTTATATTTGCCTTAGATTATTAGGGAGGGTATTCCAGAGTACAGGCGCATACATGGAAAAGGCTCTGTTATGTGTTGTTTGATTGGCCTTCGTTAGTTTAGGTGGCAGGGCTAGCAAGTTTTGTCTGCATTTGCATGTGACTCTGATGCTTGCTTCATTTTGGATATGAGCGACTTTAAATACATTGATGATTGGTGGTATGTGATTTTGAAGATGTTCATTATTGTTTTATATTGGATTTGGCTAGTTAGCGGTAGCCAGTGTAGCTGTCTGAGTATTGGGGTTATGCGATCACTTCTTGTTGCTCCTGTTATGATTCTGGCCACCGTATGTTGGGCCATTTGTAGTTGGTGTACTGCATATTTGGGAAGTCCTTGGTAGATGCTATTGCTGAAGTCCAAGTGTGAGAGCTTGAAATACTAAGCGGAAGTCAGGTGTGGCTAGAAGTGGTTGCAGGTTCTGATGGGTTTTTATCTTGCTGTATATAGCTCTGGAGGTTTTGCTGATTTGTGTGGTGAAGTTCAACTGCTGATCAAGCATTATGCCTAGGTATCTCCCTTGTTTGACTTCAAGTTCGGTATTGTTATTCGTAATTGATTTTTGGGGTGTGATTGCTTTGTTTCTAGATATGTGTAAAACCTCTGGGGGTTTTTAGGTTTATTTGTAGTCCATGTTCTGTTAGCCACAGTAAAGCATGTTGATAGTTTCTTTAGGTCTGGGTTGGAGGTATTACAGTACATGGCACATACATCATTATGTGATTGGCATATATGTTGTGTTTGTAGAAGATGGAGCATATGGGCTGTAGAAATATGTTGAGTAATGGGATACCCCTATGTTGATAATATGGTGCAGATTTGCATGATCCTACTTTCACTTGTTGGCGATGGTTTGCCAGGTATGATTGAAACCAGCTGAGTGGGGTGTCCACCAATTTCGATTGCACGTAGTCTTGCTAGTATGAGGTTGTGGGGGATGGAGTCGAATGCTGCAGCTAGGTCGAGGAAAATCAGTATAAAAACCCTGGTTGAATTTTTCCTTGCCTTTTATGATTGAATCCAGTAGGGAAGTTAGTAGAGTCTCAACTCCATGGTATATCCTGAAATCATGTTGATGTTGGTCAAGTGGAGCAAAATTAGTGATGTATTCTTGTAGCTGTTGTTGCACTACTTTTTCTATTATTTTAGAGATAATGGTAGGCCTGCATATGGGTTTATATGCTATTGGGTTGCTTTTCTCATTGGTGGGGCTTGTCAGTATTGGGTGTATAGATGCCATCTTTAGCTCTTTAGGTAGGTATCCCTGTTCAAGTGAGAGTTATGTTATTCTGAAGATGAATAGGGATAGTTCAGCTCTGGATATTTTTACCCAACTAGCTGGACATGGGTCTAGTGGTGAGGGTGGTGGTATTTAGAGCACTGACTATGTGATCTATAAGACACTGATCGAATGTAGATATAAAAGAGCTTTGTTTGTATGTAACCCATTAAGACTAATAAGAGAAAATATGTTTTCACTCAAGGTGTAATCAAACTCTGGAACTCATTACTGGAGGATGTAGCTGGGTTTAAAAAAGGTTGGACAAATTCCTGGAGGAAAGGTCCATAAAACCATTATTAAAGAGGCCCCCAAAATCCACTGCTTGCTCTAGGACAAGCATTATGGAACCTGTGGGCCTTTTTGGGAACCTGCCAGGTACTTGGTGATCTGGATTGGCTACTGTTGGAAAAGGATGCTGGGCTTGATGGACCTTGGTCTGGCCCAGTATGACATTTCTTATGTTTTCATGAGACCTTTTCTATTGATCTATCATATTAAGTGGATAGGAATCAATTAAATTGCATTTTTCCATATTCTACAAAAGCAACACAAGTAATGGATATACTTCATAAACACTGGAATGTATCATCAATCTATCCTGTTTTCAAAGATCATCCCATAATAGCCTTCTCCCAAGGGAAAAATACAGCAAATTGGATGGTTACACTCGGCATTTCTGACTGGTGAAATATATGAAGACCAGCTACAAAGAGGGTACTTGAAATGCCAGCCTGGTATATACAGTGTGCTCAAACAATTCAGGGACCGGAGTGGATGGATCCGCTTTAACTCTTATCTATCAAGTTCTACATTACATTAATTAATTAAAATAAGGATATTAGTGTCATGAATTAATTATAATTGAAAGTTTGGGGCAGTTATTTTAATGAAACAGAATATAAAGGGGAATGTGGAAATCAGAAGTACGTCCATGGACATGGTGTCATATATGATTGAACTGAGTGGGAGTATCCTGGTAGTAAGGAGAAAGAGATAATAATTGAAGTGTTTCAGTGCTGATACAGACATAGCTGATGTGGGACTGATCCGCAAGCACTTCCTGGTCTCAGATTAGTACAACATTTTTAACAGTTTTAAAGAACAATTCTCTGAAGAAGAACAAGGCGCTATGTCTGAGGCATTATTGGCTAGAAGTACTTCTGGTGAAGTGATAGGATTTTCATGTGGTGATCGCATTGTTTGGAGAATTTAATAATTTTGGGCAATAGATGACGAAGGACGCTATAGAAAATTTGTAATTTTACTCAATAAAAGCAGTGAATTTTAAGGTCAGGACAAAAATGTAATAAGTAAGCATACAGGGCTCAGTTGTTGGCGATATCTGCTGACCCCTATATAAAAAAACGGATCTTCTTATTAGGTTTTCTTTTCCAGTGGTATGAGCACCAGTTTCAGGGAGAATCCAAAAAGCTGAATTGCTTCTTTTGAACTGAAGGAGTGACAAAGCAATCTGACACCTGAAAAATAGCAGTCAGTACAGTACAGCAGCAGAACTGACTTCTCGGTTTATAGCACCTTACTACCCCAAGTAAGGTTTTATTTTTGTTTTGAACAGAGCCCAGTGCTGGAACCTGAAATTCTCCATTTATCCACACAGTAGACAGCATCGGTGCTATCTTCCCTCTTTGCGTGCCTATACCTGTCCCTAGGGGCGTGCTCTAGAAGGTGAAAGCAGAGATGCCAAGTCTCACTCATTGAATGTTAAAATTAGAAACCTTTTGAAGAGGAAAAATAAATAGTAGAAGAAAAACCCCTTCAATGTCCAACACCTCAAAAACGTCCCCCGATACCATGTAGTGAAAATCGTATATAATTCTTTTTTGTTGGAGCTTGCCGAGGGAGGGCTAGAACCAAAAAGTCTAACCCCTCCAGACGGCAAAAACTTCTTTTATTCAATTTATAGGTTTCCATAAAAAAACCCCCACCAAAAAAGGCCACTTATCTGCACATCTATGCTTCGGTAATATTAGCGAAAGTCCCGTAGTTGCTCAAAGGTCAGAATTATTCGCACTCATTAACAGTGTGTCACAATCATTTGAAGACTATGACTCATACACTCGGAGCCCCTTTGGGCCACTGCATTCATGAGTGGCAAGTCTAAGAGAAGAAAAAAAAAACCAGTAGGAAGAAATCTGAGCACCGTTCCTCGATACTGACCCCCTCGGCTTCATCCCTTTAGCCGCGCCTATGCACATTACTTTCAGCCACTGAATGGAGGGCAACTATCTGGGCAAATTTCTTTTCAGAGGCGCCAAAGAAAAACAAATACTGTTTTGCTTTTTATCCTGCTTTTGGTCATTTGCCAAACAATATGGAAATTAAATAAGATTTATACCACAGTGCATTATCTGAAAACCCCCACTCTTTGGCTTTCGAACCCACTCTTTGGGATGGGCCACAGCTGCCAACTCTAGATGAAGTAACAGTGAAAATCAGTCTAATAACCTTGAAATAGTTTGGACTTGTGGCACCATTTAGAGTTGGCATTTCTTTACTCTGTGGATGGACTGGAGGCCTTAAGAGGAAGATTACCAGATTTTTTGCAGGCAAATCTAGGACACTTATCCAAAATGTGATGGAGGAAGGGAAAGGGGGCGAGGAATCGGGACACCTTATTTGCAGATTTTGAGCAACAAGGCAATTGAAGGAGGGAAATCATTACCTTGCCTGGCCGCCTGCCCATCCCCATCTATCCCATGATAGCAATAATAGTACTTCCAAACAGACTAATCGACAGAGAAACAGAAGCAGTGATACATTTCCCCGTACTATGCCAAATATAACGATAAGGGTTTGTAAAGTCTAAAAACTTACATTTCAAATCACTAAATTAAAGCTAAATGTTTTTTTCTACCTCCCTCTATCCCTATTGCTGGAATCAGGGCCAGGAGGTTGCTAAACAGGTGGGAGTCAGGGACACAGCTCTAAAATCAGGGACTATTTCCCGAAAATCAAGGACATCTGGTGGCCTCACCTAAAAGAAGAGGACAGAGGCAGGACAGGAGGTGCAAAAGGTTATCCTGACTTTCGAAAGTGACCGAGCTTTCAATATGCAGTAGGAAAGCAAGACGAATTGAAAGGAGACAGCAAGCACATCACATGAATGAGAATCAGAAGAAAAAGCAGCATTGAACACGGGAGCTGGGTAGCAGAAGCCCATTGTGCAACACTAGACAATGTATCAACAATAAATAGAAATTTACATTCCATTGTCATTATCCTCTATTGTAAATTTTGAAACTACATTCTATATTTAACTATAGCCTATTGTATATTGTCTGTAAATATTGGAACCTACTGTATGCAATACATATAGGCCCATAAGACCACATTTGCAAGCATTATCCCTCCTATGTAACCCTCCTATTGTGCTGTCTAAATGTTATTAAGTACCCTCATGTTAAATGTAACCTTCCAATTGTGATGTAAACCCTCAAATGTGATGTGACCACTTTGATTGTAGGATAAGGTGGTATACAAATCTGTCTAAATAAATAAATCAGTCTCATCGCATGATAAGGTCAATCAGTCCCCAAACTAAGTAAACCCATCTTCACAATTCAAGTGCCAAGCACTTCAAGTATGCTGTTTTCATTCCAGACTTTCAGCCACCCAATGCCATCGGAATGTGTTTGTGATACCTAAGGGCAGACAGAGCTTGACCCACTGTGCAGCACACTCTTACCACACGACTGAGAACAGCCTGTCTGCACAACGTCTGCTGGTACGTGTGACCTGAGCCAGCTTATCTCCTGCCCAACCCTCCTCCTCACCACCACCACAGCTCCTGCTGTGAGTTCCTGTCCTCTCTCTGGCTGTCAGGTACTTGCCAACAAGCCTCCCCAAAAATAACACCACCTTATAAGTTTCCCCTTTTCTAATGAGTGTCAATCAAGGCACTTTGCTCTCTACAGATTGTTAAATTCAGGCATGTGTGATACAGGCAGTGTTCTTGGGTCATGACTATTTTATCTGGGCTTCCTCTATCCACACAGCTCCTCCCGCTGTGTCTGAAGAGACAGAAAGATCTTGCCTTTTCTATTTGACAAGTCTGAATCTTTATAACTGTCTCTATTGTCATTCTAATATGTTTTTAGCATAAAACAATTCCTACATTTAATTACTTAATAGGTAGATTGGCATTTAAATTCCACCATTTCATCACAGCGTGTTCAAAGTGGATTATAACAACTTAAAAAAATGGACCCTTAATTGACAATAATGCATTATTTTCTTTGTAACTTTACATCCATAGCTTTGCTAGTGACCAAATGCAGAAAGTTATATGGATCATTTAAGCTATAACCTTTTGTGGTTTTTGAGCACTGAATGCTGAGAATGCTGGGCATAAGTTTATACAGATAACTCTGCCATTTCTAAACACACAAGTCATTTGGAGAGACGCTGAATAACACAGCTATCCATCTACTGGCCCACCCGACATCCCATCCAATTTTTGCAAATGAGTTCAGCACATATAAGGTGATATATATAAGTGCCCTATACATTTTATTAAAATAGGTATATGGCCAGCACTTTTAAAAACGCAGCTCAATTGTTTTTAATTGCGGAAGGTTTGCTTTTTCTCTTTTTCTTCCCGGGCACGGATTTGCTTTCCCCTTGCCACCCTCAGCCCTCACAGGACCCCAAAGAAGAGCGATACGGTATGTTCCCCCAGCTGCTTCATGTGCTTTTGTACACATAGGAGCTGAAGTTCACCTAATTACTTCCAGATCTGGTAATTCAATTACCAGTCCCTTTATGTCTTTTAAACCATTCCAGTGTCCAGTTATAAACAAAATAATCTACTCCCTTCCCCCAGCCCAGAGACTTCCCTTTCCCATACACTTGGTGAAAGGGAATGATGGCGGCATCTAACATTAAACTCACATCTGCAAAACTCATTATGCTACTCATAGCCTCCAAATAAAACTCACAGCAGCAGCTGGAGCACTTTTTAACAATTTGGTTGGCCTTTAAAACACACAAAATCATCAGGTTTCCCTCTTCTTCTGTTCACGGCATGAGCCAAATAAAAAAACAAATACGCGGTAGGAGGTATCAGATAAGGACAGAGAAGGAAGAAGAGAGAGAAAGGTAATAAAGGGGTGGAGACCGACAATAAGAAAAGGGTCTTTAGGAGGAGAAAAGAAAGGCTTTACTGATGGAAGATGTCAAAGGAATAAAAAACATCAAAGAAGTGGAGAAAGAGGAGCAATGGGAAGTAAAAACAAAAATGAGATGAGAACTGACATGCACAAAAGAATTTTAAAAAATGCAATAAAATATCCAGATGCACCTGATAAGCTGAGAAACTACTGCATTTCTCTAATGCTAAATATGCTTACATATTAAATAATGTAAATTTATGCAAATGCATGCAAACGGATGCAACATTTTCAAATTCTTGCCACAGAATTTAGCTCAAGCTGCTGCAGGAAACAAAGGCTCTGTCTTAAACACTACTCCTGTGTCCACTTCCCTTGTAGCCTCCTACCATAACTCGTGGTTCAGAACTTCTTTTCCACTGGAAAATGTTCCCCTATAGCACTTTATTTTCTATCTTGGAGATATTGGATTGTCTCCCTCTCTTTCCCTCTCCTTTAGAGGAATCTCTATTGAATTAGTATTTGACTCACTCCTTACCAGTAGTTCAAGGCAAGCTACATTTCAGTACAGTAGGTATTTCCTTGCCCATGCCGGGCTTACAATCTAAGGGGCATGTTTACTACAGCGTGGTCGCTGGAGTACTGGGTTTAGTGTGGGGCTAACGCATGCTTTGGCCGCATGGTAGCCAGGAGCTTGCGGCCAAAAGGCAATTATGCTTAAATGTTGAGCTACCCGAGCAGCATGGGTAGTGGCGGAGATGGGCAGCAACATGGTACGTGGCTGAGGCAGCCATGCTAGTCACGCAGAAGTGGCACAAAGACGCCACTAGCGTAGGTGCAACGGCTGCCTGCCTCTGACCAGGCGGGAGGTGCACTTGCCTTGCTAATGTATCTCAATATGCGGCTCATACTCAAGTGTTGGGAAATATGAAGGGCAGAAATAGGGCAAAGACATAAGGAAAAAAGGGCAAATAGGTGATGTTAACAGAATAGCTAAGCACCTGCCTAGGCCGTCTGTTTGGGCGGGGGCTGCATGGTGGCAGCTGCCATGGTGGTGGACCACAACAGCCTGACCGCCACAAAACCAGGCCTGCAGATCAGAAGTGATCCTGCTGGGACAGTGGGCAAACATCCACAGAAAACATCCCAGCTGTCTTGACTGAGAGCATCTGGTGTTGCTTGGTGTGGAGGTGTCAGGAGACAGGGCTGTGTGCTCCAGCCCGTCCTGGTCACATACCCAGAGCTGAAGCCAGAGTACAGTGGGGGCGGGGGAATGTAAACGAGGTGTCTAACATACGGGCAACATGATGGTTTGGTATCAAAAGGTGCTAACTGGACTCCCACCTTCCCTGCATGAGGCAGGGCATATTGCACTGCATACATGCACCTGGGGGGATTATGCCATTGCCATGGGCAATGTTCCTGTGGGCAGATGACCCTTCACCCTAACATAGGAGGATATGGCTGATGTCTATTAGTCTACTGACCATGGGCTTGCTTTGTTGGCAGCTCACTTATCAGTGTTCCTTTCCTGGGCCTCTATGCCTAGGGTATGAGGCATTCCATGGGACCTGGGGTGGGCTTCTAAGGTCCTCCGTTTCCCTGACAGTTAGGGTGTTCAGCCTGAGGCCTGCTTGGTTTTGCCACCTCAATGGGAGTGTGTGGGTTGCATTGCGATGTACCCCCAGAGTGCTTTCCAGTGGGGTGGGAAGCATGGGTGTCCTATGTGGATGCCGCTCAGCTGCCTTGCAGATGTCAAGCCTTGGGGGTGCTGCTTGCACCACTTACAAGAGTAATGGACTAGTTGCATATTGCCTATTTTTTCCTGCAGATAAATCTACATACTAATGACTCTTTGAATTTGTGTTGTCGCCAGGATCCCTTTATTTTGCTTTGAATGTCCTACTCTTTGCTGCCCCTCAGAAGCTGCTTTCTTAGGTGACTGCCTAGTTTGCTTAGTGGATGGGCCAACTCTGCCTGTAAAAGGGTTGTGCTGGTAGTTCTAAGAACATAAGAAATGCCGCATCGTGTCAGACTAAAGGTCCTTCAAGTGCCGGCGCTGTGTCCTCTGGCAATGGCCAATCCAGGTCACCAAAGACTTGGCAGGATTCCAGAGAAGATGCAGGTCTTCCTGCTCTTAGCCTGGACACAAGCAAGGCTGTCCCAGACTCCCTCACTCATAAGTTCCTCACATCCTTAATAAGTGCCCAAGGCCTTTTTGTTAGAGCTGGCAGTGACTAAGACCCGTTTTCCTCCCCAAGACACTGGATCATGTCCGCGGTGATTCTCTACCAGTAGGACAATCTTTTCCCACTGGATGGCATTGTGACTTTTGCTTTCCTACAGTTTCTAAACGTGTTTATTTATTAATGCATCAATCTCACTTTCAGTCTTTTCCTTTCATTCTCTTATCTGTGTCCTGTCCTTTCCTCTCTTTGGACTTATTCGCAAAAGTTTTTCTCCCATTCTGCATCTATGAGCAGAGACCTTCATGAAGCCCTCATGCTGAAGAATGATAATGGCATTTTATAACCCTAATCTGGGCCCTAGAGATTTAGGATGGCGCTGGCCCCCCCCCCCCCCCCCCCCCCCCGGCCAAGAGCCACTCCCTGTGTGAATCAGAGGAATCTGAGAGACGGGGGAGGGGGGATTTGTACAGCATTAGAGAAGGCTAGTTACAGTTCCATGGTAATCTCTCCCATAAGGAACTACTCAAAGGATTTCGGTCTACTCAACAAACTTCCTCCCACCCCCACCAACAGAAAGTGAAAAACCTAATAATGGGCACCAGGGGATGGAAGTGTGTGGGTTTATCACCAAAACTCCCTAAACAAAGCTGATGAAATAGAGATTTTTCTAATTATGGCTTTAACCCAGTGGCAAGAAACTCTCCTATTCCCTGAGGCCAATTCTATTACTGCCAGACGCCTTCCCCCTCATTCACTCACAGGCTGGGGATCTGGTAAAATCATTAGCATCCAACATAATCAATTGCAGAACTACATAAACATAAATTACAAATAAATTACAGCAGTATTTTACACTAATGTTTTCCACGCTCAGGGTTGCGACCCGATACTAGGGTCATAGAATGCCCGTGACTGGGTCATCATACCACCTATCCCTTCAGCATGACCATTCTGCAAGTGGTGGTGGTGGTGATGGGGGGGGATAGGGCACTGCATCTACATCTGCCTCTTGCTGATGGCTGATGACTGACAATTTCCACATTGCTATCGTAAATTTGAGCTGTGTGATGCCTACACTCCAGTGCCGTTTTCACAGTGATCTCTGAGAGTGTGGGATACAGCCCTTGCGTAGCTGAAAAGGACAAAGGGTTATGTGGAGTGAGTTGACAGCACAGTCAGAGGAATATTATCGTGAAAGAGTGAGCAAGAGGGATGAGAGAAGGGGTGTGATCATGTAGGAGTGGAGGGAGAGCGAGCAAGGGGAAAAAGCAAGCAAAATGAAGTGAGGAAGGATATTCAGCAAAGGTGAACTGGGAGATAATGAGCAAATGGGGTGGGAGGGGGCAGAGCATTAGGAAGGGCTTGTGGGAAGAGAAAGTGTAATTTTTGTTTTCATTAAGCAAAGTAAGCTGCCAGCCCTGCAACCCCCCAAAAAACATGTCTTAAACTTAAAATAAAGGCCCCTCCCTGTTTGTCCTCATTTCTCCAAACTCCTAAACACCCTTTCTCCCCCCTTATCTTACCCCAACCTTATGAGTCCAAAGGAGATAGGCCCAGTTGCTTCTTCCCTGCCAATGCTGTAGTCCAAAATGGTGCCAATTATGGGAAGGCCTGGCAGACAGCTGCTGGGGTGCATTGCCAGTACTGCAGGCTAAAAAGTATGACAACAAAAAGAACAAGTCTAATAAAATGAACGAAAAACAACTCCCCACCAAGCAAATGAAACAATAGAAATTCTCTCTACTCCCCTATGGCACAACACTCAAAGACAAAGACGCTGTTTGCTTGAAGAGATACCACCAAGAGGCTTATATCTGGGTAACTTCAGGATTTATCTGGACAAATCTTGGCCTTTCAGAATTACCCCACCACCAACTAGATAATACTTTACAGCTTGTACATTACTACAAAAACGTCCCAGGCAGGGCGTTGGATGCAGGTCCTGTTCCAGGTGCCAGCCAGGAGCGGACGAGCTGAAATTCCAGGCCCACCCCCATGGGAATCTTACTAAACTCCTTTCACTGGTATGTCCACGTGGCCGTCTGGCACTGGGCCCAGCAGCTGTTCCCTCCTGGGGCCGAAGTCTTGCGGTATCTTGGAGACTTTGGCTGGAAGGGATCAGCGCGGCGGCCAGTCAGAGAGAGCACAAGCAAGCCAGAGAAGGAGGTTTATTAAGTTTGTTGCACATGTGGGCTGGAATTTTGCATGGGGGGAGGGGCGGGCCATGACATCAACTTCATGAGGAGGGGTCCGCTGTCAGGTGACAAAAATAGGCTCAGCAACGCCACTGCCTGCTGTTATCTGATTCAGTTTAATCCAAGAAAGCTTTAGCTGGTTATATATCGGTGGTTGGACTCATTTGGTTACGTCCCAAGGCTGCTGCAAGTTATGGTCCTCCCTAGAAGAACCTTTAGTCTTACTTTCCCTTCTCACCTCTGCCGTCAAGAATTTTGATAAGTAAAACTCAATAATGATGATAATCCAACAGCACCCCTCTGAACAACAGTCCTGTTACCAATGCATAAATAATTCACTTGGACAACATCAGCCGAAGTCAAAAGGCTACAATCCGGTCAAGCAGAAACCTGCTGACTGGATAAATCCCTCTGAGGGGTTATTTTCAGGGGCAATAACTGGATGGGGTCCCTGGATATCCACTCTGACTGTGCCCGGACAGTGCAGGGGTGGTTTCGTAAGCGGCACAAGGGTGGTCCTTGGCACTAATCCTTTTAAGTGGCGATTTTCATGTTCTGCTAACCAGATTCCCCATGTCCACAAAAAATTTAAGATAAGTCCCATCTGGTTAGAGGGCTGAATATCACCGCTAGCTAGATAATAAATCCAGTCACCAGCAAACGCCCGATGGGCTCCAACACTGAATATCTAGTTTCACTTTCAACAATGGTGGTCAGGCATTTTAAAACACACTGACCGCTTCAGCTGAATATGGGTCCCATACTTTAAACTATTAAGCTTTGTGGGGACCCCATATTCAGCGCCGGAGGCCAGTGCTGAACTTAAACCCTGGATAGTCACCATGCCGGAGCCCTATCCCAGGTTCTGGCACTGAATCTCGGGGTAAAACTCGTATTTGCGGCAAAGCTAAACAGGGGAAGAAGAGAGATTCAGCTGCTGTTGCGGCAAAGGTTAGGGCCAGAGTTTTTCCTGTGCCTGACTTTCACTTTGTGTCACTAACCGGGCCGCAGGCACCAATAATAAACCACTGACCGGGTTAGCGATGGCCGCCATCCCAGAACTCCCCCAGCATGACCTGATGCTAAAGTGGGGCGTATAGCCGGCAGTACCAGGGAATATCAGAAGAGCAGCATTTGCTATGGGTAGCGGGGGGGTCTGCAAAGCTTTGTAACTGCCTCTTGAATACTGGGCCCAGTCTGTATACGTGTGGCTGCTCCTTCCTGCATGGAGTTTGTGCAGCTATCAGGATCCAGTGTTTTTTTGCATTACAGCTCCTGCGCTTTCCTGCCCTTCAGAAGCTGTTGCCCTCTGT
>CM066044.1:41838875-41930657 GCA_033557465.1 Ichthyophis bannanicus | reverse complement strand
ATAGGTCTCTTCAGACTGGCAAAGAGAAGCAGGGCAGAGGTGAGCATAGAAAGGAGCACATCTCAAGTGGGCACCATGCTTCACACAACATGAAAAACCAACACTACAGCAGGTGGTCTGGTAGAGCCGACAGATGTTTATTCTGTTCCTTAGTCTCTGAGCATCTCATTCAGAAGTCAATCTTGGTCCCACAGCCCTAGTACAAATATATTGGGGAGCTTCAAAGGGATTAACATAGCAGACCCGTTCACGCGTTAATCTCCTTTTATTCGGGATATCCAGCAGCACTAACCGTGTTAGTGCCTTCGAAATATCACCGGGTGCTGCCCCCGAAATTCCCCGATGCTAGTTTGTGGTGTTCGAGTGGTGGCCCATGGCCAGAACTGGGCAGTAGTGATACTGAGCGATCTTGCACAGTAATGGCACAGTGGCAAAAGGCAAGTAAAAGGCACAGCAAAGGCTGGCCTAGCGTTCGCCACCAGCAGCTAACTATGCCGTGATTGAATATCGCCGTCGCCCAGGTTGGCTTCTTGGCCATCCGGGCAACCCGGATATTTCAATGCTGGGGCCCGGATATGACTCCGGCACTGAATATCGAGGTTTAATGAAACATGTATGACATAGACCAGATACCCGTACGAATCTGCCTTATGTATATTCATTGCAGTAATCCTGAAAAACCAGACTGGCTAACTGTGCCTTCAGGAGCGGGTTGGTGGGAAACACTGTTTCTAAATGCTTACCACTAATTGGTGGGTCTGTCCCTTATCCCAACTCTCGTGCTCACCAGGGGCTTGAGTCTCTTCCCTTGTCTTGAAATGCCCCTCATTGGCTTGGATCTCTCCCCTGGTGGCAGGGGGGTATACAGATCTTCTGTACAGCTAGAGTCCAGCCACAAAGGCAAAACTAATCCCACTGTTTTAAATTACAAAAAGTAACAAGCAGACGCCGCTGCTCTCTGGACAGGACGGAAATCTGCTTTGAAATCTAAACTGTGGAGGAATTTCTTTACCTCTCCTGTGTGCTTCCAAAACAGTTTCTCCCAGCATGCCACACTGCCTCATCCCTTGGGGCTTTTTAAGCAGTTTTAAACAATTAGATGAAGCCATTGCAATACATTACCCCTTCCACCGTTTTATCAGCTTCTCTCCTGCAGAAAATCTTCAGCAAGCCTCACAACATACTGTATGTTCATTTTTGGACAGCCAGTTTCTGGAATTTCGTGTATCTGTATTATTTATGAATATCTCCCCTCTTCCCAATTCGATAGATTCCTAGGAGTCTGGCAGAATGACTGCAGAGGGGCCCTGGAGAGTGTTAATCTTCCCTCCTTAGCAATCCCCCAGTCTCTTCTCTCATGATGTAGATTGCACTACATCTTAGTTTGTTTCTCTGTGGCCCTTCCTAGGAGACAAGGAAACTAAATACTTTCAGATTAATGATAACAGGCCCTGGTGAACTCACTTAGAGAAAACCCCAAGAAACAAAATGTCTATAACACTCTAGATTCAAGCCTAAGCCCACAAGCAATGACCAGCTTTTTACATAGTAAGTGCAATACCAGTCACACCAACAAAATATTACCCAGG
Source organism: Ichthyophis bannanicus (assembly GCA_033557465.1). Taxonomy (NCBI): domain Eukaryota; kingdom Metazoa; phylum Chordata; class Amphibia; order Gymnophiona; family Ichthyophiidae; genus Ichthyophis; species Ichthyophis bannanicus. The sequence continues at coordinate 41,929,068 of CM066044.1, read as the reverse complement.
GAACAACTGATGAAATAAAATGCATCCACAGCTGGAATTCATTTGAAATGATAATGACAGAACAACTTGAAGACATCTCCAAAACCCCATAACTTCTCCATTAGACCCATGCCCAGTTTCATGAATAAAGATAGCAAGAGTTGAATTATCCCCAATAATTCAAATAATTATTCATTCTTTTCTATCTCAAGATTACATGCCTGCCTCCCTCAAGAAAGCTTCAGTCAGGACCAATATTGAAGAACCATTCACTGGACACAACATCTAGCTCCTAGCAACCTATCTCAAGTATACCATTCATTGCAAAGATAATGGAAAGGTAGTACAGCTCCAACTAAAAGAACACATCAATACATACACTCTGCAGGATCAGAATTGGATCTACCAGCCTGGACGTGCAGGCTGGGCCCCAATTCTGATGGGCCGCATTCCCAGCAGATCCCCGACTAACTCAGTCAGGCTCCTGAATGGTGCCGTAGTGCCATGGCATCCCATGACTGCAAGACCCACCGCCCTTTCCCTGCAGTCTGACCCCCAATCTGGCCCCCCAGGGCCCGGGGGGGGCTACGGAGATCCTCATGCTCCCTCACTTTGTCCCCGCCCCCCCCCCCCCCCCGGCTCTGGCATCCCCTGTCTATGTGGCCGACCCCAGACGTTTAGGTCTGACCTCAGAATCAGTCCAGTATGTCTGGGTCATGGTCTGCCCATGCTCTGCCCTCACTCCGCCTCCAGACCGCTCCCTCCCACCCCGTCTAAGATTCCCTGTACAACAGCGCTGTTCATAAGGGGAGCCTTTGCACTGGGAGCGGCAGGGGGATGAATAGCGGGGATGTACATCTAGGCAAGACGTGCATCCCTGCTATTTGTGGGATAGAATGACCCCTAAGTAATTACTACACATTTTCGTCAAAGGTCATGGTATCTGCAGCACCACCCCTCCTCGCTGAGCTGTGCCACTACCTCTGCTGCCGTCAATTCCATCTTTAGGGGGAGGTGGCAGCAATGGCCAGTATATTTTAAAAGTGGCAGCTTCATGCCGCCACTTTGTAGCCCACGCTTCAGCACACAAGACCTGCTGCTTCTGCCCCCTCCCTCGATAGTAAGTTTGCATCAGAAGGGAATCAGATGCGGTAGGTCATGTGTGCCGAAGCACATGGCCTGCCACAGGCAAACAAAGCGGAGGCACAAAGCCACCCATCTGGGTCAATCACTTAATGGACGGGATGGCCCTGGGTATTTGCAACAGTTATGCCCGGGATACTAACACTAGTTTGTTGAAGCAGCCAATTGTAGCCCCCCCCCCCCCTGTTCCATATAGGTTTAAATATAAATTTCATGTTAATTGTAAACTGCTTTGGCTTAATGATGAAGCGGTATAGAAGGAGTTAAATAAATAAATATAGAATAGCACTTTTGTATTTCTGGGGGGGAGGTTGAAGGGGGAATTCGTAAAAGACGTCACAATCTTTTACAGTATCCAGTTCATTTTCCATCAGGATGTTTCCCACCAGAAAGTGTCTTTTAGAAGTCATAGAACAGACAGTGTTGGGAAAAGCATCGATTCAGCACCAGCACACAACTGTACAGACTCCAGGCCACAAAGATAAGAAGCGGCGGAATCAAAGATCATCTGATCCAACTCGACAGCATTCCTGTCCCTAATGACCATCCCTTCGATGCAAAGGGCCTCAGCAGGGGCATGCCCCCCTTCCAAGATTAGGTTACACCAAACCGTTTGCACCTTTAACATCCTTGACAAACTAGACTAGTAAACAAACCATTAACAGCGCCAGTGAATGATAGCAGGGTCACCTGAGAAGGCAGCGAGGGATCTAGACCTCTAGCTGCAGTCACCCTAACAGTAGATTAATGTCACTCATCTCTTTGAAGAACAGAAAAAGAAGCAGGGAGACTAATTGGAGCATTAAGACTGGAATAACCTTAGCATTAATGCCATCATTATGAAGACAGCCTACACCTCCTTCTTCTGCGTCCCTTGCTGCCTCCCTAATGCTGATCACTAGGGGGTGTGCAATTGTGCGCACGCATTTGGTTTGAGTGGGTGCCTAAAAATTTCAAGTGCTTGCAAATTGCTTGTAGGGTATGTTCATATACCTACAAATTCATGTGTACACAACAGATTTGCATGCTTAAAAAGTTCTTGTACACCTACAATGCGTGCCTAGAACACGAATAAGTCAAACGAACCAGGAAAAAGTTATTTTGAACAGACATAAACCTTTTTGGGGAGGGGGAGGGGTTGTGCACACCTTTACTGATCAGTATCACTCAGCAACAGGGCAGGAAGGTACGGCGCTCCATCATATCCAAGATAAGATACGCTCGGATGGTTCCCACAGCCAGTCTTTGCTTGGCTAAAGCAATACTAAAGAGAATAGACCCAGTCTTCTCTTACAGGCTTACACTGAATGCCAAACAGAAACATTTCTTTCATTAATTCCCAGGACACCTTCTTTTAACATCTCACCCTTGCTTTCTGTCGCTACCAACCGTCATCTGCAGTGCCAAGATAATCGTGTGCTTTCTCCTCGGCTGTTTTACATTTACTTCGGTAAAAAAAAACAACAAAAAAGCACGGGAACATTGCCTTGTTTATGTTAGCATCCTTTGTAAGACAGACACTAATAAAAAAACACCCCTAGACTCGCTTTTTGGTGCAAACATTCCAGCTTATGCAGACTTCTGCTACATACTCACTGTTGCAACATCTAAAGGATTGCCAGCAGAAAGATCTCTCACTGGTCCCAGCTAATAGAAATGAGCGCTAATGTTTCAGAAACATCAGGATAAGAGGATGATTTAGTATTTCTGCTGTGGTCAGATACAGCCCTTCGGGAACATCAAAAAAGTATTTTTTTCTGTTGCCCCAAGCAATCATTCTGGTTTGCTAAAGCAGAGTTGAGACAAGACACCCTGCTTTAGGATTTGCGATTGGACACACCGTAAAAGACACAGCGTGCAGGAAACACTAATGGGCCGAATATTAGGAATACCAGGTGGACAGGCTTGATGTGTCTTGGTTTTACATTATGGCCTGCACGATGACGTAGCCCTGCTGCTTTATTTTGGGAAAGCCAGCTAAATTTTCATGCAGACCGTGAGATAAAGCCAAAATGGATCTGCCTAATCATATACAGATACTAATGTCCCCACCAAGCTGCGTGGCAGTCCTGCGGCTACGCTGCTGCTGGCAAGGGGTGGAGCTGCTGTCAGCAAAGGGCGGAGCAGCGATATCGTAACTCCTCCCCCTTCTGCAGCAGTGTGGCCAGGGGACTCCCAGCAGCTTGGCCACAACCTTAAGGTACCCTACCAAATGTCAGAATACATAAAGGAGGCCCGACATTCAAAGATATCTCTATTCCTTCCTCTATAAACCCTCTAAACTGAAAAGTTAAAACCACAGAGGTCTCATGTGTCTTCAGATAACTCTATAAATGTCAAAAAATAAGTACAAATTCCATTCGGGCCCTTACTAAACAGAATGTTACATGGCAAAGGGAGTGAGCTGAAAAGGATAAAAATCCTTCCTCTCCCTCCATTTCAGTCATCTGGCCTGAGACTGTGGTACAAACCACCAGGCACCAAGAGTAGACTGAGATTTTGTATAGCAAAATTATGAAACAGGCTGGTCAACTGATTCAAACTTATATGGAAATCTATGGAAAGAAATAACCTACTGCGACATCTTAGTCATCATCCAAGTAGACAAGTTTGCCAATAGGTCCATTTGTGTGTATGACATTTGTTTTTCTGGTAAGGATTTTAAAGTTCAGTCAGTAGAGTTAAAACGAAATTGATGAACAGGGGTTATTTATTTATTTATCTGTTGTTTTTTTTGTTGTTTATACTGCTTTATCTGGGATCAAAGCGGTTTACATTAAACATTCAGCTGTATTACACAGAACATGGTAAAGTAACAGTATGTCTCCAAAAGGTAGGAGTTAACATATAACACAGTTATAACTTTTATGAATTTGTATTAGTTAACATATAATATAAGAACATAAGAACATAAGATATGCCATACTGGGTCAGACCAAGGTCCATCAAGCCCAGTATTCTGTTTCCAACAGTGGCCAATCTAGGTCATACGTACCTAGCAGTTTCCCCAAGGGACACAGGTTCCACAATGCTTGTATTGGTTCAAGCATTGATAATCCTGGGTCCCTTCTTAATAATGGTTTATGGACCTTTCCTTCAGGAACTTGTCCAAACCTTTTTTAAACCCAGCTACACTAACAGCCTTTACTACATCCTCCGGTAACAAATTCCAGAGTTTGATTACACGTTGAGTGAAAAAATATTTTCTTTTATTAGCCTTAAATAGTTTACCCTGTAGCTTCATTGCATGTCCCCTAGTCTTTCTATATTCTGATAAGGTAAACAATCGATCTACGTTTACCCGTTCCACTCCGTTCATTAATTTATAGACTTCTATCATATCTCCCCTCAGCCGTCTCTTTTCCAGGTTAAAGAGCCCCAACCTTTTTAGCCTTTCTTCATAGGAGTATCCTTCCATCCCCTTTACCATTTTGGTGGCTTTTCTCTGAACCTTTTCTAAAATCGCTATATCCTTTTTAAGATACGGCGACCAGAATTGCACACAATATTCAAGGTGCGGTCTCACCATGGAACGATATAGAGGCATTATAATATCTTTTGTTTCATTTTCCATTCCTTTCCTTATCATACCTAGCATTCTATTTGCTCTCTTGGCCGCTGCTGCACACTGGGCCGAGGGTTTTAACATGGTATCCACAATGACGCCTAAATCTTCTTCCTGGGTGGTGGTTCCTAATGTGGAACCTTGCATCGTGTAACCATAGTTTGGGTTGTTCTTCCCTAGGTGCATAACCTTGCACTTGTCCACATTAAATTTCATCTGCCATTTTGATGCCCAGTCTTCCAATTTATCAAGGTCCTCTTGCAATTTTCCACAATCCTCTTGGGTTTTAACAACTTTAAATAGTTTTGTGTCATCTGCAAATTTGATAACCTCACTCGTTATTCCACTTTCCAGGTCATTTATGAATATGTCAAAAAGCAGCGGACCCAGCACAGATCCCTGGGGTACACCACTATTCACCTTTCTCCATTGGGAAAAGTGGGCATTTAGCCCTACCCTCTGCTTTCTATCTTTTAACCAGTTCCTGATCCACAATAGTACACTGCCTCCTATCCCATGACTCTTTAGTTTTGCCAAAAGTCTCTGATGAGGGACCTTGTCAAAGGCTTTCTGAAAGTCCAGATACACAATATCAACTGACTCACCTTTGTCCACCTGATTATTCACTCCTTCAAAAAAACATAACAGATTAGTAAGACAAGATCTTCCTTGTCTAAAGCCATGTTGGCTGTCTCCCATTAGGTCATGACTATCTACATGCTGAGTAATTTTATTCTTTATGATGATTTCTACCATTTTTCCCGGTACTGATGTCAGGCTCACCAGTCTGTAGTTTCCCGGAACACCCCTGGAACCCTTTTTAAAAATTGGTGTTACATTGGCGATCCTCCAATCTTCAGGTATTAGAGATGATTTTAATGATAGTTCACAGATTACTAATAGCAGGTCTGCAATCTCGTATTTCAGTTCTTTCAACACCCTTGGATGTATACCATCCGGCCCAGGTGATTTGCTACTCTTCAGTTTATCTAATAGTTGTAATACATCTTCCCGATGTATCGATATTTCCTCCAATTCTTCCGCACCTTTAAATACCACTTCAGTCATGGGTAACATCCCTACATCTTCCTCAGTAAAGACTGAAGCAAAGAATTCATTCAATCTCTCCGCTATCGCCTTGTCGCCTCTTAGTGCTCCTTTAACCCCTTTATCATCTAATGGACCAACTGACTCTCTCACAGGTTTTTTGCTACGAATGTACTTGAAAAGGTCTTTACTTCGCGTTTTTGCTTCCGCAGCAAGCTTCTTCTCAAATTCTCCCTTTGCCTGCCTTATCAATGCCTTGCATTTGACTTGCCAGTGCTTGTGCTGTTTCCAGGTTTTCGGTCGTTTGGCTCTTTTTTCCATTTCCTGAAAGATGCTTTTTTGGCAACAACAGCCTCTCTGACCTCACCTTTAAACCATGCTGGCAGTTTTTTGGACTTCCTTCCACTTTTCTTAAAGTGTGGAATACAGCTGGTCTGGGCTTCCAAGATAGTATTTTTCAACAACAGCCAAGCCTGATGTACGTCTTTAACCTTTGCAACTGCTGCTTTTAGTTTTTCTTAACTGTTTTCCTCATTTTATCATAGTTTCCCTTTCGAAAGTTAAAAGGTTAGTACTGTGGATTTCCTTACTATCCCTCCTCCACTAATTAAATCAAAGGCGATCATGCTATGATCACTATTGCCAAGTAGCCCCAACAACCTTATCTCTTGCACTAGATCTGGTGTTCCACTAAGGACTAGGTCTAATATGGCTTCCCCTCTGGTCAGTTCATGAACCAGCTGCTCCAAGAAGCAGTCATTTATTTCATCTAGCAACTTTATCTCCTAGCATGTCCTGACGTGACACTGACCCAGTCGATACCGGGGTAGTTGAAATCACCCATTATTATTACTGCACTGTAACTTTTGTTAGCTTCCTTGATTTCTTTGAGCATTTCATCATCCATTTGGTCATTCTGGCAAGGCGCTCGATAGTACAGCCCCCACTGCCATTGCCTTCCCCCTTTTACATGGAATTTTAATCCATATAGATTCTGCAGCAGATTTTGTTTCCTGCAAAACTTTAATCCTTTCTGACTCAATGCCCTCTCTAACATAGAGAGCAACCCCTCCACCAATTTGATCAGCTCTATCATTACGATATAGTTTGTACCCAGGTATCACAGTGTCCCACTGGTTGTCCTCCTTCCACCATGTCTCTGATATTCCAATCATATCTAACCTTTCATTTAGTGCTAGATATTCTAACTCTCCCATCTTATTTTTTAGACTTCTAGCATTTGCATACAAGCATTTTAGAGAATGTATTTTACTCATATTAATTTGGCTATTGTTAGACATGGGTAATTTGGGATCTTTAAGCTCAGTCTGCTCCATACTTGAGGGCATTTGGGCTACTTTACTCTTTTGTGGAACCTCTCTGCTTTTGGTAGTATCCTTCAAAGATACATTCTTCCGAACCATCTGCTCTTGGGCGACTGTCGGCTTTCCCCTAATATCTAGTTTAAAAGCTGCTCTATCTCCTTTTTAAAGGTTAATGCCATCAGCCTGGTTCCATCCTGGTTAAGGTGAAGCCCATCCCTTCAGAAGAGCCCCTCCTTTCCCCAGAATGTTCCCAAGTTCCTAACAAATCCAAAACCCTCATCTCTGCATCATTGTCTCATCCACGCATTGAGACTCCGGAGCTCTGCCTGCCTTTTGGGTCCTGCGCGTGGAACAGGAAGCATTTCGGAGAATGCTACCCTGGAAGTTCTGGATTTCAACTTCCTACCTAAAAGCCTAAATTTAATCTTCATAACCTCCCTACCACATTTTCCTATGTCATTGGTACCGACATGTACCAATACAGCAGACTCCTCCCCAGCACTATCTAAGACCTTATCTAGGTGGCGCGTGAGGTGGTTAGTAAACATTTTACATAGGGATTTGCATGGTGGGGGGGGGGGAGTGAGCTCTAACATAGTATATGAGAGCTAAGAATTTATTAATGAATTTCCTAGGGGATGACGATCTGGGCGATGGTGAGGGTTCCCATTTCCTTGTTGCTGGAAGCTCTGCCCTGATTATGTTCAGCCCTTGAAATACTCTCTGAATAAGTGAGTCTTGAGTTCCTTATGAAATTTTGTCAGCTCTTATATTTGCCTTAGATTATTAGGGAGGGTATTCCAGAGTACTGGCGCATACATGGAAAAGGCTCTGTTATGTGTTGTTTGATTGGCCTTCGTTAGTTTAGGTGGCAGGGCTAGCAAGTTTTGTCTGCATTTGCATGTGACTCTGATGCCTGCTTCATTTTGGATGAGCGACTTTAAATACATTGATGATTGGTGGTATGTGATTTTGAAGATGTTCATTATTGTTTTATATTGGATTTGGCTAGTTAGCGGTAGCCAGTGTAGCTGTCTGAGTATTGGGGTTATGCGATCACTTCTTGTTGCTCTGTTATGATTCTGGCCACCGTATGTTGGGCCATTTGTAGTTGGTGTACTGCATATTTGGGAAGTCCTTGGTAGATGCTATTGCTGAAGTCCAAGTGTGAGAGCTTGAAATACTAAGCGGAAGTCAGGTGTGGCTAGAAGCGGTCGCAGGTTCTGATGGGTTTTTATCTTGCTGTATATAGCTCTGGAGGTTTTGCTGATTTGTGTGGTGAAGTTCAACTGCTGATCAAGCATTATGCCTAGGTATCTCCCTTGTTTGACTTCAAGTTCGGTATTGTTATTCGTAATTGATTTTTGGGGTGTGATTGCTTTGTTTCTAGATATGTGTAAAACCTCTGGGGGGTTTTAGGTTTATTTGTAGTCCATGTTCTGTTAGCCATTGTGTAATGTCAGTAAAGCATGTTGATAGTTTCTTTAGGTCTGGGTTGGAGGTATTACAGTACATCATTATGTGATTGGCATATATGTTGTGTTTGTAGAAGATGGAACATATGGGCTGTATAAATATGTTGAGTAATGGGATACCCCTATGTTGATAATATGGTGCAGATTTGCATAATCCTACTTTCACTTGTTGGCGATGGTCTGCCAGGTATGACTGAAACCAGCTGAGTGGGGTGCCACCAATTTCGATTGCACGTAGTCTTGCTAGTATGAGGTTGTGGGGGATGGAGTCGAATGCTGCAGCTAGGTCGAGGAAAATCAGTATAAAACCCTGGTTGAATTTTTCCATGCCTTTTATGATTGAATCCAGTAGGGAAGTTAGTAGAGTCTCAACTCCATGGTATATCCTGAAATCATGTTGATGTTGGTCAAGTGGAGCAAAATTACTGATGTATTCTTGTAGCTGTTGTTGCACTACTTTTTCTATTATTTTAGAGATAAATGGTAGGCTGCATATGGGTTTATATGCTATTGGGTTGCTTTTCTCATTGGTGGGGCTTGTCAGTATTGGGTGTACAGATGCCATCTTTAGCTCTTTAGGTAGGTATCCCTGTTCAAGTGAGAGTTATGTTATTCTGAAGATGAATAGGGATAGTTCAGCTCTGGATATTTTTACCCAACTAGCTGGACATGGGTCTAGTGGTGAGGTGGTGGTATTTAGAGCACTGACTATGTGATCTATAAGACACTGATCGAATGTAGATATAAAAGAGCTTTGTTTGTATGTAACCCATTTAAGACTAATAAGAGAAAATATGTTTTCACTCAAGGTGTAATCAAACTCTGGAACTCATTACTGGAGGATGTAGCTGGGTTAAAAAAGGTTTGGACAAATTCCTGGAGGAAAGGTCCATAAACCATTATTAAAGAGGCCCCCAAAATCCACTGCTTGCTCTAGGACAAGCATTATGGAACCTGTGGGCCTTTTTGGGAACCTGCCAGGTACTTGTGATCTGGATTGGCTACTGTTGGAAAAGGATACTGGGCTTGATGGACCTTGGTCTGGCCCAGTATGACATTTCTTATGTTTTCATGAGACCTTTTCTATTGATCTATCATATTAAGTGGATAGGAATCAATTAAATTGCATTTTGCCATATTCTACAAAAGCAACACAAGTAATGGATATGCTACATAAACACTGGAATGTGTTATCAATCTATCCTGTTTTCAAAGATCATCCCATAATAGTCTTCTCCCAAGGGAAAAATGCAGCAAATTGGATGGTGAACTCGGCATTTCTGACTGGTGAAATATATGAAGACCAGCTACAAAGAGGGTACTTGAAATGCCAGCCTGGTATATACAGTGTGCTCAAACAATTCAGGGACTGGAGTGGATGGATCCGCTTTAACTCTTATCTATCAAGTTCTACATTACATTCATTAATTTAAAGAAGGATATTAGTGTCATGAATTAATGATAATTGAAAGATTGGGGCAGTTATTTTTAATGAAACAGAATATAAAGGGGAATGTGGAAATCAGAAGTACGTCCATGGACATGTTGTCATATATGACTGAACTCCGAGTGGGAGTATCCTGATAGTAAGGAGAAAGAGATAATAATTGAAGTGTTTCAGTGCTGATACAGACATAGGCTGATGGGGATGATCCGCAAGCACTTCCTGGTCTCAGATTAGTACAACATTTTCAACAGTTTTAAAGAACAATTCTCTGAAGAAGAACAAGGCGCTATGTCGGAGGCATTATTGGCTAGAAGTACTTCTGGTGAAGTGATAGGATTTTCATGTGGTGATCGCATTGTTTTGGAAGAATTTAATAATTTTGGGCAATAGATGACGAAGGACGCTATAGAAAAATTGTAATTTTACTCAATAAAAGCAGTAAATTTTAAGGTCAGACAAAAATGTAATAAGTAAGCATACAGGGCTCAGTTGTTGGTGAGATCTGCTGACCCCTATATAAAAAAAGGATTTTTTATTAGGTTTTCTTATTCCAGTGGTATGAGCACCAGTTTCAGGGAGAATCCAAAAAGCTGAATTGCTTCTTTTGAACTGAAGGAGTGACAAAGCAATCTGACACCTGAAAAATAGCAGTCAGTACAGTACAGCAGCAGAACTGACTTCTCGGTTTATAGCACCTACTACCCCAAGTAAGGTTTTATTTTTGTTTTGAAAGAGCCCAGTGCTGGAACCTGAAATTCTCCATTTATCCACACAGTAGACAGCATCGGTGCTATCTTCCCTCTCTGCGTGCCTCTACCTGGTCCCTAGGGGCGTGCTCTAGAAGGTGAAAGCAGAGATGCCAAGTCTCACTCATTGAATGTTAAAATTAGAAACCTTTTGAAGAGGAAAAATAATATAGTAGAAGAAAAACCCCTTCAATGTCCAACCCCTCAAAAACTTCCCCGATACCATGTAGTGAAAATTTTATATAATTCTTTTTTGTCGGAGCGTGCCGAGGGAGGGCTAGAACCAAAAAGTCTAACCCCCTCCAGACGGCAAACTTCTTTTATTCAATTTATAGGTTTCCATAAAACCCCCCCACCAAAAAAGGCCACTTATCTGCACATCTATGCTTCGGTAATATTAGCGAAAGTCCCGTAGTTGCTCAAAGGTCAGAATTATTCGCACTCATTAACAGTGTGTCACAATCATTTGAAGACTATGACACTCATACACTCGGAGCCCCTTTGGGCCACTGCATTCATGAGTGGCAAGTCTAAGAGAAGAAAAAACCAGTAGGAAGAAATCTGAGCACCGTTCCTCGTACTGACCCCCTTGGCTTCATCCCTTTAGCCGCGCCTATGCACATACTTTCAGCCACTGAATGGAGGGCAACTATCTGGGCAAATTTCTTTTCAGAGGCGCCAAAGAAAAACAAATACTGTTTTGCTTTTTATCCTGCTTTTGGTCATTTGCCAAACAACATGGAAATTAAATAAGATTTATACCACAGTGCATTATCTGAAAACTCCCACTCTTTGGCTTTCGAACCCACTCTTTGGGATGGGCCACAGCTGCCAACTCTAGATGAAGTAACAGTGAAATCAGTCTAATAACCTTGAAATAGTTTGGACTTGTGGCATCATTTAGAGTTGGCATTTCTTTACTCTGTGGATGGACTGGAGGCCTTAAGAGGAAGATTACCAGATTTTTTGCAGGCAAATCTAGGACACTTATCCAAAATGTGATGGAGGAAGGGAAAGGGGGAGGAAGGGACACCTTATTTGCAGGTTTGAGCAACAAGGCATGAAGGAGGGAAATCATTACCTTGCCTGGCCGCCTGCCCATCCCCATCTATCCCATGATAGCAATAATAGTACTTCCAAACAGACTAATCGACAGAGAAACAGAAGCAGTGATGCATTTCCCCCGTACTATGCCAAATATAACGATAAGGGTGTAAAGTCTAAAAACTTACATTTCAAATCACTAAATTAAAGCTAAATGTTTTTTCTACCTCCCTCTATCCCTATTGCTGGAATCAGGGCCAGGAGGTTGCTAAACAGGTGGGAGTCAGGGACACAGCTCTAAAATCAGGGACTATTCCCGAAAATCAAGGACATCTGGTGGCCTCACCTAAAAGAAGAGACAGAGGCAGGACAGGAGGTGCAAAAGGTTATCCTGACTTTCGAAAGTGACCGAGCTTTCAATATGCAGTGGGAAAGCAAGACGAATTGAAAGGAGACAGCAAGCACATCACATGAATGAGAATCAGAAGAAAAAGCAGCATTGACCACTGGGAGCTGGGAGCAGAAGCCCATTGTGCAACACTAGACAATGTATCAACAATAAATAGAAATTTACATTCCATTGTCATTATCCTCTATTGTAAATCTTGAAACTACATTCTATATTTAACTATAGCCTATTGTATATTGTCTGTAAATATTGGAACCTACTGTATGCAATACATATACGCCCATAAGACCACATTTGCAAGCATTATCCCTCCTATGTAACCCTCCTATTGTGCTGTCTAAATGTTATTAAGTACCCTCATGTTAAATGTAACCTTCCAATTGTGATGTAACCCTCCAAATGTGATGTGACCACTTTGATTGTAGGATAAGGTGGTATACAAATCTGTCTAAATAAATAAATCAGTCTCATCGCATGATAAGGTCAATCTGTCCCCAAACTAAGTAAACCCATCTTCACAATTCAAGTGCCAAGCACTTCAAGTATGCTGTTTTCATTCCAGACTTTCAGCCACCCCAATGCCATCGGAATGTGTTTGTGATACCTAAGGGCAGACAGAGCTTGACCCACTGTGCAGCACACTCTTACCACACGACTGAGAACAGCCTGTCTGCACAACGTCTGCTGGTACGTGTGACCTGAGCCAGCTTATCTCCTGCCCAACCCTCCTCCTCACCACCACCACAGCTCCTGCTGTGAGTTCCTGTCCTCTCTCTGGCTGTCAGGTACTTGCCAACAAGCCTCCCCAAAATAACACCACCTTATAAGTTTCCCTTTTCTAATGAGTGTCAATCAAGGCACTTTGCTCTCTACAGATGTTAAATTCAGGCATGTGTGATACAGGCAGTGTTCTTGCGTCATGAATATTTTATCTGGGCTTCCTCTATCCACACAGCTCCTCCCGCTGTGTCTGAAGAGACAGAAAGATCTTGCCTTTTCTATTTGACAAGTCTGAATCTTTATAACTGTCTCTATTGTCATTCTAATATGTTTTTAGCATAAAACAAATTCCTACATTTAATTACTTAATAGGTAGATTGGCATTTAAATTCCACCATTTCATCACAGAGTGTTCAAAGTGGATTATAACAACTTAAAAAAATGGAACATTAATTGACAATAATGCATTATTTTCTTTGTAACTTTACATCCATAGCTTTGCTAGTGACCAAATGCAGAAAGTTATATGGATCATTTAAGCATATAACCTTTTGTGGTTTTTGAGCACTGAATGCTGAGAATGCTGGGCATAGGTTTATACAGATAACTCTGCCATTTCTAAACACACAAGTCATTTGGAGAGACGCTGAATAACACAGCTATCCATCTACTGGCCCACCCGAAATCCCATCCAATTTTTGCAAATGAGTTCAGCACATATAAGTGATATATATAAGTGCCCTATACATTTTATTAAAATAGGTATATGGCCAGCACTTTTAAAAATGCAGCTCATTGTTTTTAATTGCGGAAGGTCTGCTTTTTTTCTTTTTCTTTCCGGGCACGGATTTGCTTTCCCCTTGCCACCCTCAGCCCTCACAGGACCCCAAAGAAGAGCGATACGGTATTCTTCCTTTGTTCCCCCCAGCTGCTTCATGTGCTTTGTACACATAGGAGCTGAAGTTCACCTAATTACTTCCAGATCTGGTAATTCAATTACCAGTCCCTTTATGTCTTTTAACCGTCCAGTGTCCAGTTATAAACAAAATATCTACTCCCTTCCCCCAGCCCAGAGACTTCCCTTTCCCATACACTTGGTGAAAGGGAATGATGGCGGCATCTAACATTAAACTCACATCTGCAAAACTCATTATGCTACTCATAGCCTCCAAATAAAACTCACAGCAGCAGCTGGAGCACTTTTTAACAATTTGGTTGGCCTTTAAAACAAACAAAATCATCAGGTTTCCCTCTTCTTCTGTTCACGGCATGAGCCAAATAAAAAAAAAAGCGGTAGGAGGTATCAGATAGGACAGAGAAGGAAGAAGAGAGAGAAAGGTAATAAAGGGGTGGAGACCGACAATAAGAAAAGGGTCTAGGAGGAGAAAAGAAAGGCTTTACTGATGGAAGATGTCAAAGGAATAAAAAAATCAAAGAAGTGGAGAAAGAGAGCAATGGGAAGTAAAACAAAAATGAGATGAGAACTGACATGCAGAAAAGAATTTTAAAAAATGCAATAAAATATCCAGATGCACCTGATAAGCTGAGAAACTACTGCATTTCTCTAATGCTAAATATGCTTACATATTAAATAATGTAAATTTATGCAAATGCATGCAAACGGATGCAACATTTTCAAATTCTTGCCACAGAATTTAGCTCAAGCTGCTGCAGGAAACAAAGGCTCTGTCTTAACACTACTCCTGTGTCCACTTCCCTTGTAGCCTCCTACCATAACCTCTTGGTTCAGAACTTCTTTTCCACTGGAAAATGTTCCCCTATAGCGCTTTATTTTCTATCTTGGAGATATTGGATTGTCTCCCTCTCTTTCCCTCTCCTTTAGAGGAATCTCTATTGAATTAGTATTTGACTCACTCCTTACCATTATTAGTTCAAGGCAAGTTACATTCAGGTACAGTAGGTACTTCCTTGCCCATGCAGGGCTTACAATCTAAGGGGCGTGTTTACTAAAGCGTGGTCGCTGGGAGTACTGGGTTTAGTGTGGGGCTAACGCATGCTTTGGCCGCATGGTAGCCGGAAGCTTGCGGCCAAAAGGCAATTATGCTTAAATGTTGAGCTACCCGAGCAGCATGGGTAGTACCGGAGATGGGCAGCAACATGGTACGTGGCTGAGGCAGCCATGCTAGTCACGCAGAAGTGGCACAAAGACGCCACTAGCGTAGGTGCAACGGCTGCCTGCCTCTGACCAGGCAGGAGGTGCACTTGCCTTGCTAATGTATCTCAATATGCGGCTCATACTCAAGTGTTGGGAAATATGAAGGGCAGAAATAGGGCAAAGACATAAGGAAAAAAGGGCAAATAGGTGATGTTAACAGAATAGCTAAGCACCTGCCTAGGCCGTCTGTTTGGCGGGGCTGCATGGTGCAGCTGCCATGGTGGTGGACCACAACAGCCTGACCGCCACAAAACCAGGGCCTGCAGATCAGAAGTGATCCTGCTGGGACAGTGGGCAAACATCCACAGAAACATCCCAGCTGTCTTGACTGAGAGCATCTGGTGTTGCTTGGTGTGGAGGTGTCAGGAGACAGGGCCTGTGTGCTCCAGCCAGTCCTGGTCACATACCCAGAGCTGAAGCCAGAGTACAGTGGGGGCTGGGGAATGTAAACGAGGTGTCTAACATACGGGCAACATGATGGTTTGGTATCAAAAGGTGCTATCTGACTCCCACCTTCCCTGCATGAGGCAGGGCATATTGCACTGCATACATGCACCTGGGGGGATTATGCCATTGCCATGGGCAATGTTCCTGTGGGCAGATGACCCTTCACCCTAACATAGGAGGATATGGCTGATGTCTATCAGTCTACTGACCATGGGCTTGCTTTGTTGCAGCTCACTTATCAGTGTTCCTTTCCTGGGCCCCTATGCCTAGGGTATGAGGCATTCCATGGACCTGGGGTGCTCTTGTGGGCTTCTAAGGTCCTCCGTTTCCCTGACAGTTAGGGTGTTCAGCCTGAGGCCTGCTTGGTTTTGCCACCTCAATGGGAGTGTGTGGGTTGCATTGCGATGTACCCCCAGAGTGCTTTCCGGTGGGGTGGGGGAGCATGGGTGTCCTATGTGGATGCCTCTCAGCTGCCTTGCAGATGTCAAGCCTTGGGGGTGCTGCTTGCACCACTTACAAGAGTAAATGGACTATTTGCATATTGCCTATTTTTCCTGCAGATAAATCTACATACTAATGACTCTTTGACTTTGTGTTGTCGCCAGGATCCCTTTATTTTGCTTTGAATGTCCTACTCTTTGCTGCCCCTCAGAAGCTGCTTTCTTAGGTGACTGCCTAGTTTGCTTAGTGGATGGGCCAACTCTGCCTGTAAAGTGTTGTGCTGGTAGTTCTAAGAACATAAGAAATGCCGCACCGTGTCAGACTAAAGGTCCTTCAAGTGCCGGCGCTGTGTCTCTGGCAATGGCCAATCCAGGTCACAAAGACTTGGCAGGATTCCAGAGAAGATGCAGGTCTTCCTGCTCTTACCTGGACACAAGCAAGGCTGTCCCAGATTCCCTCACTCATAAGTTCCTCACATCCTTAATAAGTGCCCAAGTCCTTTTTGTTAGAGCTGGCAGTGACTAAGACCCGTTTTCCTCCCCAAGACACTGGATCATGTCCGCTGTGATTCTCTACCAGAGGACACTCTTTTCCCACTGGATGGCATTGTGACTTTGCTTTCCTACAGTTTCTAACGTGTTTATTTATTAATGCATCAATCTCACTTTCAGTCTTTTCCTTTCATTCTCTTATCTGTGTCCTGTCCTTTCCTCTCTTTGGACTTAATTCACAAAAGTTTTTCTCCCATTCTGCATCTATGAGCAGAGACCTTCATGAAGCCCTCATGCTGAAGAATGATAATGGAATTTTATAACCCTAATCTGGGCCCTAGAGATTTAGGATGCCCCCCCCCCCCCCGGCCAAGAGCCACTCCCTGTGTGAATCAGAGGAATCTGAGAGACGGGGGAGGGGGGATTTGTACAGCATTAGAGAAGGCTAGTTACAGTTCCATGGTAATCTCTCCCATAAGGAACTACTCAAAGGATTTCGGTCTACTCAACAAACTTCCTCCCACCCCCACCAACAGAAAGTGAAAACCTAATAATGGGCTCCAGGGGATGAAGTGTGTGGGTTTATCACCAAACTCCCTAAACAGAAGCTGATGAAATAGAGATTTTTCTAATTATGGCTTTAACCCAGTGGCAAGAAACTCTCCTATTCCCTGAGGCCAATTCTATTACTGCCAGACGCCTTCCCCCTCATTCACTCACAGGCTGGGGATCTGGTAAAATCATTAGCATCCAACATAATCAATTGCAGAACTACATAAAACATAAATACAAATAAATTACAGCAGTATTTTACACTAATGTTTTCCAAGCTCAGGGTTGCTACCCGATACTAGGGTCATAGAATGCCCGTGACTGGGTCATCATACCACCTATCCCTTCAGCATGACCATTCTGCAAGTGGTGGTGGTGGTGATGGGGGGGATAGGGCACTGCATCTACATCTGCCTCTTGCTGATAGCTGATGACTGACAATTCCACATTGCTATCGTAAATTTGAGCTGTGTGATGCCTACACTCCAGTGCCGTTTTCACAGTGATCTCTGAGAAGTGTGGGAGTACAGACATTGCGTAGCTGAAAAGGACAAAGGGTTATGTGGAGTGAGTTGACAGCACAGTCAGAGGAATATTATCGTGAAAGAGTGAGAAAGAGGGATGAGAGAAGGGGTGTGATCAATGTAGGAGTGGAGGGAGAGCGAGCAAGGGGAAAAAGCAAGCAAAATGAAGTGAGGAAGGATATTCAGCAAAGGTGAACTGGGAGATAATGAGCAAATGGGGTGGGAGGGGGCAGAGCATTAGGAAGGGCTTGTGGGAAGAGAAAGTGAATTTTTTTTTTCATTAACAAAAGTAGGCTGCCAGCCCTGCAACCCCCCAAAAAACATGTCTTAAACTTAAAATAAAGGCCCCTCCATGTTTGTCCTCATTTCTCCAAACTCCTAAACACCCTTTCTCCCCCTTCATCTTACCCCAACCTCATGAGTCCAAAGGAGATAGGCCCAGTTGCTCCTTCCCTGCCAATGCTGTAGTCCAAAATGGTGCCAATATGGGGTAGGCCTGGCAGACAGCTGCTGGGGTGCATTGCCAGTACTGCAGACTAAAAAGTATGAAACAAAAGAAAAGCTAAATAAAATGAACTGAAAAACAACTCCCCACCAAGCAAATGAAAAATAGAAATTCCTCTACTCCCCTATGTCACAACACTCAAGAAAACGCTGTTTGCTTGAAGAGAGACCACCAAGAGGCTTATATCTGGGTAACTTCAGGATTTATCCGGACAAATCTTGGCCTTTCAGAATTACCCCACCACCAACTAGATAAATTTAGTTGCATACACAAAATGTCCCAGGGCAGGGCGTTGGATGCAGTCTGTTCCGGGTGCCAGCCAGGAGCGGAGAGCTGAAATTCCAGGCCCACACACATGGGAATCTTACTAAACTCCTTCACTGGTATGCTACGTTGCCTCTGCACTGGGCCCAGCAGCTGTTCCCTCCTGGGCCGAAGTCTTGCGGTATCTTGAGACTTTGGCTGGAAGGGATCAGCGGCCAGTTCAGAGAGAGCACAGCAAGCCAGAGAAGGAGTTTATTAAGTTTGTTGCACATGTGGGCTGGAATTTTGCCTGGGGGGGGGGGGCATGACATCACATCATGAGGAGGGGTCCGCTGTCAGGTGACAAATAGGCTCAGCACGCCACTGCCTGCTGTTATCTGATTCAGTTTATCCAGAGAGCTTTAGCTGGTTATATTCAGTGGTTGGACTCATTTGGTTACGTCCCAAGGCTGCTGCAAGTTTATTGGGCTCCCTAGAAGAACCTTTAGTCTTACTTTCCCTTCTCACCTCTGCCGTAAGATTTTGATAATTAAACTCAATAATGATGATCATCCAACAGCACCCCTCTGACAACAGTCCTGTACAAATGCATAATTCATTGGACAACATCAGGCCGATAGTCAAAAGGCTACATCCGGTCAGCAGAACCTGCTGACTGGATAAATCCCTCTGAGGGGTTATTCAGGGGCAATAACTGGAGAGTGTCACTGGATATCCACTCTGACTGTCCGGACAGTGCCGGGGGTGGTTCGTAAGCGGCACAAGGGTGGTTCTGGCACTAATCCTTTTAGTGGCGATTTTCAGTCTGCTAACCAGATTCATGTCCACAAAAAATTTAAGATAAGTCCCATCTGGTTAGAGGCTGAATATCACCGCTAGCTAGATAATAAATCCAGTCACCAGCAAACGCCCGATGGGCTCCAACACTGAATATCTAGTTTCACTTTCAACAATGGTGGTCAGGCATTTTAAAACACACTGACCGCTGCAGCTGAATATTGGTCCCATACTTTAAAATATTAAGCTTTGTGGGCCCCATATTCAGCGCCGGCGGCCAGTGCTGAACTTAAACCCTGGATAGTCAATGCCGGAGCCCTATCCCAGGTCTGGCACTGAATATCGGGGTAACTCGTATTGCGGCAAAGCTAACCGGGAAGAAGAGATATTCAGCTGCTGCTGCGGCAAAGGTTAGGCCAGAGTTTCCTGTGCCTGACTTTCACTTTGTGTCACTAACCGGGCAGCAGCACAATATCACCACTGACCGGTTAGCGATGGCCGCCATCCCAGAACTCCCCCAGCATGACCTGATGCTAAGTGGGGCGTATAGCGGCAGTACCAGTGAATATCCAGCAGAGCAGCATTTGCATGGGTAGCGGGTCTGCAAAGCGTGTAACTGCCTTTGAATACTGGGCCCAGTCTGTATACGTGTGGCTGCTCTTCCTGCATTGAGTTTGTGCAGCTATCAGGATCCAGTGTTTTGCATTACAGCTCCTGCTCTTTCCTGCCCTTCAGAAGCTGTTGCCCTCTGTGGCATCCTAGGGAGGGCAGACTGGACAGGCCATATGGTCTTTAGCTGCCGTCATGTTTCCCTGTTTCTAATAGTTGCTCTGACCCTGTTAAGCCCCACTGAACATCAAGCCCTAAGAGGCTAATATACTAACCTATGGAGTTTCCTGTAGATTAGTGACCTCATTCATATGCAAATCTTACATGAAAACTTGAGCTCCAGGGATGGCCACATAAAGATAACTAGACGTCTGGAGATGTAGTGATCTTTTGTGCAAAACCTGGCCTGCAAAAGCCAAGTTTGCTTGCCAACGTTTGCACAAATATCGGGGCCTTTATGGCTTAGTGCATCATGTAACATGATTTTGCATTGCAGCAGCTCATAATGAGCATGAACCTTCACACCAACCGGAGCTTATTTTTGCCATCCATTCATCACATTTTATTTATTTAATTCTTGTTTGTTTATTTTCCACTTATTATTCGCCTCTATCAAAGCCCCAAAGCAATTCACAGCACTTAAATACGATAGAAAGAAAAGAAAAGAGCGTGTGTCATTGAGTCAATACCCAGACCCTCGGTTTTCTTCACAAGATGCAATCAGAAGTAGATTACTAGGCCTTTCCTCTGTGCACTAAGTCTACATCACCTGATATTCCAAGGTGGTTTCCCATCCAAGTACTAGCCAGCCGAGGTCAGGTTGGCAAATCTGTAAAAAACATCATATAAAATACATAGGCCCCATCCTTCCACCCACCATCCCAGGACTATGTACCAGACTAAATGCCATTCTACGTGATCCATACCATCTGTCCTGGATGAACCCCCAGCCACATATTTCCAGAAAAATCAAATCCTAATAACTCTCAACAGCAAGCAGCAAAACCTAATAACTCCAGTGGTCTCATACTCATCAGACAATCACATTTTTGCTGCCTTCTGAAACTGCAGATATTGTAATCAGTACAGCTATGAATTTCACTCAAATGTTTATTCCAGCATATAGATACTGAGATTGAAAACGTTCGGTTCCTAATCCTGATTGAGTGTCCCAAACCAATTCCCAGTACAGCTAACAGTTTCTGATCCATTGATCGCAAATTCCGACCTGGTATGTATTCATGAAGTCTCTCATTCAGGTAAGATGGTACTAAGTCATAAAGGCCCCGATATTCAGTGACGGCAATTAGCTGATCTAACATGGCTAGCCACAGCCACCAAACTTTAAACTCGGATATTCAATACCAGGGTCAATCCGGCCCCAGCAATGAATATCCGGCATGCCTAGATTTGCAGGAAGCTAACCGGGCAACAGTGATAGTCCGCCAATTGCCTGGCTAGCTTCTGTAGCAAACATTAGGCCAGCCTTTGCTGCACCTTACTTTCACCACATAGCCATAACCAGGCAGTGGCTGACTATCGCCCCCGGACCTCCCCAATGCCAACCGGTTAGCACTGGGGCATGCCGCGGCACTAACCGTGTTAGTGCCACTGAATATCCCGGCTAAAGGGAATAACACTGTTAGCAGGTCATCTAACCATGTCACTCCCTTTGAATATTGGGCCAAAAGTGTTTTATAGGCCAGAACTAGTATTTTAAAGTGTGCTCGACAGAAAATAGGAGCCAAAGCTTTTCAACAGTGATGTAACATATTCAAATTTTCCGAGACCCCCAATCAGTTGTGCTGCTGTATTTTTGGATCAGCTGAATACACAGTAGGTTCTGATTAGACAGCCCAAAATACACAATGTTGCAACAATCTAAGTGTGACAATATAAGCAAAATTAGAGAATCACCTTAAGATGCCAAAAAGATGATGAAATCTGAGGCGTAATCATGAGCTAAGTGTTCGTCCCAGATGCCTAACTCCTTTGACCCATGGCAGAGGAACACCCTCCAACAGTATCATACCTGCTGTTCCTACCATACTGTCTCCAGTTTTTATATTCAGTACCATCTGGTGCGTCCTAACAGCATTCCTGCCAAGCTGCTCAGAAGTCCTTTGGTTGCGCTGCTGCTGGTAGGGAAGCTGCCGCCAATATCACACTTTTAGTGGCTGCTTCTTGCGACTCAAAACGTGATATTGCAGCACCTCCCCCTACCGGCAGCAGCGTGACCAGAGGACTCCCTTACAGTTTGGCAGGAACAATGCAGCCTAAGACACCGGTTTGCCAACAGCATTCAGAGCTGACAGCCCATCCTCTCCATTATTATGCAAAACGAAGAATATCTGCATATTATTTCAGGGGGGAGTTGCCCCACTTGAAATATATTTCACAGCCCAGTACATTAGCATTTAATTATTGCTGCCCTTGCCAAACAATGGGCGACACCCTTTAGTGCATTGCTGTGATATATCATCTGTCTCCAGGGCAGCTCCTTCACACAAAGCTGTCAATGCCCTTTGGAGTTGGCTTGTGAAATTCTTTGTTATGCAGTCATGGGCTAGCATTAGAGTGGGGCAGGTCAGCTCCAACAGCAATCCTGCTCTACCACTGCATCTCATCCAAAACCTACAGTACACTATCACTGGTCATTTCCAATTCCAGGTTCAGATAACAGAGCACGAAAAAACTTCTGGGGTGATTTGGGGCCAAGCCTAAACATTCTCTAAGAACTAGACTGAGAAATCATCAAGCTCTTTGTTCATCAGAACTGATTCCTGGTCACAGAGTTCAAAGGACCATTTCATTGTGTTTCTGTCGTGTCACATCATGTCTGCCCATGATAAAGGTTTCTTTGCTGAGATGAAACAAAGCCTCTGGGGGGCCCATAAACATTATTAACCACAGAAAAAGATGTATCTACTTGTAAAATTCACCAGATTACATATCCCGGTGTGAAATTACAATAAAATTCAAATACAGGAAATGGGATGAAAGTAAAACAATGAGGGAGACAGGGAGAATTTTAATAACCTGGAGCTGTCACTGGGAATGAGCTCCTGGTCGCATCTGATTTTTATACTTTCTATCCCCTTTGCCTCAGACAGCATACCTGAGCAACACAAGTCCTGAGACCTGGAAGGACATCTCCTTCGAGAATGACCTTCTTCAGCGCTCTGTGGTCAGCACAATCCCTCCCTCGGCTCTCAAAGACCCGCTATCTCCCTCAGACATGAGATTTCAGAACAATATAGAGCATGAACAGGATTACATTTGTGCGAAATCACATTGGAAAAGCTATTTTCACACATTGCTTTACTATGCATAAGTAATGAGCTACTTTGCATAATTTTGCATTGTAATCACACTTTACGAATTTACATGAAATCTCACAGCAAGCCACACATTAAAAATAGCTATTTGCTAGGAAAATATTTAAATACTGTGTGCTAAAAGGGAAAATAATGCATATTGTCCTATTTAGCGCCTCTTTGTGCCCTTTTAGCATGTGATGTAGCCATTATGCAACTCTGTGCACTTTAGTACAATGGCCTCAAAGAGAGGGATATTCTTGTGCAGCCCTTTAGTAGTAAGTGGTTTCCTCCAGCAGAAGGCATGCAGAAACTCTTGGGTGAAGTTTCCAGGCTCCTCTAGAAGCGTGTGAATAGCAGTTGCTGTAGTGGAGCTCTGCAGAGTCGGGACACTAGAAGACTCTGAAGGCCCTAAAGAGATTTATCATAAATCCCCAGCCCCCTCTTCTGTGCTGAACCTTCTTGCCATCAGCAGCAGGCTGCCGTGAATCCATCAAACCAGTACTTTGTATCATACTCCGTCTACAGAATGCCAACCCTGACCAGCCTTTAAGCCCACTTCAGTGGAAGGAGAGTGACCGCCTCTGCATTTTGGCATAGTGGCCAGAGAGTAACATACTGTTGGACCTACCACACATATTTATATTAGGTCACTGCTTCTCACTGGTAAATCAAAGAGAGTTACATGCAGGTATGGTAAGCGTTTCCCTGTCCCCAGAGGACTTACAATCTGATTTTGTACCTGAGGCAACTGAAGGGTGGATTTCCCTATCAGGAGACCAGGCATCATTCAGTGAGGCATGCAACAATATCAGTGGTAGGTGGGGAAGAAGAAGATGGATGAGGGCCAAGGGCAGCATCATTATGAGTTTTGCTGTGACCTCACTTGCCCAAGGGCACCAGCAGCAGGATTTGAACACTGCCTTCCTGGTTCTTAGCCTGCTGCTTAACGACTGGGATATTCCTCCACTGCAAATGCAATGTGTACCGTGGAGTCAGTGCTGACTCATAGGTTTTTTTGGCAGTGTGACTGGGAGTAGATTGCCAGGCCTTTCTTCCAAGGCACTGGAGAGTTAAGTGACTTGTCCAAGGCCATAAGGAATGCCAGTGGGAATTTAACTGTGGTCTCCAAACCAGTGCTTTAACCACTAGGCTACTCCTCCACTCCACTCTGCTACTAATAGTGTCCTAATTTGTATTAGTGTGAGTTCTGTGCTTAGTCAATAGGTCCCATTGGGGATAATGGGGCTTGCATTACGTCACATTAATGCAATTGAGCAAATCTAGCCCACAGGGTTTTGTCTGTGGAAATGGGCTATTTAAAAATATCCCACCCTGTGTACAAGTAAAAGTTTGCCTTGTACCATAGTAGGTGTATTTAGTGGAGGGTTAGTGCGGGAAGTGAGACAACATCCATGCTTTCACACTTTTAGAAATATGCAGGTCAGAAAAATTACCTACAGAAAAGGGATGTGCAGCTGTGTGTTGGAGTGTTTCCCTTTAGCAAGTTCCAAAGTGAAAGCACACACCTACTTTCTCTTGGAAAATGAGCACAAAGACTGCAGTTAACAAAGTCCCCTTGCGACACTGTGAGTAGTATGAAAATTGGTCCTAGAATGGTTAAAATAAAAGGATAAAGAGAGAAAAAATATTACATAATAGCTGTAAAATAAAATTACAGGGTACAGAGAGGACCACAAGGGCAATAGCCCTTGTAAAGTAGCTATTTTGTTAAAATTGTATATTCCTGTTATATTGTAAGTTAAAATTGTACATTTCTGTTATATTGTAAGTTCAGTGTAGATTGTCTTCACTGAACAGTTATTGTTACATGTAAACCGCGCTGCTGCTGAATAGCGCGGTATATAAGAAATAAAAATAAATAAATAGCCATGTTCTGGTGCTGTTCCGTACTGTCTCTGTTCAGACCAAGACCGATATCCAACAAGGCATACAGTTACCACTAACTTACCCAGTTTACTTTAGCCAGGGATTTTAAACACATATCCATTTATATTAGTTCAGTGAAAAGAACTCTCTGAAGTTACCAGGTTGACTTTAGTCTGTGATTTTTTTCAACCAGACTTAAATCAATTAACTTTAACTGGGCAGCAATGAATATTAGTGTTATCTGGTTAAAGATGAACTCTGACCTCAGCATATCCCCACCTCCTCCCAGAGGGATGTCTATATAGATGCCCCCATATCGGGTATGTCCACATTTGTGAAATGGTGACGGCACCTCGACGTGCCTGCATTTTGTTTCAGACATAGTGCCTTAGATGTTCCAGACTGCACTTGGGTGCTCTTTCTGAAATGCCCGCCATGGCACAGAATATATGTTGCTACTCTAGCTACTGGCCTTCTGTTTCTCTTGGTATTCTTTCGGGTTTTCCCTACTTCTTCATTCTGGGACGCCTTTGATTTCCTCTGTTGGTGCTGGGGAATGTACAGTACATCTCTCTTATCTTTCTATTTTGCACAGTACAGGAGGACTGGTGTCTGTAGATCAGATTCTAATCATTGCATGACTGATCCAGCCCAGCAGCCCTGAGCCATAGATAAGATGAGCAATTCTTCAGGTAGCAACAGCTGTTTAATCTAGTATAAAAATGCAAATATTTCTTTATTATAAACTAAAACATGCAAATCATGACATCACCCAGTCATATGTCATGGCTTGAATTTTAGCCCTAATCACTGATCAAAGTCTATCACCTGTTCAAGTTGGCAAATACATGCCAGATAAATTCTGTTGCTTGTCCCCTTTGTTACCTTCAGAGCTCTGTGGGCCAACTAATGACACAGTCAATTCTTTCATCTTTAAGGTCTCACCGGGGTAGGCCCAACATCTCCTATATCAACAGCACCAAGAAAGTCAATAATATTAACCCACATCCTCCTCTGTCTCATGACTCTGATGCTGCTCTTCCTCAAGGCAAAACCACATATCCTGGTTTTGGTATAGGAGACAGGAAGTCAAAGCTGCCGTGATGACAGGCTCTGTCATTGTAGAGAGACACGAGATACTGGTGTTTACTCAGTTCTCATGGGAATTAACTCCATCTGGAGCTGGGACAGTACCCAAGTATTGTACGCATGAATGTGAGTGTGAGACGGTTCTCAAAGGAAAGATCTTCTTCCTACCTTCAAGCTAAGTCACAGGAAGAAGAAATCTCACTGAGGCTTTGGGTTGGGTTTTGAGGGTTAGCTTTTCTTCCATAATCTAGTGCACTTGCAAAAATGTAGTATGGTCATTTCATGCTAAAATTGTGAAAATATATTTCCAGTTGATTTTTTGGGATTCTGATATTGGTACTACTGCTGATTTATCCTACTACTAGTACTACTACTGAGCATTTGTATAGCACTATAAGACGTACACAGCATTGCACAGACACATGTAAAAGATGGTTCCTTCTCATCAGATCTTACAATCTAGTCAAGATAGACAACACAATAGCTGTAGACATGTGATACATCTAGGGGGAATGGTAAAGAAACCCAAAGGAGATCAGGTGAGTCAAGATCTGAAAGTGTTAGCGAAGAGGTGAGTTTTCAGCCTGGATTTGAAAAGGGTCAGAGAAGTCGCCTGATATACAGACTCAGGTAGTTTGTTCCAGGCATAAGGAGCAGCAAGTTGAAAGGAGCGAAGTCTGGAGTTAGCAATAGAAGAGAAGGGCACAGAGAGAAGCGATTTGCCAGAAGAGCGGAGTTCCTGAGGAAGGGTGTAGGGAGAGATAAGAGAGGAAATGTAGTGAGGAGCTGCAGAGTGAATGCACTTATAGGTCAGCAGGAAAAGTTTGAACTGAATGCAGAAATGGATAGGAAGTCAATGAAGAGACTTGAGAAGAGGGGTAATATGAGCATGACGAGGCTGGCAGAAGATTAGCCGCGCAGCAGAGTGTTGAACAGATTGAAGGGGAGAGAGATGATTCAGAGGGAGACCAGCAAGGAGTAGGTTACAATTGTCAAGATGGGAGGTGGCTAAAGAGTGGATAAGTGTCTTAGTAGTGTGTTGAGAAAGGAATGGGCAGATTTTGTTGATGTTATAGAGAAAGAAACATCAGATGGATGTGTGTGGAGAAGAAGAGAGGAGTCAAAGATGACTCCAAAGCTGAGAGCTGAGGAAACAGGGAGGAGTACAGAGTTATGCACAGAGAATGAGAAAGGAGGAAGGGAAGAGGAGGGTTTAGGGGGAAAAATAAGAAGCTCAGTTTTGGCCATGTTCAATTGCAAGTGGGTGGTGAGACATCCAAGCAGCAATGTCAGAAACACAGGCAGAAATCCAGGCCAGAGAGATTTCAGGTGTAGAGAGGTAGGTCTGGGAGTCATCAGCATAAAGACGATACTGAAAGTCATGGGAAGAGATGAGTGCATCAAGGGACTGGGTATAGAAAGAGAAAAGGAGTGGACCCAAGACAGATCCTTGGGGTACACCAACTGATAGCAGGATAACAGCAGAGGAGGATCCACCAGAACAAACACTGAAAGAATGATGAGAGAGATAAGAAGAGAACCAGGATAGTACAGAGCTCTTAAAACCAAGTGAGGACAAGGTATTGAGGAGATGGTTGTGGTCAACAGAGTCAAAAGCAGCAGAAAGGTCAAGAAAGATGAGGATCGAGTAAAGGTTCTTGGATTTTGCCAGGAACAAGTTGCTGGAGACTTTGGCAAGAGCCGTTTCAGTAGAATGTAAAGGACAAAAGCCAGATTGTAAAGGATCTAGGAGGGCTTGAGAGGAGGAAAGTCGAGGCAATGGGGGTGAACCACACATTCAAATAGTTTAGAAATGAAGGGAAGGAGGGAGATGAGTTGATAATTAGAAGGATAGGTAGGATCTAGTGAGGGTTTCTTGAAGAGAGGGGTAACCACAGCATGCTTGAAGACTGAAGGGACAGTTGCAGTGCAGAGTGATAGGTTGATAATATGAGTGATGGAAGGGACAACAGTGAAGGAGATGGGGCTTAGGAGATGGGTAGAAAAGGAAGAAAAGGTAGCAGAGGTAGGGGGAAAGTTGGGAGTGAAGAGGGGGAGGAGGGGAAGTAGCTGACCTCATGGGGAATTGGAGGGTGATCTTGTGGATTTTATCATTAAAATAGCCAGGGTTTGGGTAGAAAGGGTAGGAGGGGTCAGAGGCACAGGCACTTTGAGTAGAGAGTTGAAAGTTGTAAAGTGACAGTGAGGGTTAGAGGCAAGAGAGTTAGTCAGATGGACATAACAGTCTTGTTTTGCAAGTGCTATGGCTGACTGGAAAGAGACAAGCATGAATTTTAAGTGTAGAAAGTCTGAAAGGGTACAGGATTTAAGCCAAGCATGCTTAGCTGAACAGGCCCAGGAACGCAGATAGCAGGTAGTGGAAGAAAGCCAGGGCTGGAGTATAGTATGCCTCACAGGAGGTGACATGGGCAGAGCAAGAGCATCCAGAACCGAGGAGAGTGCAGCATTATAGGAAGCTACTGCCTCATCAACAGACTCAGATGACCTAGTGGAAGAAAGAAGTGATGAGACAGTGGAGGATAGAGCCAAAAGGTCAATAGCATGAAGATTTCTAAAGAGGTTGGAGGAGACAGGGCAAGGTTGAGACAGCAGGTGATGAAGAGTGAAGCTTATCAGGTGATGATCTGATAAGGGAAGAACTGAGGTGCAGAGGTTTGAGGGTAAGCAATTAGGAAACAATACAAGATTGAGGCAGTGGTCATGCTGGTGAGTGTGGGCAGTAGAGCAAAGCTGGAGGTCGAATGAGGAGGTAATGGAAAGGAGCTTTAAAGCACAAGGGTCAGAGGAGTTATCAACATGAATGTTAAAATCTCTGAGAATAAGAGTGGTGAAAGAGGAATCCAGAGAGAAGGAAAGCCATGAATCAAAGTCAGTGAGAAAGGTAGAGATGGACTTGTCAGGAGGTCAATAAAATAACAGCTAACTGGAGAGGTAGTGGAGTAACAAGGTGGATGGAGTGGACTTCAAAGGAGGGAAAGGAATGAGATGGAGGCAGCAGGAGGGGTTGAAATTGGCAGGAAGGAGAGTAGAAGCCCAACACCACCACTGCAGCCAGTGGGATGAGGCATGTGGGAGAACTGATAGCTGCTATGACAGAGAGCAGTGACTGACGCAGTCTTCTGGGAGGAGCCAGGTCTCAGAGCAAGAAGATGGACAGCATTAGAGATAAAGAGATCATGAGTAAAGGCAAGTTTATTGGAGATGGAGTGTGCATTCCACAAGGCAATGAGAAAGAGAGAGAGGAAGGGGAAAGGAGAGGGATATGAATAAAATTTGAGGTGTTGGGTGAAGATCTGTACTGGGAGTGTGACAAAAGTCTGGGGGGACCAGGGTTGGGGTTGATATCTCTGGATGAGAGAAGAAGAAGGAGAAGAAGAGTGAGGGGCAGAGAGGAGACAGCATGGCAATAACAAGGGTGAAGTTGTAGAGAGAGAGAGAAGATGGTCGAATGAGAGGGAGAAAGTGGTGAAGCTCAAGAGCTGATGAAAGGGTAGAGGACAGGATGGTGGGGGAAGTGAGGATGGTAAAAGGGAGATAAGGATGGGAGGATTGAAGGTGTTGGTACGAGGGGAGACAATTAGAGAGTATGAGGAATAGAAATAGAAAGTGATAAGGAGCTATAGAAGAGAGAGATGGAGAGAACAGAGGTCAGAAGAATTTCCTTTATCTGACGGTGTCCAAAAATGTTTACATGTATCCTTGATCTGGATGGTCAGGCCAGCACTTCATAGAAGCATGCCTGCAGACTGGGCAGCATTGACATAGTCTAAGGTGGTGACATCAAAGGAGCATCTTAACCAAATAGTTTGGCTTTACCTTCCACCATGGAGAGGCTTATGACAGTTGGAAAGAGACTTCATGATGGCCTGTATTAGAATATTTTGGCTGGATACATCAGATTCTATGCAGCTTGGTAAATAGCTTGAGTACTGTTTATGTTTATCTTTACCTCTATTCTTCGGTATTCCTTCTCTTCTGTTTATAGTTACTGTTTCTTGTTAATAGTTATTTGACTGTTGTACTAGTTGTATGATCTGTAATCTTCTTGTTCTCTGTAAAACAGTTGCTCAGGCAGTGTTACATTGTTAGTTCTATGTAAACCGCCTTGAATAGTAGAAAGGTGGTATATAAAATAACTTTAAATAAATAAATAAATAAATCTTTATTAACCCTTTCCACTCAGATAAATTTTCTATGTCGTTCATGCCAGATCAGAATAAATTTTAAACAAGAAACCAGCCAAATTACAATCAATATGAAATACACATTCTACAGTAACCAGTCAAATTGTATTTTGGTGAAAACATACAAAACATAAAACTAACATATTATTCTTATGTCCCATAAGATGGGACAGACTATCAGAATAGGAAAATTTAAGTGTCTCACAGGTTGGGACAGCTGAGTGGAAAGGGTTATGTTTTTGATATAGTGCCTTTCATGAGGTTTGCATCATAGCGGTTTACAAAATTATAAAATCATCAAAAGCAGAAAAAGAAATCCATTTGTGACAGGCATAGAGAAGTGTGGCCTGGGTTGCCTTCTTTAAACTCTGCTAATACTGTAAAAGTCCAAACTTATCTGGAAATGAACATGCTTAAATTGTATTACCTCACAATGGCGTATAGAACGCAAGCTAACTCCACAGTCTGGTATTTCTATACTAGGTATATAATGATTCTATGCTTGTGATACACTAAACCAGCAATCCCCAAATCCGTCCTTGCGACCCTGTTTTCAGGACATCTGCAACAAATATGCATGCGATATACTTGCATACATTGGAAACCCTTTATATGAACATTTATTCATGGCGGATATCCTGAAAAGCAGCTGTAGGGTCCTTAGGACCGGTTTGGGAAGCCCTGCGTTCTACTGTAGTCATAATGTTAATGCTGCATTCACTTGCACACAAACCACACCCAGCTTCCTGCAACGTAGTAGGAAAGCTTCTGGATAAAGTGCATTGAAGGCCGTTGTTGCCCTAAGGATCCTCAGGTCCAGAATGGTGGAGAGGCAGGGAGTAGAATGGGGCAGTAAAATGCTACAGACCGCTCACCCAGTATGAGGCAGGTGCACAGAGGTCTGAGAGATCTACAGAGAGCACTTATCAACTTCATATTACAACAGCTACTGTTTATATAGTAGCATCAGTATATACAATACTGTATAGAATAATTTACTTTGCTGTATGCTATGTGCCCCAAGGAGCAGGGAATAAGGGGATCATTTTCGAAGCCTTATTCATGATTCGCACATCTGAAAATGGCATTTTCGCCAGGTCAAATGAACATCCAGGTAAATAAGCACATCTTTCATTTTACCACCATGCTGCTGCACATCTGCTCTTCTAAAATGGCAGGCCGGGGCATGTAAGCTTCAGCGAACGCACGTGCACATTCTGGGATAGTGTCACAGGCATGTCTATGTAGCTGCAAAATGGCATGCCCATAACTGATATGTGCAAATTTCCAAAATCACTTGGAAACTTACACATGACTAGGGCCCTAGTTTGCATGACCCTGTTTACACTGATTTCCATGGGGACATGTATCTTTTAGGGCAGAGACAACGTTACTTTAGAAGGCCCACCTTCATTGCTGTTTTGGATGTTCTGAAATGGACTTCCCAAATCCAAGTCAGGTGTCCTTTTTAAAATGTACCTTTGTGTGACTTTCTCTAAGTCATTAATACAAAATAATGACTTTGTCACACTACTATATGGTGTTTTTTACCTACGTTTGAAAGCTCCGGTGGGGCTCTTTAAAATTGAGTAAAACGGAAGTGTTGCCACGAGCGGTTGTTTTGTTTCCTCACGGCTAAACTTCCAACATTAATGCATTTACATGCATACTAGTACTAATGTTCAGCTCATGATTCTTTTGGTTTTGTTCTATTTTGGTTTTTGAGTTTCTCAAAGTCATGCCATGAGTACCAGATAAGAGAGACAAACTAGAATCTGAAGTTGCCCACACTGACCTCTACACTATCTCAGCAACTGTCAGAGGATTAGAGGGACCTCTGAGAATTTGGGTATGGAATGAGTCCCACATTTACCAGTGGAGAGAGGGAACTGATGGCTAGAATTATGGAACTAGCTTTTCCCTTCGGTGCAGCTGGACATAGGGAAATCTGGGAGTTAGATACAATGACCATCTCTACTCAGCGGCTTAGGAAAAACTGCTGTCAGGAAGACGGTGGAAGAGAAAGGATTTTAAGAGCTGAAGCTATGGAAAGAATACGGTCCCATGTCTTAGGACAACAAGGAATCTCCAAAAAGAAAAAAATATAGCAGAACTAGAAAAGGTACAGAGAAGAGTAAACAAAATGATTTATTTATTTATTTATTTATTCCCAGTCTCTTTTATACCACGCTATTCAACATCAGCGCGGTTTACAATAAAACATAGAACTACACATTTCCTTGGGTACTCTGTGTTTACAATGAACAGGGAATTAAAACTTGGATAAAGTGGATGGAACAGTTTCCTTTATGGAGAAAGGCTAAACAGGTTAGGGCTCCTAAGTTTGGAGAAGATTCAGTTGAGAGTAGATGTGATAGAAGTCTATACAATTTTGAGTAGGGTAGAAAGGGTAAATATGGGTATTTACTCTTTCAATTATTAAAACTAAGGTATGCTCCATGAAACTCATAGGCAACACATTTAAAACAAACTGGACAACTTTTTTTTCTCACTCCATGTACAATTAAGCTGTGGGATTTGTTGACCGAAGATGTGATCAAGACAGTTAGTATAACTGGGTTTAAAAAAGTTTTGAGAAGTTTGTAGAGGAAACGTCCATAAAAACTATTCAGTTTGGGAAAGCCACTGCTTATCTCTGGGAATGACCAGTTCAGAATGGATCTACTCCTTGGGATCCAGCAAATACTTATGACCTGGCTTGGCCTCTGTTGGAGACAGGATGCTGATCTTGATGGACTTTTGAACTGACCCAGCATGGCATGCTTTATGTTCTTTTATGGTGGTCAGAGGGATAAAGGTGAGCTCCTCCCACTCCTCTGACATGGTTTTCCTCATACCTCTTGGGTCGTCGATCACAAGTCAAAATAAAAAACACAACCTCTAAAACTTTCCAATTCCTCCAAGGAGTATCTCAGGGCTCCTCACTGTCAACCCTCCTATTCAACATATATATTCAACCGGTCTGCAAAATTATACAAAACCACAATATACATTACCACCTTTACGCAAATGACTTGATGGTCTATACCCCTTTTGACACAAGAAAACCTGACTACGCCACAATCACCAATTGCATGATATCAATCTCAGAATGGCTCACATGTCGCAATCTCTTAATCAACTACAATAAAACTGAGACCTTGACAATCACCAAAGACACTGCATATAATCCACCAGACAACCTCTTAATAGGAAACATGACAATCCCTGTAAGGAACGAAGTAAAATACCTAGGGGTGCTCCTAGACCAGAGGCTTAACTTTCAAATGCAGATTAAGAAAACTACCTCCAAAGTGTACTATAAAATGAAGATCCTTCAAAATTTACGCCCTCTATTAGACCACAACCACTTCTGCACTGTATGCCAGGCCATAATCACTCCACAACTGGATTACTGCAACCTGCTACGTCAAGGATTACCCAAATGTACAACACAGATCCTACAAATAGCACAAAACACTGTGGCTAGACTAATAATGGGCACAAAAAAAAAACACGACCACATTACCCCAACATCACTCCCTTCACTGGCTCCCTATCCGATCACGCATATGTTACAAATCAATTATAACGATCTTCAAGATCCTCCATGACCAGTCTGCTGAATGCCTAAGCGAACTGATCCAGAAAAAGCCAGACACCAGACTGCGGAGGAGTCAACATCAAAACACTCTCTAGGTCACCACTCTCAAGACCAACACCTCACAAACTGCAATTCAGAGAGTGTTCAAATACTACAGCCATCACCTTTGGAACTCTCTCCCTGCCCACCTAAGAGCTACCAGAGATATAGCTGATTTCCGAAAACAATTGAAGACACACTTATTCAAAGATTACTACGGCACAATATCAAATACACAGCATTAAAGATAATGAATGACTCACAACCACACCACCTCAATACCACACAATGCCTAGGTACAAATCGTTACTTTGTAATTAGTTCTATAATGTTGCACTGTAATTGGTTACATGTCTTATGATTGTTACTGTTTATTGTAAAATAGTTCAGAAGAACCTGTTCCCTGTAAAACTGCTGAGTTCATTGTAAACCGCCTTGATAAACATGAAAGACAGAATATAAATAATGTCAAATAAATGAATAAAATAAAGTCAGTCCCTGACAGAGAGGTCGTGAGTACGAAGAAGTGTTTCACTAGTGCAGGGACTAGGACTGCTAAATGGTTCCATATTTGCTAGACAGGATTTACGTCATTGCATTCATGAAATTGTAGCTCTGCTTTTCCAGTCATATTCCATAAGAACACTACAGATTCATGCATAATATTACATAAACCTAGGACTGGATTAACCATCTCAGCAAGTCTGAACCCTGCTGGCAGCCCTAGCAGAGACAGCTTAAAATGCAAGGTAGAGATATTTGTGAGGAGTGGAGGTGAACTGGTGGGTAGGAGAGGAAAGAGGAATGAAGGAGGTGGGTTTAAGTGGAAGAGTTTTCTAATAATTGAATATGATGCCCACAATTACTGGGCACCTCTCATTGTATCTGCAGCGGCCGAGTTACTCAAAGCCTTCTCCAAAGTTTCTCTGTAGATTCCTGCATGCTTCAGGAATGGTGAGAACACCCGTTGACCCTTTGCGGAGAACAGCCCTCAATAGATGATGAAAATATTGGATTAAATCCCTCCCCCACCCTCCACTGTCACCTTCAGATTGATAGAGAGCTCCCATCTCCCTTTGATTCGGCTCCTGCCTTTCTCAGAAGTTCAAGGTGAGTTACGTTGAAGTACAAAAGGTATTTTCCTGTCCTTAGAAGTCTTACCGTCTAAGGAGCCTGGTAATGCAGGTATGAACTGTGTTACCAGGATGGAGCTGTGTGCCAATGATGCGAGGGAGGGGTAATACCATCTTTCTTCAGTTATCGCAGTTCACCTTGGTAAACCTGCTGCAGGTTATCGCAGTTCACCTTGGTAAACCTGCTGCAGGTTATCGCAGTTCACCTTGGTTAACCTGCTGCAGGAGTAACTAACGCCTCCCATTGAAGTGGTGTTAGTTACGCCAGTGCTACTTGTATAGATAGCATGGGCGTCAAACTCCCACGTTGGCAACACTGCAGCAGGAATGCCCCATCCTGTCCAGTTGCACACTACCCGGGCCCCATGCTCTTTTTTAGCACAGTGCTGATTTGATGCACTAACTGCATGCTAGCCCGGCAGCGCACATTAGTAAACATGCCGCTAAGTTTGTACCTGAGGCTAAGGAAGGTGAAGTGACTTGCCCAAGGTCATACAGAGCAGCAGTAGGATCAGAACGTTGGTTTCCCTGGGTCTCAGCCCTGTGGCAAATCACTTTATCCTTCATTGCTTCAGGTACTAAGTATGTTAAAATTTTACAGCTACTGCATATCAATGGCCAAAATTAATGCGTGGGAACTGCAAGGCCTCTATGTTAGCGGATGGGGCTGTGCCCAGCATCTTTTCCTATAGTTAACGCAGAGACCATACTGCACTTTAACTGTGCTGCAGTAATGCAAATGCACTCAGTGCTACCTGTTGAGGTGAAACTAACTCCACCACATTATTTGTTGTGTCACAGTTAATGTGCATGTCAAGCATAAGCCCATTCCCTTCCACATTTCACATTTGTCATTTAATGGGGGAATTAGCTCACACTAAGGGGCGTATTTACTAAACCATGCTACTGGGTAGCATGGAGTTCAGCACGCACCAAGTGCACCACAATAAACTTTGTCGTGCGCCAAAAGTGTGGCCGTCTAAAAATCCCATGCTATCCAAATAGTGTGGGTTGGTGCAGAGACTGGGCGGTTCAGAGGCAGGGCACACACATTGTGGTAAGTGTGGGTTTCTTTGATGTGCACTCACCGGAAATGTTGTGCTTAGCACGGGTATACTTACCGCCACTTTGATTTATTTATTTATTTATTTATTTATTTACATTCTCTTATATACCGCACTATTCGGCATCAGCGCGGTTTACATGGAACAGAAACGCTCAGTACAGTTAACATGTATGAGTTTACAGATAACAGGGCAAGTAACTTAGATAACAGGGGTAAACTATTTACAAAAACTTGCTACATAAGCTTGTAAACTATTTACAAATATTGCTACATAAGGTTGTATGATCATGAATTCTATAGAAACAAATGCACCACTAAGGGTTAGAGAATCTTTCTTGGCATGTTGTTGGGAAACCATATATTTGCTTAGTGGGTTGCATCTCTGTCTCGGTGGGTGAGGTTGGGTTCTATGAGGTACTTATTGAAAAGATGGTACTTGAGGGCTTTCCTAAACTGCGTAAGGCCCTTAATAGCCCGGATATCTGGAGGTAATGCGTTCCAGCATCTTGGTGCGCTGATACTAAACGCCCTGTTGGCTGTAGATGAAGTGCAAACTGTTAATGCTTTCGGGACTTTTAGGGTGTTTGTAGCTGTGGATCTCCTTGCTCTATTAGGAGATATGGTATGGATGAGGGCCATTATTGATTCAGGGGAGAGCTTGTTAATGGCTTTAAAAGTGAGTAACAGAGTCTTAAAAACGATTCTAGCCTGGATAGGTAGCCAATGTAATTGTATCAACAGAGGTGTCACGTGGTCGCTTCTGGGGGCTCCATGGATGACCTTTGCTGCAGCGTTCATGGCGAGCTGCAGCGGGTGTAGGGTGGATAGGGGCAGGCCTTGAAGGATGGCATTGGCGTAATCAAAATGAGGTATGATCAATGCCTGGTATATAGTCCTGAAGTCATTTGGTTCTAGCATAGATCGTAAATGCCGAAGTGAGCGGATCTTGTAGTATACTGCTCTGACTGTGTTCCCTATGTGGGCTTTCATGTCTAGGCGCTGATCCAAGGTGACTCCCAGGTAGCGTATTGATGGTTTAGTTTGTAGCTCTGCTTCTTTTACTTTAAGGAATTGTGGTGGTGTGAAGTTAGTGTTCCTAGTAATGAAGAGTACTTCCGTTTTCTTATGTTGTATTCGGAGGTTTTGGGAGAGAAGCCAGTCAGATATTGCGTTGAAGCAACTCGTCAGTGGAGAGAGGTCCAGATGTTCCGTAGAGAAGGGTATGTACAGCAGGACATCATCAGCGTATAACATGCAGTCGACATTGAAGGATCGGATGATCTTACAAATTGGCTGCATGTAAATGTTAAACAAGAGGGCCGAAAGGGAAGAACCTTGTGGGACTCCCTGGCTTT
This sequence comes from Ichthyophis bannanicus, assembly GCA_033557465.1. Classification (NCBI taxonomy): domain Eukaryota; kingdom Metazoa; phylum Chordata; class Amphibia; order Gymnophiona; family Ichthyophiidae; genus Ichthyophis; species Ichthyophis bannanicus. The sequence continues at coordinate 41,891,684 of CM066044.1, read as the reverse complement.
GGTGGAAAGGTTCTGATGTCATCCCTCCAGAACGCACATGCTGCCATCTTCCAGACAGGTAAGATCTGCACCAATCAAGCGCTCTACCAGTAATTCCTTTCTCAAATAGTCGACCTAAGAGAAGCTCATGACTTACTGAGTCAAAAGCTGCAGCGATGTCCAGAAAGATGAGAGCAAATCCTTGACGGATGTCATCAATGCCAGTGATTATCCTGCAGAAGAGGGTGGTAAGAAGGGTTTCCACTCCGTGGGATTCCCTAAAACCATGATAGGTGACATTAAGTGCATCCACATGGATCATGCCAAACAGCATTGTGCAGGGGTGGCACAACACCCATGCAAGCTACATGGCAACTCATCAGGCACTGGCTATTAGCACAGATTCAGCACCATCCCTGTGCTCATTTCTGGAGTGGAATGTGTGGTAAGCACCTGCATTTTAGTAAATCTTCCTCAAAGTGTCGAGCCACCATGTTAACTTTTAGCTCAGGTGTGGCTAGCAGGGTGTGCATGCCAGCATTAAGCAGGTCATTTTATAAGGGACACATGGAAAGATACACGCTAGTAGCATGCATAAGTCCCTATTTGAAAGGACTTAGGTATGTGAAAGGGCACTTACATGCATGCTGTAGATTTATTTATTTATTTAGACAGTTTTGTATACCACCTTATCCTTCAATCAAAGTGGTCACAACACAATTAGGGATATGAGACACATACACAACACGAGGGGATATGAGACACATACACTAATACTTACAAGGAACATGGACAATGGAGGGTTAAGTGACTTGCCCAAGGCCACAAGGAGCACCTGTGGGACTAGATGGTCTTAGATGGTCATTATTCTGTAAGTGCACATTAGTCCCATCATGTAAACTTTCAGTTGGATGTGCAAAGGAGCAGAGCCTGGGTGGGGGCATAGGCGGGGCATAAATATAATTTATGCACATTTCTGAAGGACCTAGACATGGGCCTTTACTCCTGCTCTAGAGCAAGTGTAACTGCTGCAACTAGGTTAAGGCATATCATCGCGCCCCTATTTAATAAAGGAAAGTATGTGCGTACTTCACATTATAAAATGTGCCACACCTATGCGCCTGGAAGCATGTGTTAAGTACATGGGAGCTTATAGAATTGCCCTCTAAATGCTTAACACCCTTTAGTGAAATGGCCCCATTGACTAACCTGTATTAGCATATTTCAGTGGGCGCCATGTGCTTAGTAAATGTGCCCCACTGAGAATAAGGAGGCTTATGTTAAATAGTATAGTATCATAATGCAGATCGTAAGTCTGTGAGGCAGGGAAATACCTAATGTACCTGGGCGCAGTATTAGCGGACTGAGACAATGTCCATAGTTTTGTTCTTTCAAAGTGACTTGGATTGGAAGGCAAATAATTAAATTCAAACTTTCCAGTCTAGGCGCCTATTTATTATTCTGTTGTACTGCTTTAGACTAGAAATGTGAAGACCTGAAAAAAAAACCTTTTTTTACCCCAGACCAGAAATGCAAAAATTGAACATTCTAGGAAAAAATGAAAAACCCAGAAAAAAAATGAAAAATAACCTCTGAGGTTTTTTCCAAAAAATGGTCACTCTTATTGGGCCTTTGCATTTCTACTGTAGTCAAACCTGTTCCAGTGTATAGCAGAGCCCGTGTCCCTGAATCATTCTAATATGTTCCTTTATATCCAATTGGTATTTCTATTTTGGTTATTATTATATCCATTTGGGTGTGTAATTATTTCTTTACCTGTCTGTCCATGTCAGGGTGTATTCCTGTCCCTGAGACATCTGTTTCCACTTCCCTGTGTTTCTACGTCTTTGACTACAGGTCACTCTGTATTCTGGATACAGTAACTGTGTGGCCTGTTTTTTGCAGTCTGAATGTCTGCTTACCTGTAGATCTGTGTACTCTGGCTGTGTGTGTCTATATGTTTATCATGGCATGCAAGAATGCACATCTGTACAGTACAGCCTATTGCTTGGCAGCTGGTCACAGTTCCAGAGTACAAGGCTCCAAGAATGCTTAATCTTTCTTATCAAAGCCTGTCATAAGCACCTGCTTAAATGAGAGTCAAAGGCCAGGAGTTATTCCTGCTCTCTGTCCTTGAACAACAAGCAGTGCAGCAAATCTCTGCTATGTGCTTCGGACCGGCAGGGCTCTCAGCAGGGCTGGCTGAAAGGTATTAGGCACTCTAGGCAAACCTTCAGCTCTCCCCCTCCCCCAATTAACTGTCAAGTCCGTAGCACGTCTCTCTATGAGATTTTGATAAATAAACTCAACAATCATAATTACTCTAGAATCATGCAGCCCTGAACAATTCAGTGCAAAATGGACATCATATCTTGTTTTGTGTATTTACATAATGAGGACAATATCCAAAAGCCCTTTATGGAGGTAAATGTGCGGTTTGACAAACTGCATGCCCTGCTTGTGAGCGAAGGAACATGCTGATAGTTCTTTGCATTTATGTGACTGTCAGGACCTATCGATTTGCCTTGAATGCAGCTGCTCCTTGACCACCCCCCCCCCACCCCCCAAAGCGGCCACCCCAGGTCACCACCTAGTTCACCTAATGATTAAGTTGGCCCTGGCTCTGAGGGCGAGTAAAGAGAGCTCCTGTGAGCAGAGATGGGTAGTTATGATGGATCTTCAATGTCTGAGATTTCTACATCACTTCTGCTAAGCCTTCAGAGGACATGTTTGAAGCCAAGATGAAATGTGTTCTGATTATTTTTATTAGTAACATGATGACTTGTTTGATACCATATGCAAAGTCTCACACTGTCCTGACACAGAAAGTTTCCATATACTTGGGTAACAACTCCTAGCAAAGTCCAGGAAAGACAAGCTCAGGGGGTCATCGTTCTCCAGATAAACACAGAGCGTTCCAAGAAGTACTAAAAAAGCAAACTCGGAGGAAGGCAGAGGGCTCCCCTCCAGCCCTGCCTTAAAGGACATGAAACTTGCCAGTACAGGGAATGTTCTAGTAACCCAAGGAGCAGTTTCGCCATCCCCCTTCTCTGCAAGGATTGTACACCCCAGAAGTTGATCTGGGGCTCCACGTATGACTGTCTGTCATTGCATGTATTGGCTTTACAGGACTCTGAGGAGCTGTGTACTAAGCTGTACCCTCTCTTCCACCTGCATCCTCTACCACACATAGGTTGGATGCTGTCCCCGCTCTCTTATGTTCACTGAATGCCATACAATCTCTGCCATCTGCACCCTCTGTTCTGTACCCTCTCTCCTTTGTGAACTGTATGCTTTACTCTCTCTCCCAGGTGAACTGTACCCTCTCTCAGAGGAAATGTTTCTGAATGGGTTAGTTCTGCACATACTTCCTAAGAAGTTCTCTAAGGTATGACCCTCTTCATGACATTAAAGAAGCTTACTCCTAAGCCAGGGTATGAACTCGGCCTCTCAAATTTATTATTAGTGCTTGCCCTCATACTTGCCTTTTCCCAAAGGGATCCTCCCTCTGCAGCTCAGAGGGTGCAATAGAAGGGGGCAACTTACCAAGAAGCACTTGGAAATTCTTTTTAATCAGGCCAGTGGTGCACAATACAATTAGGAATATTTTCTGCCAAATGTTCTCGGCTTCTAATTGCATTTCTATGTAACTAAGGATCTTCTTTCTCTGCACAGAATAGTCGCTTGCACTGCCGTATACGTTAACAATCCCATTCTTGTGTGCGGTTTTTCTCCTTTTCCCTATGTCTAGGTTTCTTGCACCAAGCATCTTATCAGTTGGAATTGCAAAATGCATTTGTTTAGGCTTATGAGCCCAGTGATTTTTTTGGAGCAGGGTCATTATATTTACACCATTTCCAGTGGATTCACTGTGCTAGCTTATCGTGTCTTTCTGGATAGAGGCTTTCTGACATCCACTGGTCATAGCCAGCAACAAGATATGTAACCATTCCCACTTCTGCCTTGCCAAACCTGCATTTGTTTTGCTGATACAATCTTTTTCTCTGCTTGCTGTGAATCACCTTGTCTGTACTGCACTGTCTTGTACTCCATTAACTATCTCTCATCCTTAAGTTTAAATTCATCTCTTCTTAACAATTTCTAAGTTGCGTTTTCGTCAATGTGCATATGACTCCTTTGTATTTCCTGCTGTTCTTGTGCATTGTCATATTTGCCCTTGTTTTTCCTTGTTTGCTGATCTGATTTTTTAAAAAGGTTTTTCTCTTCTTTTGGAAAGTCTATTGTTTCCTTTCCTGCCTGTACCGCTGCTTTCTCATCTTTATCTTTATCTTTATTAAAACACTTGATAGACCGCCCAGGCCGAAGCATCAGGGTGGTGTACAATCATAAAAAATGACAGCCGCTGGAAAAGAAGGGAAGAAAGGAACGCCAAAAATAATAGGACAGGAAGAGGGACAATAAAGAACAGAGAGAGAACAATAAGAACGCAAGAAGGGCAAAAGGGGATGAGGGGAAGAGGGGGAAGAAATGGGCAAATTTAAAAGGGATGGGAGGCGCAACTAGGGGGATAAAAACACCATCAGTGGAGGGGAAAGCACGGGAAAACTAAGGGGCTGGGAGGCGCAACTAGGGGGAAGAGCACCATCAGCAGTGAAGGGGAGATCGAAAGCCTGACAGAAAAGGTGTGTCTTAAGAAGGGCCTTGAAATGAGTGTAAGACAGTTCGGTGCGGAGTAGTGAGAGGGGAAGAGAGTTCCAAAGGGCGGGACCTAAGAAAAAGAAAGCGGAGTAGCGTGTCGAGTGGATTCGAGGCGGGCCTGTGTAGGTGAGGGAAGGAAGAGACGATTGCCATGGGATGAACGGAGAAGGCGGGGAGAGGGCTGAAGATGAATGATATTGGCTAGGTACTGGGGGGTATCAGAGTGAAGGGCCTTGTGAGCAAGGATGAGTAGTTTGAACATAAACCGGAACTTGATTGGGAGCCAGTGTAAGGAAAACAGACACGGTGATACATGGGAACGAAAAGGGGATGAAGTAACAAGACGGGCAGCAGCATTCTGAACAAGTTGGAGGCGATGGAGTTGATAAGATGGAAGACCAGCATAGATGACGTTACAATAGTCGAGACGAGAGATAACCAAAGACAGGACAAGAGTGACAACAGAGGATAAAGGGAGAAAGGAACGGACGGCCTCGATACGGCGTAGGTGAAAAAAAGAAGAGCGGACAACGGAGGAGATATGTTCATGAAAAGAGAAAGGGACGGGTCTAGGGTAACACCCAAGTAACGAAGGGTAGGGGCAGAAGGGATGGAGTGAGAGCCCATGACAGGTAGTACCGTGGGGGGTGGGAGACCAAAGGTAATCCAGAGAGCAGCGGATTTAGCGGGATTAGCATGCATGAAATTCGACTCAAACCAGGAGGCGATAGAGGACAGACAGAGGTTGAGTGGAGCCAGGTCTGGGGAGGAGGGGGAGGTGTGGTGAACCAGGAGGATGTCGTCGGCGTATATGTAAAAGGAAAGAGCAGATTGTTGGATTAACAGGGCTAGGGGAGCAAGAAAAGCATTGAAAAGCAGAGGAACGAGAATGGAACCCTGGGGGACGCCACAGGTGGCGGGGGTAGGGGGGGATACTGAGGTACCGGAGTGGACTGAAAAGGTACGGCAGGACAGGAAAGAGTGAAACCACTGGAGGACAGTACCATGGATGCCAAAGTCAGACAGACGAGAAAGAAGGGTGCGGTGATCGACTACATCAAACGCAGAGGACAGATCCAGAGAGACCACAAGAGAGAAATATCACCACGATCGTGAGAGCGGTGAAGTTCGGAGAGCAAGGCTGTGAGGACAGTTTCGTTTATTCCTTCTAGGATAAAGCAGTGTGGTTGCACCTTTAATAGTTAATACATTAAACAAAAAAAGAATAGAAGATGATACCTTTTATTGGACTAAATTAGGAACCCTTTTGCTAAAGTGCTTCCCTCCTACAAACAGTAGGAGTGATGTTCCCTATGGATCATTTATGGCTCTGGGTTAAGACTAAACGGCCTATTCAGAAAAGACAGAGAATGGAATTAAGATGTCGAGGTGGCAACATTTACAATTCTGGTGGTATTTTCAAAATACCTTTTCTAACATACTGAATGGCAGGAGCTAGGAGAGCCACTGTACAAATCTACATGTCGGAAAAATCCACGGCAGCAACTTGGCACCTCCCACATCTAAGCGTCGGCACTTACATGTGTAGCTTGCATATATCTCATGTATAAATTCTGCCAGTTAACTACAGAGGGCTCTTTTCAAATCTAATTTCAATTTGTAATGAGAAGTAAACCCGAGGGATTAAGAAGGATAAACCCCTTAATCCTGCTGTAGAGGATTGAAATGTGTTAGGCAGCAGGTGTAAATCCCGATATGTGCAATTTTGTGCATACAAATGCATTTCATAGATGAAATGAGGAATACATGCATCAGTTCTTGACCTGCCCTGGCCACTCCCAAACCATGCCCCCCAGCACACCCCCTTGAAACTTCCATGTAGTAAACTCAGCCCTTTCTAAAATAGCCAGTTACATGAATATATGCTGGATTATACACTTGTAAATTATGAATAAGTCTTCCAAAATAACCCTCTTAACCTATGGCCCAAGGTGTTTATGAGGGTGGATTTAGTGCAAGACAAAACAAGAGTGGTGACAGAGATTCCCCTGAAGTATTCCTCATTGACTCTTGATATTAAGAATACTTTCGCTCAGCACTCCAAGCCCTTACTCTCCCTCATGCTGACTACTGCAACAATATATACCAAGGCCTACCACAGGCCACCCTCCTCCCCCTCCAATCTGCATTCCACACAGCTGCATGCATGATTACCATCTGGGCATCCATGCACGCATATGTGCCGTCATGCCATGGTGTGGCCATAGTGCCATATGGTGGACAGCTGTCATGCAGATATTCATAGTGTCGGCACTCAGGAACCTGTGTGGGTACCGGATATGCCTTTGGATGGGGCGTGGCATAGCTGCACGATGTATCTGTGCATGTATGAAAGGGCCTATGGAGGTAGCCTGACACTGCCATAGTGTCTGAGCTACACAATGGCAGACACAGCACCAAAAGGGTCAAAGCGAACCTGAAAGGTGAATTTTACACCCTCCGAGATCTCAAAGGCCCTGGGGCTCATCATGTAGTTACACGCTGCCCTCTTTACAGCAGAGGATGCCAGCTCACAGCTGTCAGCATGGCGTGACATTGTCAGGAGTGTCAATGTCATCCATTACCACAACAGGGACGTGGAGGATATCAGAAGTGGCGTATGGTACGGCAGGCTGTAAAGGAGAAAAGGACCATCAACAGCAGTCTGCCACCAGTGTGGCAATGCAGACTCACCCCTCTGGAGGAACAGGCGCTGCAGTTCATGGAGGAGGTCTCTATCTCAGGGGTTGCAGGCTTTGACAGCTCCACCCTAGGCACACAAGAGGGTGAGTAGGGGTTGCCTCATGGCCTGGGTAGCACCATGATGGCAATGTATGTGTCCTCACCAAGATTCCGCTTGGTGAGGACACATACATTTGACCCGGTGAAAAGCGGTATATAAATACAGCTAAATAAATAAATAAATAAAATAAATTCCATCCACCCAGGGCCTGCCTGTCTGTCTGTCAGTTGGTCCTTCAGTGATGCGTGGGTTGTGGACAATGCGGACTGGGGATCCCCCTGCCATTTCTGTTGTGGGTTTGGTGGCACCCCATAGGCCAACCTGGCAACCCATGTCACTAATCTCTGCCACCTTTGCTTTGCAACAGATCTGCCAAGGACCCAACCCTCACAGCCTGGAACTGATGTGTCAGGGGGAGCCTCACCACCTACCTCAGATGATGCCAGTATGCAGCTGGTATGCAGCACAGCCACAGGGTCTGGTGTACCTGCCAGCATGGAGTTACAGTCTGGTGCAACACCCAGCATGGAGGTGCAGTCCAGTGTGATACCCAGGGCAGAGGAGCAGTCTGGTATGACACCAAGGGTAGAGGCAAGCTGTTCAAGCTCCCAGGGCAGTGGAGCAGGCCAGTGTGTCTGCCAGTGCTGGGGATGTAGAACAGATGATGCCCCACTCATTGAGCTACAGTTCACCATCCTAGATGACCCTGTGGAAGCAGGGGGCATGGATGTGGACCAGGAGCTACTGCAGGAAGGTGCATGCCTGGTGGCCAGCACCGAGGACATAGTGGCCAAGTTGTACAGTATATGGCAGGACCTGCAGGCAGCTGCACAGGCAAGGGAGGCTGAGTCTGAGGCATGGCAGGAACACCGATTGCGAGTGGAGTGCCATCTAGAGGGACACCTGCATCTGATGAGGGAGATGGCGGCATACCAGGCAATGATTGCTGTTTCCCTCTACAGTTTGGTGGGTCTCCTGTGGGCCCAGAGGATGGGTGCTCAGGCTGCCAGGGCACCAGCACAACCACCTAGTAGCCCTGAACCTTAATGGGGAGGGTGATGATGCTGCCAGCATGTCATCAGAAATCTCTCCACTGCATTGCAGTGCACATGTCAGCAGCAAGCGCCCATGGCCGGCTGTGAGCCTGGGGGCAGAGGACACACATAGGGGGAAATAAACAATCTGCACATGTAACGTCATTGCGGGCACTTTATTGGTGAATGTGTGTATCCCATCTAGGTGATGGCGTGGGGCAATCACCTCAGAAATTGTCTCATATTAGCTGCGCATGGTGGGCCAGTGCATGAGCCTGCTGCTGGCTCCCGGCATCTGTGCCATTACCATCTGCTGCCTCTGTAGTCTCCCACTCCTGCACAGCTGCAGGCTCTTGGCCCAGCACTCCCCACATCCATGCAAGGTTGTGGAGTATGCAGCATGATGCAAATATCTGGCATACATGCTCTGGGCTAGAGATGTTCCCTGCCATTCCAGTCAAGGCACTGGAAGTGACTCTCTAGCACCCCTATTGCTCACTCCACAACTGCCTGGGTGTGCTGATGGGCAGCATTGTACTGCTTCTCCTTCTGGCTCCTGGGGTGGCGTACTGGAGTCAGCAGACAGGTCCTCAGGGGATATCCACGGTCGCTTGTTGTGGAAATGTGAGATGTGCACATGAGCATGGGACATGTGTTGGTTACAGTCTATGGGCTGTTATGGCAGCATAAAACACACCAGCTACTAGCAGGGTGGGGTATAATATGTGACATTCAGGGACACTGTAGCAGTGAGGGAACACCAACATGTGGCTTGTGCATCAGTTAGGCTTTTGGGAAGGGCAATGGGGGACAGTGATATGGACTAGCCTGTTGGAATGGGGGGGCAGGGGCATGACACGGAAATGTAGTTGGGAGGTCTGTTGGTTGGGTTGGGGGCAGACATGGATGTGCCCTACATGGGCTGCTGCCATGTGGCTGCACTACATGGCGCTAGCCCATGCTCTTCCACATGACACATGTTGGTGCATGCTATCTGCTCTTGGCCATTGAGCTTCCTCTGGCTGTCTCCATGATATGTGACATGGCATGCTGTGCACATAGATCTGTGGAACAGCAGCACATGTGCATGCCGTGGTCATCATGTGTTGTAATACGTATGTAACACATATGTCCCCACCTCTTTGCATTATACATAGCATCATACTACAGCAACCGTTTGTTCTGGGCTTGTCTTAGGGCTCACATACATGCACACTCACCTAGCAACCAAACATCTCCAAGCTGACCCCCGGCTGCTGCCTCTCCCTGGCTGGACTGGGCAAGGACAAATGCATCATGGCAGGACCCCGGGTAGTGTGTACACACATCAGTAACAGTCATGTTGGCATCCATGATGACCTGCGTGTTCATTGATGTGTAACCATGCCAGTTCCAGTATGCCCTGTGCTCCAGCGATGGTGCCCACAATGCAATGTGGGTGCAGTTTATAAATTCAAATGCCGATGGGAACCAGCAATATTGTAGAATGCCTGCATGGTCTCCTGCCACATTTACTGTGTCCAGGGGAAGACTATGAGGTGGTGCATCCTCTGCAGCAGGGCCCTGGTGAAGGCACTTATGCAGTGGCTGGCAGTGGACTGCATGATTCCAACAGTCACCCCTATCACAGGCTGGAAGCTGCCAGTTGCCAGATATCCCAGGGCAGTGGTCACCATCATAGCCACCAGCAGGGCCTGGCTTCTGGTTGTAGAGGGCTTCAGATCCACACTGAGTAAGCTGCACAACTCTGTTATTGATGCCCCATCCAGTCTGTATCTCTGGTAGACCTCCTCTTCAGTTAATTGCAGGTAGTTCACCCTGAGCCTGTGTACACATAGGGCACAGTACCTGTGTCTTGGGTGCTGGGCTACTACCTGCTGATGGATACGCACTCTCTGCCGCATCCTCCACTGTGCCAACACACAGCGGGCGCATCTCCACCTCTGGAACACCATGTGCATGGCCCACATGGCTTCATGGCCAGTCCAGCAGTGCTTTACCTCTGCATGGCTTGGGTACAGGCCTGCACACACTCTCCTCACTGTACTTTGCACTGTAACGCCACTTCACGGGTTCGCCGCATACCATCAGCAGTTGTATGCACCGGGAAACATCACTTAGCTTACGTGGTTTGTGACGTCCAATGTCAGCGCACACAGCTTTTGGAAATCTACTTTACATAGGTTTGAGGACAACATGCCCCTAGGCCTCGGTGCTTGGCGCTCTGCAGGTAGCTGGGTTTCTCCGATTCAAGCCACCTTTTTGAATATCTGGTTTACATGGTTATGGTGGTTTTACATGGGTAAGACCATCTTTTACATGTGTAGCACGTGCCTAGGGCTTTGAAAATCGGTTTTGTTATGTCTACTGGTTGTTACAAAGAGTTACAATGAGGCTGCTATCATAATAAGCTGTATAGGGTCAATATATTAGATTGAGGCAGTTACAAGAGGGATATATTTGTGAGCATTGTAGTTTGCATCAACTTACTTACTTCTATCCTTTGAGCAGGGATGGTTGTACTAGCTTCAGAGATTCTTCCAATGCATTTGAATGAACCACACCTAAGGGCTACACCAAAGGGCCCTCTGGTGAGGCCCTCAGGCATGGGCCCATCAGGCACTGGTGCACTTAGTGGTACTGAAATATATGTCACAATCTTGGGCCTTAATTGGCCTTGGCAGGAGAATGGGAGGCACTTGCCATTCCCGCTCTCTTCTGCAGACGCCGATCGGAGCAATGCATTGAGGAGAGGCAGTCCTGCTGGGGTATCCTGATTTTAAAAGCAGTCTTCAACCATGATTGGACATTGCTTTTATTATAATCAAGTATGGGGCTTCACTATATGAACTATATTTTGAATCACACGATTTTCATACCATGTCTAATCAGATCTTTTATAAATAATCCGCAGCAAGATACGGTTTTGATTATTTTGGATTTGCTACTCAAGTTGATTTTTTGTTCTCTTTAAGTAGCTCCTTTTAAAGATCCATCCAAGATGGTGGTTCTACTATCTGGGATCACCTATGCATGTAAGGCATTTTATTGTTTTTATTGCTCTCCCTTTAGTTTATTGATTTAGATTCTCTATTAATCTGGAAATACCAAGAAGTGTTTTTCAGTCTTTACACTATCTTACCCTACAGTGAGTTTCACTATTGGCTTCTCTCTCCTCTCACTATGCTTTTGTAGCATTTGTACTTCTTGTTGAGTCATGTTGCTCCTGTAGTCCTCTGTATAGCTTATTAGTATCACGGCAAGTTTTTATGATATACTTTTATGATTTTTTTTTTGTTTATAACATTGTTTTATATACATGTGCAGAGTTGCATGTTTGGTCTAATGAACACCGTTTTATTTTGATTTTTAACTTTAATTTTATTATATTATATAATTTCATTTATATCATGTTACTAGGTCTTATGTACATTTTATTTATGTTAATTTCACACATAATTTATGTCGACATGTTTTACAGAAACATTATGTTTATGTTTTTATTAACCTTGATGTATGCTTTTGAGTTTTGATGTACAGTTGTGTTTTAATAAGTTTGTTTTATTTTGTCTGAGGCTTGTCCCCCTGAAGAAGACAAGTTTTGCAGAAACGTGTTGGGGTTTTCTAATAAAGGCTGTTGAATTCCACCTCGTTTGTTGTCAGGTAGAAGAGACAAGGACAGCATTTGAATTCAAAAAGCATTGGACAAACACAGAAGGATTTCTAAAGGGAAAAGGGACTATTGTAGTTGACATGGAAGGGCAGACTAGATATTTATTTATTTAACTATGCTTACATAACACTTTTCACTGGGTCAAAGTGGTTTACACTGAACAAAAACAGTTTTTACATGGAACAGATAAATAACTTAGATACATAGAACAGGAGAACACTGTAGTAAACAATCAAACAGTGTTATGCATGACAAATAACTTCCTAATTGCATAATAAATTTATATATATGTTAGCCAACTATTTTCAATCATCAAACTATATACATTTACAATAGCTATGCCTATCGGTATGTTCTTTAATTAATTACATATGTAAGTTATATTATGCGTGTGTCTCTCATTTTTATCATGTTATTGGGTAGATTAAGTGGTGGGTCTAAAGTGATTGGTGAATAAGTGGGGTTTCAAGTGTTTGCAGAAAGAGGGAAGATCAGTGATGCTGCTTAGAGTGTCGGATAAAGAATTCCAAAGGGATGGTGTGGAGAGTTCAAATGTTCTTTGGCGGGTGTGTTGATTGAATTTTGTTTTAGATTGTGGTATTTTGAGCTTGTTGGATGTGGTGGATCTTTGTGGTCTGTTTGTGGTGAACTTCTGAAGGAGGAATTGTAGGAGGGTGGGAGGATGTGAGTGTAGTGCTTTGTGTCTTATATCTAATTCTAGTGCAAGGTCTTATATCTAATTCTGCTTGTGAGAGGCAGCCAGTGGAGTTGCTTTAGGATGGGAGTAATGTGGTCAAATTTATCCAAAGGCATATCTGGTACCCATTTGTACCTCTATTCACTCAATATCTCACTTCTAGTCCAATAGTCCAGCACATATTTCTATATTTAATTCAGGTCTCAAACAGTGGCACCAATGTCTGGGTTAATTATACTCCCCAGTTACGTGCCCGTTAGCATCAATGACCTTTATGAATCTTATTACTAATAGAACAAATGAAAGTGCTTAGCTGCTTGTGAATGCTGTATCTTGTGCTGCTACTGTTCTTACAAGTCTCAATCTTATTCATACTGATTGAACAGATAAATGTACTTAGTTTCACATGAGTACGCTAATCTTCACTTCACTTCAAATGTTCTGATGTGCCCCTTAATAGGCGCCCTCGCATTTCACCTTATGGGTTCATCAGGGGACCTCGTAGCATTATATTTCTTTCGGATGCTGCTGCCCACTTATTCTTCAGAAGCCTCACAATCATATGTTACGGAAACCATCTGAAAACGCCGCACCATACCCAAACAGGTTCCTGAGCGCCGACACTATGAAAATCTGCATGATAGCTGTCCACTGTAGGACACCATGGCCACACCATGGCATGACGGCAACATATGCATGCATGGATGCCCAGATGGTAATGAAAAAATTTATTAATTATATCAAGACCTATAGCAACCCGACACAGGCCGTGTTTCGCAGACCTTCATCAGGGGTTGGTCAGGCAAGGTACTAAAAACATAAAAAACATAAATATTAAATATAACAACACATTAAAAAAGTAGAAGAACAGATCCAAGGTTATAATATATAAAAAAACATGCAAATTAAACACATAAAAGGTAAAACAATAAATACCTTATAAGTTAAAAGGAATAATAAAACATAAAAGTGAGGATACGCTAAATAGAATTCAAATAAACATAATATGACCACATTTTTAATAATAACACTGAAAACTAAAGTCATAATAAAAACACAACAAAGGTGTGACAAGCAATAGTGCACTTTTGAGGTGCCTTTGAATATGGACCCAAAAGAAATGGCCCTTGGCAGGCAATAACTAAAATAGATAAATATAACACAAAGGTGTCTATTAACCATATAGAACTATACATACATATTGAACATCCTGAAACTGAATAATAAAAAAACATAAATAAAATGATATTAAAAGAGGACTTATTTAAAATCAAGGACCAGCTACAATTTAGGAGCAAAAGACTAAGAGAAAGCAGCAGGAGCGAAAAGGGGAAAAAAACTTTAAACATTGTGATGACAATCTTCAAAAATGAAAAGTACCTTAATGTGTGGACTCAAAGAACATATTCTTCAAGACAAATAGTGATGATATCACTAAAATAGATAAATAAATAATTAAAATACCACTTCAAAGTGCTAAACTTACTACCATATAGATGGGGACACATAATAAATAGTCTAAAAAAGGTAGCAAATAAATAAATAAATAACTAAAACCAATCAACTAAGCTATTCTAAAATAGAATTCTCAACATCAATAAAAGGCCAGGGGCAAAAAAGTGATCTGATACCCAATATCCAATATAAATATACAAAAAACTAAAAAATGAATAGGGCAGGGGGCGTACTACATGTGTAGTGCTGCTGTGCCACACCCATGCTGCCCAGTGATGGCACATGCACCTTGCACCTGTAATGTGGTAGCGTCCGTTCTGCATGGATATGGCACAGAGGGATTACCCGCAACTGCTGTGCATGGGTATGGCACAGAGGCACTACCCGTAGCTGCTCTGTGCAGGTATGGCACAGAGGCACTATCATGCAGAGCTGAGACCACTGCTGTTCTGCACATGTGGTGCCTCTGTGCCATACCTTCGCACATGGATGTCACCCACAGGGTATACACCCCATATCCATAACCCATGGTCTCCTACTTCACCTGTGCAGACACACAGCCCTGCCCCCACAAAACTAGCAACACCTTGTGGTTCCAAGCTAGGAACAGTTTATTAGGAAACCTGTAACAGGTACAGCAATGGCAGCAATAGCAGTAGAAAAACAACAGCAGTACAAAACAACAGAGGTCCACACAGCAGTGGGGACATTGTGCACTCACATCTGTGACCACACATTCCGCCCCATTACGACCCATTGCAGGGCAATCCCTGGCATGGGGTAACAGCCTATGGTGTAGGGGGGGCCCTACCTATGCTCTGACACTGCAGCAATGAGGGCATCCAGGTGCATGACAGTTATAAGTGCTGCTGCCCACACGTCCTCCCTGAGGAGCCACATCTCTGCCACCAAGGCAGCCAGAGCCCAGTCATCAGATGGCCAAGTGGGTGGTGGCACAGAGGGGCCTTGTGCAGCACAGCCATGCCATGCCCATGGGTGCTGGGGTGGCTGTGGGGGCCCATGGCCATGGAACATGGACCACGGCTCTGCTGCCCATTGTTCACAGTCCATGCCAAGCCATGCGGTGGGCACATGGCCCCCTGGTAGGGACATGGGCAGGCATGGCTGTGGGCTGCAGTCCACAGTTGGGGGGCAGCTCCAAGTCCCCCCACCAGGTTCCTGTTGTCTGTGTGCTGCACCATACTGCCATACATGGTGCACTTGGAGGGTGGGACCTGCATCCTCCCTGCTACCCCCTCTGAGCCCGCCTCTGCTCCAGCCACAGGGGAAAGTTCTGGTCCTGCTGCCACCTCCTCCTCAGACTCCCCACCCTGCCCCTGCCCCTCTGATCCTCCTACTCCTCAAACTCCCCACCCTGCCCCTGACCCTCTGGTCCCTCCTCCCCCTCAGACTCCTCCCCCTGCCCCTAACTCTCTGATCCCTCCTCCTTCTCAGACTCCCTGCCCTGCATCTGACCCTCTGATCCCTCCTCCTCCTCCTTAGACTCCCCATCCCGTTGCTGTGCTGTGGCCCCTTCACTGCCCTTCCCCTCCATGGTGCAGTGCTGCTGGACTCCTCCTCGCTGTCACTGCTGGAGGTACCACTGATATCTCACCTCGGGACCATTGTGCTGGTGCCAGACCGCTGCTCTGGGTTGGTGTCTGTGATGTGCCAGTGCTGTTGGGGCCTCCCTGTGTGTGACGAGGGAGGGGGCTTAAAAGTATGCACAGGTGTGGCCCTGGGGTGGGACTGGCACATATCCTTGGGGCCCTTACATGCATTGCACAACCCACCATCAGGCCACAGGGGTGTGCCATCCCACAGTGCACACTGCATGTCCTCCCCTTCGCCCACCCCCAGTCAGCTCTGTTGCCTTCTCACATGCCCAGCTGTGGCCTGCCACCCCCCCAAGTGATGGACACCCACAGGGGGCAGGGTGGGTAGGTGTGCAATGTGCATCTGGGCCCACTGCTGGTGGTAGGTGCCCCTGTACCACCATTCCATGCCATGTCATGGCCATGTGTGTACGCACCTGCATGTATTGGGTGCCAGCTGGTGCACACACAGGGTAGTGGCACTGGGGGATGGCATGGCCTCCCCAAGCACATTCACATCATTGTCCCCTGGTGTGGGCAGCCTGGCCATAGCTCCCTATGCACTGGGAACTGCCATTGCTGTGCGAGCCCTGTGGTGTTGCTGCCATACACCACCAGGGGGTGCAGCGGCCTTCCTGCCTGCTGTGTCTGGATATGCCTACTTCTGCGGGCAGCCAGGGATGGCACCTCTATTATGCATTGCCCATCCCCCCCACTATCACCTGTTCTGCAACCATTGGTGCTGCCACCAGCATATGGCTTGGCCCCATGGCCCTGTCTCCCTGTGCAGACACATAGCTGTGCCTTTCAGGGTGTATATGGCCTTGCATTGCGCTCAGGCCCCCCCCCCAACCCCGCCAATTCTGGTCTCCTTACCTGCGCAGATGGAGTTGGATGACCTTCAATATCACTATGGACAGTTGCAGGTTTGGCCTCTGGCCCTTCCTGGGGTATAGCACCCCCTTGTAGCACAGCATGGAACAAGCAAGAGCCTCTGACTCATCAGTGCAGAAGTTCACTATCCTTCTCATGCCATACCGCTGGTGTCTAACTGCCCAGCCACAGGGGGCTCTTGCACATGCAGCCCGCAGCGCCTGCATGATGGTGTCATCAATGCACAGGTACACTAGACGGGTGATGCACAGGTTCATGCACACTTGCCATCCCACTTTTCTGGCCACTGGTTTGGACACCTACATAGGCATCACGGGCTAACATCTTTTAAGGTGCCAAGCCTGGGTTCCGACCCCTGTGCATACCCATATATGCCATGCTGGGTGCCTGCCGCTGTGCTCGGTTTGTGCTGCATTTTCGAGGCTTGGATGTTTTGGAGGTGTATGACTCATGATTCAGGCACTTTTCCTGAGCGGGAATCTTTCTGCGGGTATGGCATTCCTGGGTGCCTTGTTGAATATTGGGCCCAACAATTATAGTACTTTTGACCCACCGCATTGCTACAGAACTTCCCCAATCAATACTCATTGTAACTCTCTGTAACAACCAGGATATATAACCTTTATTGTACCTTTTGATCCACTACTACTTTGTTTCAATAACTTTCCGACTTGATATTCCTATTTAGCAATGGAGACGGAACTATTCCTTAACATCTACTGAGTAATAACAGTATTTCTCCTGCAATCTCAAACGTTGGAGTCTGCTGTCTTGGTACATGTCGGTACCAATGACATAGGAAAATGTGGTAGGGAGGTTCTGGAGGCAAAATTTAGGCTTTTAGGTAGGAAGTTGAAATCCAGAACTTCCAGGGTAGCATTCTCCGAAATGCTTCCTGTTCCACGCGCAGGACCCAAAAGGCAGGCAGAGCTCCGGAGTCTCAATGCGTGGATGAGACAATGGTGCAGAGATGAGGGTTTTGGATTTGTTAGGAACTGGGGAACATTCTGGGGAAAGGAGGGGCTCTTCCGAAGGGATGGGCTTCACCTTAACCGGGATGGAACCAGGCTGCTGGCATTAGCCTTTAAAAAGGAGATAGAGCAGCTTTTAAACTAGATATTAGGGGAAAGCCGACAGTCGCCCAAGAGCGGATGGTTCGGAAGAATGTATCCTTGAAGGATACTACCAAAAGCAGAGAGGTTCCACAAAAGAGTAAAGTAGCCCAAATGCCCTCAAGTATGGAGCAGACAGAGCTTAAAGATCCCAATTTATCCATGTCTAACAATAGTCAAATTAACATGAATAAAATACATTCTCTAAAATGTCTTGTATGCAAATGCTAGAAGTCTAAAGAATAAGATGGGAGAGTTAGAATATCTAGCACTAAATGAAAGGTTAGATATGATTGGAATATCAGAGACATGGTGGAAGGAGGACAACCAGTGGGACACTGTGATACCTGGGTACAAACTATATCGTAATGATAGAGCTGATCAAATTGGTGGAGGGGTTGCGCTCTATGTTAGAGAGGGCATTGACTCAGAAAGGATTAAAGTTTTGCAGGAAACAAAATCTGCTGTAGAATCTATATGGATTGAAATTCCATATAAAAGGGGGAAGGCGATGGCAGTGGGGGTGTACTATCGAGCACCTGGCCAGAATGACCAAATGGATGATGAAATGCTCAAAGAAATCAAGGAAGCTAACAAAAGTTACAGCGCAGTAATAATAATGGGTGATTTCAATTACCCCGGTATCGACTGGGTCAGTGTCACGTCAGGACGTGCTAGGGAGATAAAGTTCCTAGATGAAATAATTGACTGCTTCTTGGAGCAGCTGGTTCATGAACCGACCAGAGGGGAAGCCATATTAGACCTAGTCCTTAGTGGAACACCAGATCTAGTGCAAGAAATAAGGGTGTTGGGGCCACTTGGCAATGGTTACTATGGTTACACGATGCGAGGTTACTTGGCAATGGTTACTATGGTTACACGATGCGAGGTTCCACATTAGGAACCACCACCCAGGAAAAAGATTTAGGCGTCATTGTGGATACCATGTTAAAACCCTCGGCCCAGTGTGCAGCGGCGGCCAAGAGAGCAAATAGAATGCTAGGTATGATAAGGAAAGGAATGGAAAATAAAACAAAAGATATTATAATGCCTCTATATCGTTCCATGGTGAGACCGCACCTTGAATATTGTGTGCAATTCTGGTCGCCGTATCTTAAAAAGGATATAGCGATTTTAGAAAACGTACAGAGAAGAGCCACCAAAATGGTAAAGGGGATGGAAGGATACTCCTATGAAGAAAGGCTAAAAAGGTTAGGGCTCTTTAACCTGGAAAAGAGACGGCTGAGGGGAGATATGATAGAAGTCTATAAATTAATGAACGGAGTGAAACGGGTTAACGTAGATCGATTGTTTACCTTATCAGAATATAGAAAGACTAGGGGACATGCAATGAAGCTACAGGGTAAACTATTTAAGACTAATAAAAGAAAATATTTTTCACTCAACGTGTAATCAAACTCTGGAATTTGTTACCGGAGGATGTATTAAAGGCTGTTAGTGTAGCTGGGTTTAAAAAAGGTTTGGACAAGTTCCTGGAGGAAAGGTCCATAAACCATTATTAAGAAGTGACCGAAGATATCAATGCTTGACCCAGTACAAGCATTGTGGAATTTGTGTCTCTTGGGGAAACTGCTAGGTACATATGACCTAGGTTGGCCACTGTTGGAGACAGAATGCTGGGCTTGATGGACCTTGGTCTGACCCAGTATGGCATATCTTATGTTCTTATGTTCTTATTGTGGTACTGCAGACCCTCTGCAGACAGAAGAAAATGCTTTTAACTTAGAAAAAAGAGGCAGACACCGGCTGCAGCATCGCAAGGAGCCATATAGGGGGAGCAAGAGGGACCTCTGGAGGACTGAGGAGCCACACCCCAGAGCCAATGATGCAATACCGACCTGCACCCAATCCAGAAAGGGAAGAATTCCTTTTAAAAGCCCAGACACAGGAGACACAAGATATACAGAAAGGAAGCTAACCCTGGAAGGAGAAAGGAGAGCTTTCCTGGAAGGAGAGAAGGACCAGGGAATAGGAGTCCTGACAGAAGGAACCGGCCCAGCAGACTCAACAGAACCAGGTGAAGGAATCCGCTTCAAATATCCCAAGAGGGGAGAGGATACACTTTCCAAGTGGGAAAGATACAAAGAAGAAGCTAACCCTGGAAGGAGAAGGACTGTGCCAGAGAGTCCTGGACCTGAGTCTGGCAGAGACCAGCAACCTTTGAAAGACACAACGAGGAGTAACCAAGAAGGAGGTGAAAGAGTTACTTTGAAAGGTAACATTCCTGGCCCAGAGAGAAAGAAGCTGTGGTGCAAGTGTGGCTTAACCCCAGCAGAAGGCCGGCCGGAGAACTGGAGGCCTACCTTGGTGTCAGAGAAGCCAAACCACAGCAGGAACAAGCATCAACCCTCACTTGGCCGTGATAAACCCAAAAGGAAAGGTAATCACTATTTTACTGATTGTGATTTTATGAATGCTGTGACGCAGGAGGAGTAGGGCCTAGAGGAATGCTGTCCTTCTAGAACTATTTGTGCTACAAAATACAAACCTGTGCCAAACAAGAAACTCTCTAGTATAAGAGCAGTAGGCAAGAGAAACTGTCCTCACTCTAGAGGTGTACAAAACCAAGGCTTACCTTTGGATGCAGCGCATTGGGACATCGTACAAACATTGTATAAAAAGCCTGAGTGCGAGCCACTAGATATTCCTGACTGTGAACCAATGCAGGTGGAATTCCCGGATGACCTTTCGGACCCCGAGATGGATTGCAGCTATTGCCTGGCAGAAAGCTTTGAGCCCTTAGCCGAGGAGTAGAGCTGTGGTCTGGGGGAAGGTTTGAATCTGTGTTTCTTATAGTACTGCTGTGAAGTTAACAGGTCTAACTCAGTTCATGTTTCTTTTTCTTTCAACCTGAAGCAAGGACACTTTTGTGTTGATGTAAATTCTGAGCTATTGAACCTATTGCAATACGGGAAATAAAAGCCTTTATTCTCCCTACACTCGGACTGTTATATTCTTTGGAGCTTTGGTTACCCAGAAGGCTACCAGGACTATAAAAACCTGGGCCCTGTCTTTGAGCTAAACTCCACCATAAAATATTTTTGTGTCCACCCTCCCTGCTGTGACATCCCAGTGCCACCAGGGGGGGGCGTTGTGACATTATGCTTACACATGCTTTGCACCCAAACAACATTTTCACAACATCCCTATAATACAATACCAGATTTACACTAACCTAACCACACCAAGACATAAAAAAACAGGGACAGCGTATCAACAACATAACAGGCTTATCCATATTATTCTTCAGTGGCAACCTTTAAACCAAAACAGAATACAAAATGCAAACCCATGTACCATAAACTGCAGTCTAATTAATGCGAGATCAGTCAGGAATAAAATTCCCGTCTTGATAGACCATCATGACAATGATCTAGACATTGTGTTCATTACAGAGACATAGCTTTCAGACAAAACCAACTCAAACAACCATGCTTTGACATATTCACACCCCTAGACAAACAAATATGCTTTGACATATTCACACCCCTAGACAAACAAACCCTCACTTGGTTTGCAGCTTGTCGTGCTGTGAGGGCTTGTGTGCATCAGTGATGCTGAGAGCTAAACTATTGGTAGTTTAACTACTGGCAGGGTCTCCCAAGATGGACAGGTCTCAGCTGAGATGCCAGACCAAGACAAACCACCCATTTGGGCAGCAGCAGAATGGGATAGTGTTGACAGCGGAAGATCACATTTCTGTAAAGGCAACAACACCAAACTTAAACTGCGCGGAAGAAAGGCCTGGCAATCTACTTCTGTATCTAGCCATGAAAACCCAATGGATAGTTACAACAAAACAAATTGTGCTGTAGTGCTGGAAGATGAGACCCCCAAGTCGGAAGGCACTCAACTAGCTACTGGGGAAGAGCTGAAGACTTTTCAGAGTAAAGCCGGCATTTATGATGTGGTTGGATCAAAGCCCTCGGGACGTCTGACTGCTGATGTAGCTGCGCATGAAATGAGAGTCAGAAGCTGTAAAGATGTCTTACGCATTGGAACATGGAACATATGAAGCATGAACCAAGGGAAGTTGGAGGTGGTCAAGAATGAAATGGAATGTGTACAACTTGATCTGTTGGGTGTCAGCGAACTGAAATGGACTGGCATCGGGCACTTTGCATCAGATGATCACATGGTCTACTATGCTGGAAATGAAAGGCAAAGAAGAAATGGTGTTGCATTTATAATTAAGAAGAAACTTGCAAGAACTGTAATGAAATACAATGCAATCAGCGAACACTTAATCTCTATTCGTCTACAAGGAATGCCTATCAACACAACTATAATTCAAGTATATGCCCCAACAACAGCTGCAGAAGAGAATGAAATTGAAGAGTTCTATGAACAAGTACAAGCTGAAATTGACAGAACATGCAAACAGGATATCCTGATAGTCCTGGGTGACTGGAACGCAAAAGTTGGCAACAAAGAAGAAGACAAAGTAGTTGCAAAATATGGACTTGGCAACATAAATGAAGCTGGAGAAAGACTGATAGAATTCTGCAAGACCAACGATCTATTCATCTCAAACACCTTCTTCCAGCAACACAAGCGGCGACTGTACACATGGACTTCACCCAATGGATTGTATAAGAATCAAATTGACTACATCTGTGGAAGTCGATGGAAAAGCTCTATAACATCAACAAAGACAAAACCTGGAGCTGACTGTGGTACAGATCATCAACTACTAGTATGCAAACTCAAGCTAAAGTTGAAAAAGAGCAAACCACTCATGAATGCAGCAAAATATGACCTTGAGAATATGCCACTGGAATTTAAAGACTGCCTGCAAAATCAATTTGCTACTTTAGATACAAATGACAGAGATCCAGAAGAGTTATGGAATGACATCAAGAAGGTTGTGTTGGAAGAAAGCGAGAAGTCTCTACAAAAGGTGAAAAAGAAAAAACGGCCAAAATGGATGACGGAGGAAACTCTGAAAATTGCCCAGAAACGCAGAGAAGCTAAAGCCAGAGGAGAAAGAAAGAGAATCACAGAACTCAGAGATTTCCAACGTGCAGCAAGACAGGACAAGGAAAAGTACTACAATGACACATGCAAGGAAATAGAAGCAGAAACTATTAGAGGAAGAACAAGATCGGCTTTCCTAAATTTATGAGAGTTAAAGAAAAAGTTCCAGCCTCAAATTGGAATGTTACAAGATGCTCAAGGTTCTATGTTGAATGATGCTGAGAAGATCAAGAAAAGATGGAAGGAATATACAGAGTTTTTATATGATAAAGATCAAGTTGCTGTTGTCTATTATGTAGACAACAGCAACCAACTGAAAGCCTGCCTAAGAATGTACATACTGTAGATACATATTGTAGTTATTTCTCTTAATATTGTATATAGCTCCCCTGTTCAAGTCCAAGTTTCATTCCCCTGTTCCATTGTAAGTGTCGACCGGCACAGTATTCGTTTTATGTAAACCGCGCTGATTTTTAAGAGTGCGGTATATAAGAACAATAAAATTAATTAAATAAATAAATCAAGTGGACCAACAGCCGTTTCAACCTGTACCTTATGATCGGGAACCATTGGTAATGAAAGAAGAAGTTGAAGCAGCATTGAAAGCCTTATCAAAGAACAAAGCACCAGGCATTGATAGCATTCCCATAGAAGTATTACAGCAATCTGATGCAGCTGTTACCGTACTTACAAGGCTCTGCCAAGAAATATGGAAGACAACATCATGGCCAACTGACTGCAAAAGATCTGTGTTTATACCAATACTAAAGAAAGGTGATCCAACTGACTGTGGAAATTATCGCACAATCGCTCTGATCCCACATGCCAGCAAGATTCTACTAAAGATTATTCAAAAGAGACTACAACCATACCTGGAACAAGAACTACCTGAAGTGCAAGTAGGGTTCAGGAAAGGGCGAGGAACGAGAGACCTCATAGCGGATGTGAGATGGATCCTTGAAAAGACTAAAGAATACCAAAATGGAGTGGAGGCGTGGCCTAGTGGTTGGGGCAAGGTACTTCAGGCCGGAAGGTCAGGGGTTCAAATCCCACTAGAGGACAGCAACCTTGGGCCAGAAGGACTGGGGTTTCTAGTCCCACAGGTGCTCCTTGTGGTCTTGGGCAAGCCACTTAACCCTCCACAGCCCATGTTCCCTATAAAATAGTTATCTCCAAGTTATAATGCCCTGTTCAATGTAATTTCAGTTTGTTCAATGTAAACCGCACTGATGCAGAATATAAGAGAATGTAAATAAATAATAATAATAAATAAAAGGATATCTATTTGTGCTTTATCGACTATAGCAAAGCTTTTGACTGTGTAAACCATGAGAAACTCTGGGCCACATTAAGAAGCATGGGTATACCAGAACACCTGATCGTACTCTTTGCACAATCTGTACATTGATCAAGAAGCAACAGTTCGAACGGAACAAGGAGAAACAGAATGGTCTAAAATAAGCAAAGGTGTAAGACAAGGCTGCATACTTTCCCCCTACCTGTTTAATTTATATGCAGAACAAATCATTAGAGAAGCAGGATTGTATGAAGACAACAGAGGTGTGAAGATTGGTGGAAGACTCATCAACAACCTTTGTTATGCTGATGATACCACATTACTGACTGAAAGTGAAGATGATCTGAAATATTTGCTTCTCACAATCAAAGAACATAGTCTCAAAATGGGCCTGCACCTTAATGTAAAGAAGACAAAGATCATGACAATTGGCATAATCAACAGGTTCATCGTTGAAGGAGAAGAAATTGAAATTGTGAACAATAACCTACTTCGATCAACTATCAATAAAGAAGCAACAAGCAGTCAAGAAATCAGACAATGCATTGCTTTTGGCAGAATGGCTATGAAAGACCTAGATAAGATTCTCAAGAGCAGAGATGTCTCTCTCCATACAAAGATTCGACTTGTTCAAGCCTTGGTATTTTCAATAACATCATATGGATGTGAAAGCTGGACAGTGAAAAAGATAGACAGGAAGAAAATTGATGCCTTTGAATTATGGTGCTGGCGGCGAATACTGTGTATACCATGGACTGCCCGAAGAACAAACCAGTAGGTACTAGAGGAGATCAAACCTAAGCTTTCTTTAGAAGCTCAGATGACAAGACTTCGACTTTCATACTTTGGACACATCATGCGAAGAGAGAGATCATTAGAGAAAGACATCATGCTTGGCAAGATAGAAGGTCAACGCAAAAGAGAAAGGCCAGCAATGAGATGGATCGATACAATAACAGCAGCTACGGGTACCAGTCTGTCAACAATGAGCCGCCTGACTGAAGACCGAACAAAATTTAGGATAGCTATCCAGAGGGTCGTCACGAGTTGACTCCGACTCAATGGCACTTAACAACAACAACAGACAAACAAAGCATGGGGGAGGTGTTCTTCTCATGATAAGAGAAGAGCTAACGGCCTCCCTAACATACTCAATAAGTGTGGAAGGCTTGGATATCCTTATAGCTGAGGCCAAACAATTCACATTCTACCTTATTTACAGGGCTCCAACAGCTGATATAAATAGTTTAACAAACATCTTGGAAACTGCTCAAACACACCTCTTAACAAACAGTACTGTTCAGTGATTTCAACCTGAACTCATTACATAGGGATCATGCAGACTCCCTGCTTAAAGCCATGCATGATACGGACTTTCAACAGATTGTGCATATGCCGACACATGATAGAGGTAATATACTTGACCTAATATTCCTACCCAATGATTTAATCAATGTTTCTAGCTACCCCTTAATCCAAACGCATCCCGTACTTTGGTCAGACCATCATAGCATCATTCTTACAATTCCTAAACAATGTGCCATAAGAAGACAATCCAACATCTCCAACACACGCCCCTGTTTTTAAAAAAAAAACATTCAACATTCAATAAAGATATATTTCTTCAAGAAACCCTTCCTCAAATTAATGCAGATATAAATGAGTGAGTTATGGTTTAAAGTGATATATTTATGTTTAAGGTTTAATTGTATTTATGAGATATATATATAAATAATAATAAAATAAACTATATATATATATATCTATTGTTTATTTTATTATTATTTTTATTTTTATAAGCTGCACACCCCCTGAGGAAGGCGTTGCCGAAACGCGTTGGGGTTCATCCAATAAATGCTCCTGTGACCTTCATTCGTCTCTTGCTTCTTATGTTTCCTAACACAAGAAGCAAGAGACAAATGAAGGTCACAGGAGCATTTATTGGATGAACCTCAACGCGTTTTGGCAACGCCTTCCTCAGGGGGTATGCAGCTTATAAAAATAAAAATAAAATAAACAATATATATATATATATATAGTTTATTTTATTATTATTTATATATATATATATATATATATATATATATATATATCATAAATACAATTAAACATTAAACATAAATATATCACTTTAAAACCATAAAAGGGAAAAAGGATTGGAAAACAAAACAAAACGCAAGATAGCAGAAGAAAACATGTGTAGACACTGAATTAAGCTTTGAAAAAAACTTGCAAAGATATAAGAAGGACAATAAGAAAGACTGATAAATCGTAAATGTTAAAAGTACTCACTAGAGCACCCTGTGATGAAAATCACGTGTAGAATAATCTCGTGCGTTCTATTCTAACTATGGAATGAATAGCATATAGTTATAATCTCAATACTGTATTATACATTCCAAGGAAATTATTGTATTATACGTTTCAGAAAAGAATCCTTAACTATAAATCAATTTCCAATGATTTGGCATACATTAAAAGGTTTTTTGTATAATAACTATCTATGAAATGCAAAAAAAAAATTGTATTATTGTGATATGTGACATGTTAAAAAATATTAAAAATCATGGATACCACCATAATCGGAAATTATATCTGTGAGCAGAAGATCATAGAACTAATGTTGTGAAACTCCTAATGATTTCAAAAGATAAATTTTTTTTATTCTTCCCTTCTATGTGATCGCCTTTATTAAACGCGTTATTTTGAAATTCTAGCAAGGTTTGGAAATTTTACGTAAATGTTTTGATTTTATGATCAATCAAAAAGGAGGTTAAACTCATGATACAATTGGGGAAAGTCACTTATGGAATCTAATATTAAAAATGCCTTACTTGTGATACACATATGTAGATGACTTATCCAATGAAAAGGTATAACCCCAACATGTGTCTATGTATTTCTGTAGATATCTCCGGTATAATAATTAAAAATAACTAATAATGAAAAAGTTTTTAATGAAAATTTTTTTATAAAGTAGTTTTACAATTGGGCACATTACTTTGGACCGTTTAACATATAGAGCAGTGTACGATAACCAATCCTTGAAAAGGAACTGTAGTCAGTGAAGAGAGTGCTTTAAGGGAATAACCCAATACTTCCTCTAGAGATATAGAGAGAATGCTTTAGCAAACTGCATTAATGCAAGGTAATACTTAGTGACTTATGGACACAAGGCAACCAGATATCTAAAGCGACTAGAACAAAATTATGTGCAACCTTGTCTGACTTCTTTAAACAAATCTAGACAGAAAACAATCGTAAAAGAATTACCCTATAAAGATTACTGACCTCGGATTGTATAGATACGGAATGCAAATCGTTTAGCACTGTATCTAAAGTAAGAAACTTGCAGTCGGATGAAAACCTTTATATAAACACTCAAATGCATTAATGCAGTTTGCATAAACTCATATCACGCAATATCAAGCCTCCCATTTATGGCAAAACCTATTGAGAAGATAGTCTAAACCCAAGTCCAAAAACATGTGGAGCCTGATTCACAGAGGGGGATGTCTGGGCCATCAGGACATCTCCCAGGAAGATGGGCCCATTTGGACCTGACTCCAGACAGAAGGAACTAAACACTCCAGTGGTGCACAGAATTGGGTCCATGGATGGCCCAGCATGCCCCTGCTGCCTACAGAGCTGTCCTACCCACAGGCGCCCCCAACTCCCATGGCTTTGGCCCCCCTTTTCCTCACTACCCGACCCACGGCTGGCTGGCCTGCTGGGGCCTGGATCGGGTGGCAGGGATCCCTCACACCCGGTCCCAGCCCCGGGGAAGATCCCCGGGCTCGACTGCCAGATTTGTGCTGCTTATTTATTCCACCTCAAAAATGGAATAAGTAGCATGTTCCCACTGACTCGGCAGGACATACAGGGCTGTGACCTGAATCAGCCCTGTATGTCTTGCCAGGCTGGCCCACCGCTGCTCCACCCCATCCCGCCCTCCCCATCCTGTTGCTCAGGAAGTACAGAGAGAGCAGGAGGGGAAATTGGGCCTAGACAGCTTGTGGGACCACACGTCCTGCCTGGACATGCAGCCCCTTACCTCGCATTCAAGAATCAGGCCCTTAGATAATCATGGCCCTCTAGACTCACATCAATATGGTTTTAGACCTAACCATAAGGTGAATACACTTCTATTAGTCATGTTTGACAAGCTCATTAAAGAAATAGCAGGGGCTAAACGAGCCTTTATACTGATATTCCTTGATACTACTGAAGAGTTTGACTGTCTTAATCACTCCATCTAATTAACGAGACTGAGACAAATTGGGATTAATGGCTCCATCTTCAACTGGTTTAAATCATATTTAGCTAATCGCACTCAGCAGATAAGAATTGGCCAAAGCACTTCTAATAGATATAGTCAACAGCAAGGAATCCCTCAAGGCTCAGCACTCTCAGTCTTACTGTTTCACAATTATTTTCAACCAATCTGTGACATCTTTCGGAAGCATAATGGGCCCGATTCTGAAACATGGTTTGCGGGACTGCCCCTTTCCCCCTCTGACTCTCTCCACATGACTAGAGCAGCAAGACGGGGAGAGCCGGCGAGAGGCAGGAGGGGGTGAGGTCTGGGCAGAGCAAGGGCAAGCCAAGGTGGCAGGATGTACAGGGTATTCCATATCGAACGTGGAATAATCAGCATGAACCGGGTGATCAAGGCCAGACATCTCCCCCACCCCCCCGTGGCTGGGGCCAGTTCATGGAGGTCGCCGCCACCCGATCCAGGCCCCGGCTGGCCAGCCATGCGTCGGGCAGCAGGGAAGAGGGGGGGGGCACCAGGGGAGCCTGTGGAGCCTGTGGAGAGGACGTCCCTTCAGGCATGAAGGGGCACACCGGGCCGTCCTCGGGCCTGATTTTGTATCTCGTAGGAATATTTTGCTTCCAGGGCACAGAATCAGGTTCTAACACACCCGTCCTGCTCGGGGCCATCCAGACAGCCCAGATGTGCCCCTTTCAGAATCGGGCTCAATGTAAATTACCACATTTATGCAGATGATATAATGATGTACCTCCCATTCAATACAGAAAATCTCAACTTCCAGCAAATAATAATACGCTTCAATGAAGCCTCACAATGCCTTCTGTCTTATAACCTCAGAATAAATTACAATAAAACTGAAGTACTTTTTATCAATAGGAACAGAGACTTCACCCCTCCATCTAAAATACAAGCAAAAGAAGTGACCCTGGAAGTAACGAATGAAGTTAGATACCTAGGTATTACTTTAGCATCACACATCAATACAACAAGCTATTTACAGAAAGATTAGAACACTCCATCATCTAAGAGCTCTGCTAGACCCAAGCAATTTCCGCTCTGTCCTCCAAGCCATACCCTTGCCTCAACTTTTGTAATAGGATCTTACAGGGTTTACTAAAACATGCATTGACACCATTGCAGATGGCACAACACACAGCAGTTCATATAATTCAGAAGGCTCCCAGATCCAAACATATCACATCCATATTACAAAAGCTACACTGGCTTCCCATACTCAGCAGAATCCAATATAAAAACCTAATTATCACCTTCAAGCTAAAACATGCTACATCTCCATCCCACCTAGGACCACTTATTAACAGGTTCACAAATAATAGACGAAGAAGAAAAGATGCAAAAACTCACTAGAAATCCCAACAGAGCTCAGGAAGACCAAGCAGTCAACAAGTAATAGAGCCTTCTCTTATTATGCCCCTAATTTATGGAACTCCTTCACAGTTAGAATTAGAAACATCGGAGACCTATCCACCTTCAGAAAGACTATCAAGACACTATTTTTCTCTGAATATTATGGAATCAAGCAAACCCAAAATGATACTCTAACAACATAACATAATCCTTGATCAAGATACTCAACATGCGCCCCTAGTACCCTCCTTATCTCCAAACCTATGAAAAGGCAACATACAATGTATATATGTAAATATGTAAATAATCCCAAATCCTCATTGCATATATATGCACTTATGTAAATGAGTTACTGCTTGTTACCTTGGATCAAAGTTTTGTTGATTGCTAACATGTATATACCGCTAACTACTGTTTAATGTAAAATGTTATTTTTTTGCATTTGTTCTTTGTAAACTGCTTTGATTACTTGATAAGGTGGTATAAAAAACCTTTAAATAAATAAAATAAAATAAAATAAAAATATTAAACATTACCAAACTTTTAGCCAACCATTGCGTGAAACAAAAAATTGTCTTTTTGGTAATACTAAGACTACCCTACTGGGATTAGGCACTTCCATATTACCTGTCAACACAAACTTGCTCAGACTTTGTCAAGATTTAATCAAAAAATTAAACAATTCAGATAAAGTCAAAGAATTCATAAAGAAAATTCTTCTGAACTTGCCTTGAGTATACAGAAGAGTGGCTCCTCTTCTTTATGGTGCTATTATGAAAACGCCGCTGGCAGCTGACACCATAATTTAAAGATTCTCTTGGCGCCAAAACCAGTAAGTGTTACCATGACAACCAAACTGGTGTTAAGGAGGAATGTGAAGAAGTAATGTGTATATTATAATCATGAACAAAATGATTTAGGGGCATCCAAAACAAATATACCAAAAGTATGGCAAATAAAAAGTGAGAGTACGAGTGGTGCCACACAGAGTGTTAATATCAAAATCATTTAGAAGAAAAGAGCTCTTTGTTCAAGACCATAACAGGGAACAAAATTAAGCCCAGAACCATTGTATTAAGGGAGCTACAAATGGGCCAAATCAGTAAAGCAGTGTACAATATTGCATAATGAATAATAGATATTTAAAAAAGCATATAGCCGAGTAAAAGAAAAAACAAAAATGATTAAAACTATATAAAATAAAATAAAAACATGCATATGTATATGCTATACAGGCGCCAGCAAACAAAAAGAACTGACATGTATTAAAAAAAGGAGGGGGTGAATCCCACTATATGTAAAAGAACAATAATATAACTAAAAATAAAAACAAAGATAAAAAAAAGTGATCAAAACTGCTTCCAAATAAAAAGCTGCCAAAAAAAACCAAATAGATAAGAACAGTACATAATGCACCAGAAAAATAGAGCTAACATGAATTTAAAAAGTTATTTATTTATTTACATTCTCTTATATACCGCGCTATTCTGCATTAGTGCGGTTTACATTGAACAAACTGAAATTACATTGAACAGGGCATTATAACTTGAAGATAACTATTTTACAGGGAACATGGGCTATGGAGGGTTAAGTGGCTTGCCCAAGACCACAAGGAACACCTGTGGGACTAGAAACCCCAGTCCTTCCAGCCCAAGGTTGCTGTCCTCTAGTGGGATTTGAACCACCGACCTTCCGGCCTGAAGTACCTTGCCCCAACCACTAGGCCACTCCTCCACTCTAGTTAGGGAATAAAACAGAAATAAATAATTAAAGCAGCACTATTGGTCTATTTTTAATAGTGCTGTTCATGATCGTTTTGTTCATGATTATAGTATATACATTATTTCTTCACGTTCCTCCTTAACACCAGCTCCCTTGGATTTTTGCAGCCCAAATGTTCAACCCTGCATTTTTTTGCATTAAATCTCAACTGCCAAATTCTAGACCATTCTTCAAGCTTAGCTAGATCCCTCCTTATGTTATATACTCCTTCCTGCAGGTCTTCTTTATTGCAGATTTTGGTATCATCCGCAAAGAGGCAAACCTTACCTGACAGCCCTTCCGCAATATCACTAACAAAGATGTTAAAAAGAATGGGACCAAGGACAGATCCCTGGGGCACACCACTGGTAACCTCCTTCTCCTCAGAGTGAGCTCCATTTACTTGTACCTTTGTTGCCTCCCATTCAACCAATTTCTAACACAATCAGTAACTTTAGGGTCCATCCCTAGGGTGCTCAGTTTGTTTATAAGTCACCTGTGTGATGTCAAAGGCTTTACTGAAATCTGAGTACACCACATCTAGGGCTCTCCTTCACTCCAGTTCCCTGGTCACCCAGTCAAAGAAATCAATCAGATTTGTCTAAGACCTGCCTTTGGTAAACTCATGCTGCCTCGGATCCTGCAAGCCATTGGACTTCAGAAAACTCATTATTCTCTCTTTTAGCAGCGTTTCCAATAATTTACTTACCACAGAGGTTAGACTAACTGGCCTGTAGTTTTCAACATTATCCTTACTTCCACGTTTGTGTAAAGGGACCACATCTGCATTTCTCCATCCTCTGGAATCACTCCTGACTCCAAAGAAGCATTGAAAAGGTCAGTCAGTGGAGAACATTCCCAAGTTCCTTCAATAGTCTCAGATGTATCCCATCTGGTCCTATCGCTTTGTCTACTTTTAGCTTAGCTAGTTCCTCATGAAAACAGTCTTCTGAAAATCATTTAAGATCCCTGTCACTTCTGTTCCTATTTGTGTGTGTTTTCTGAAGTCCTGCTCCTGGCCCTTTATCTGTGAACACAGAACAAAAATACTTATTAAGCAATTCCACTTTATCTTCATCAACTTCGACATATTCCTCCCCTTCACCCTCAAGTATGGCAATACCATTTTTGCCCTTCCTCCTTTAACTAACATATCTGAAAAATGTCTTATCCTCCCATTTTATTGCATTGGCTATTTCTTCTTTTTTTTTTGTTTCTTTGCTTTCCTGACTACTTTGCTAGCTTCTCTAAGTTCTTCCAAATATAGATGCTAGTCTTCCTCTCTCTGTTATCTCTTACTTTTTGTGAAGGCCACCCTCTTTTTCTTCACCTTTTCAGCTACTTCTTTTGAGAACCATAGTGGCCGCCTTTTCCTTTACATTTATTTACCTTTCTAACAAAAAGGTTTCTTGCCCTTAAAATATCTCCTTTCAGTTCTGTCCATTACTTTTCTACATCCCCCAGCTGTTCCCATCCCACTAACAACTCCTTGAAGTATTATCCCATCTTGACAAAGTTAGTTTTCCTAAAGTCTAAGACCCTTGCTTTTGAATGGATTTTATCAGCCCTAGTCCTAAAACTGAACGACACTATCTGGTGATCACTGGATGTGAGATGATCTTCCACTATGACATCAGAAACACTTTCCCATTGGTAATTCCAGTATGGCCTCTTCACATGTGGGGTTTTTTACCAGTTGCTGGAATAGTTCTCCCTGTAGAGAATGTAGATGACACTGCAGCAGGGATATGTCAATCAACATTTGACATATTGAAATTACCTATCAGTAGCATCTCTCCTTTCATGACAATACTGTGTATGTCTTCTATTAATGTCTGTCCACTTATTCTCCCTGTGAGGGAGATCTATATATCACACCAATGCAAATGGATTCAATTTTCCCTCCTTCTAGTTTAAGCCACAGTGCCCCCTTGCTCCCTTTTAAGCCCTGTAATTCTATAGCTTTAATATTATTTTTTACATATAGTGTCACTCCTCCTCCTCTTCTTCCTACCCTATTTTTCCAGAATAAATTACAGCCCGGTATAATTACACCATGTCTCCATGACCGCAACTAAATCCAAGTCAGCCTCTTCCATTGAAGCCTCAACATCTGGTATCTTTCCCATGCTAAGGGCATTTATACACACCACTTTCCAGATGTTGCCCCTTTTACCCATTTCTACAGAGGTATTTAATGTTTCACTTACCTAGGGGCTTTCAGTTTAAAGCCCTCTTCAGTAGATTAGCCAGTCTTTTGCGAAAGACTCTTCAACTCTTCTTGGACAGATGGATGCCATCTCTGCTCTGCAGCCCTTGGAACATCATCCCATGGTTTAGGAAACCAAAATGTTCTCGATGACACCATCCACACAACCATGCATTCATCTCAAGGATGCAAGCTTCTTGCCTCGGCCTTTATCCTCAACAGGGAGGACTGGAGAGAACACCATCTGCACACCTATCTGCTTCACCCTCTGTCCCAGAGCTGTGAAGTTACCTTTGGTATATTCAGAGGGATACCTAATAGTATCATTTATGGTGACATGGAAGAGCAGCATTGGATAATAGTCAGTAGGCTTGATAAGTCTTAGCAGACTTTTCTTAACATCTCAAGATTTTAGCTCCTGGCAGACAGCACACCTCTCTGGACATCAAGTCTGGTTGGCAGATAGACACCTCAATACCCCACAGAAGAGAGTCACCAACCACCACTACCCTTCGCTTCCTTGTGATCAGTGATTCCGCAACTTTGGGGTGCTTCAGTTCTGGTTCTTCCCTTTCCTGGGATGCTTTCACCTCCTCATCCTCCAGGGATGCACACTGGTTCTTCAATTCAAGGGCCTGAGGAGCTGGATTGTTGATTCTGCAGGCTCTGATGACTCGTGTCCATAGAGGATCTCTAAGGGAAAAGAGTCAATATGGAAGGGCAGACTAGATAGGCCATGTGTTTTTTTTTCTGCCATCATATTTCAATGTTTCTGTGTTTCTAACTGTCTTCATTCTGTAGCCTCCCATCTTCACCTCTGTCAGAGAGCTTAGATGTTTCAAGATGCATCTCATCAATGTACGTCTCATTGTCTTGAATACTTCTCCGCCTCGTCACCTCTTCTCTGAGCTCCTCTAATTGTTTCATGAGGGCATCAGCTTGCAGGCATCCTGCACATGGAGCTGGTCCTTCAACTGGCATTGGGCTCTGTTTGGTCAGAGACAGAAGCTGGCATGGGGGTAACAGCTTTGGCAATACAATTTTTCTCAGCCATTGTTCCGTTGGTGGAGCTTTGGTACCTGTTGAAGTAAATGAGAGAGACCTAACAAAGTCCCAAACCTTTCCTCAGCTGTTCTTTAAGAGAAGAGCAGTTCTCCTAGGACAAGCAGAATGAGTCAGCCACACTTGGTGACGTCATCCGACAGCGCCGAGATGGAAGTACTCTCCATAGCTCAGAAGGGCTTTTGCCCTTCTGAGCATGGGCCAACTGGCCCCACCCCCCTGCCCGCCCCTAGCTAGCCAGTTTCACTTCTTCTGCCTTGCCAGCAAGACGGACCTCTCTACTCTCCACAAAGATTACCATCTAAAGAAAGAGGAAAATCCCCCTTATTTCACTTCATTTTAATACTAACGCTTTCTTTCTACATTTCTACAGAAAGATGATATATATATCATCAGAAGCAGAATTCAAGAAGAACTCCTCATGCTCCAGGAAGAAGTAGGAAGCTCCCAGGCAGGAGTAGTCCACGGCAGCCCAGGACGTGCCAAATTGGCCTCCGTTCCCGGCTAGCCTCCTACCTCTCTCTCCCTTTTCCAAGGGCAGAAGGATCCCAGACTAAGGACTTGGTGAAGGAAGATAGCCCTCGCGGCAGCCCGGGACGTGCCTGAAAAGGCCTCCGTCCCCGGCCAGCCTTCTCTGCTCTGCTATCGCGCCGGAGAAGGAAACTCGCGGAAGGTAGCCCTCGTGGCAGCCCGGGACGTGCCTGAGAAGGCCCCCGTCCCCGGCCAGCCTCCTCTTCTCTGCTGTCGCATCGGGATTTCCCCCTCACACGTGTGGACCATGGGGGCAGCCATCTTGTCCAGCCAGAGGTGAGGTCAGCGATCCTTCTCCACCTCAAGGTGCCATCGGCTGTAGCGTAACTCCGCCCCTCGGGCCAGAAACTCTGCCCCTCAGTGCCATTGGTTGGGCCGAGCCTAACCCCGCCCTACCGCGCCATTGGCCAATGCCAAACCTAGCTCTCCGCCATTGGTTGAAGCTTCTTCTGCACCCGCGGCGCCAGCGCTGGAGCCCCCCTCACGGCGCCGGGCCGACTGACACAGTCCGGAGAAATGGTGCCGAAGGGGAAATCCGGGCACGTCACTGCTGACACTGCATCGCGCAGCATGAGCCTGGCTGCCGGATCTACTGATGCTGTCTCGGCGCCGAGATACATCCCGGAGCGCACGGGGGCGTCAGAGGCAGGCCACCATGAGCAGGCGGCCTGCCTCAGCGCTGAGATACTTCCCGGAGCACACAGGGGCGTCAGAGGCAGGCCGCCACGAGCAGGAAGTTATCCTGCACCTTCAACCCTCGCATGCGCCGCAACGTCAACAGCAGCTGGTAATCGCAGTCTCTCTGCTGATGATCAAAACCCGGCATGCCACTCCCCTCAGACGCATCATCTTCAGCTCGGCACGCACAGATTCCGAGCCGTACTTCCGGTTCGCGCACCGGTCCCCAAAACAGAAGCATGGGGCATCCTGACATATCCTGCCTATGCTGATTCTCCCGTATGGCGCCCTCCCTGGATGGGAGGCCGACAGGATCACACTCCGAGGCCAACCATGCTACCTGCCTCCCCTGCTTCCCAGTATCGCTGGTTCAAGGACAGGTCTCGTATATGAAACTTCAACCACTGGGGCCAAAATCACAAACTCGTCCGGGAGTCAGCTGAGTGAGTCAGACGCCGTTCTGCCCGCCGATCCTATCCATGGTTGTGGCCTCCAGCCAGTGGTGATACTAGGCCCAGAACTACAGCCACCTCTTGTTCCACCTTAAGAAACTGGAGCCCCTCTGCATCTAGGACTGGGAATGCCATTGGTCCAGGTACCGACAACACTGTGGTGCAGGACATCCAGCATGCCCTGGGGAATCACATTGGACCTTCCAAAGCACGCTGGTCCCTCGGCCAGCTCGATCCCCAGCTGTGAGCACCATTGCCAGTAAGCCACCAGCAGACCGTGAACAGGTCAGGGTCCCCTCCAGTGACTGGCCGAAACATCCTATACCTATCACGGCTCATCAAGCAGTAGGTTTTTTTCCAGGACCCTGCACCAAAACCAGTAGCCAATAGGATACAGGCCGCACCCACGCCGGTGTAAGCCAGCAAAGTGCAGGAGCCTTACCCCGGTGCATCCACCGGGGTCTCTCTTCATCCTGCATAGCAGCCCAGCTGCATACCCGGCCTCTATATGACATATCTCCACTACCAGTGGAGGAATGGCCTAGTGATTGGCACATCTTTTCAGCTCCGACAGGTAGACCTCGGGTAGATCACCTAATTTTCCGGGAAGTTGCAGCACAATGCTACACCCTGGTCACTTACTGTCAGGTGTCTTACCGTGGCCTTGTATTGCAGGGTAGGCCACAGAGCATATTCGCCAGCCCGAAATATTAGAAGATCTGAACTCCCCTAAACAACCTATGCTGGGCCGACTTCCTTCGCACTCTGCAGTAAAAAAAAAAAAAAAAAATTATTTATATAATTCATATATATATATATATGGGGAGTGTAAGACAACTACCAGACTGGTCAAGCCACATTCCATCAGGTCCACATTACTGGCATGATTGCTTCACGAGGGGTATGAAGCTACTTAGGACGCCCGTCTGTGAACTATGTCACGACTCCCGGGTCCAAGCGTGGGCTCAGCACCTCGCTGGCCCGCGACTGCGGCACCTTCCTTATTACGCGACAAGCTACCACTTAACAAAGAGGGAGGTGATAGGGCACAAACGGTGCCATCTGCTGGCCGGGCCCCACAGAGCTAGCCACGATGGATCTCTTCCTTGGAGACCCGATTGACCGAGGGCCACCTCTAGAGTGGCGACAGCGCGGTACAATACATACAGGCCAGGGTGTTCAGGCAAGTCTCAGCTGTGGCTCCAAACCCCCCCCCCCCCTTCATCAAAGGCTCTCACAAAGGCTCTCATCAATAGAGGCTCTCACCACTGTTGACTGAACAACAGCCTCCCTCAGACAAAGGCGGCCGCTCGAGGACCTGGGAATGGCACATGCCCTCTCCCACTTGCCTACCAGCAGGTCACCAATTAGTCACAATGGCCTACCCTGACCAAGCAAAACCTGTCCCATAATGAGAAACCCTTCTGACGGTCATGCCAACTACGGGTAAGCAGCGCCCCCCCCCCCCTTGGGGATCCCACTTTGCCATGAACTTCTGCCACCCAAGGCATCGAGGAGCCAACATGGCTACGGTATTTATTTATTTATTTAGCTGTATTTATATCCCGCTTTTCACTGGGTCAAAGCGGTCAATTGGGAGATACATTTAACACGAGGGGATATGACACACATACGCTAATACTTACAGGGAACATGGGCAATGGAGGGTTAAGTGGCTTGCCCAAGACCACAAGGAGCGCCGCGCACATGGCTAGTGCCCGGGACCAAAAGGTCACATACTCAGGTCCCAGATGAGGGTCTCCTTCCAGCTCCTGCCACCCCTGTCACCCACCCTGTCTCTCGGGTGGTGTCGGCTATGGCCGCAGGGGGGAATACAATGCATCCCTGTTTTCCCGGTATTGCCTATAGACAAAGCTTGGACCACCCCTTAATATCGCTCTGGACAACGCTTGGGACATCCCAATGGGGGCACGAGCCTAGTGGTTAGGACCATGAGGCACGTACCAAGTGGTTAAGATCACTACTTTGGGCCTGTAAGTGGGTAAGTCTCTTTGCTACATGCATCAGCGAGTGCATGCACCAGCAATTGCACTCAGAAGCCATCCTGCCTTCTTCTATCTTCCCTCCAACAGACGATCTTTGTACTGACAGCCAAGCGCCTACCGACAGGAGGCCCGGCACTTGACATAGTGACGCTTTGGCTCCCAAAGCACATGGCAGCAATTGGATGTCTTCTCCTTCCCAGATTGCACCAACTAGAACCCTCCATGAGCCCTCCGGTGCCTCACCGCTACTGTAGATTGCAGTAAGCACCGCCCGCTGCACGGTTCCACCACCACGTCAAGGAGAGCCCGTCAGGGAGAGCTACACGTCTCAGGAGGGACCTAACAAGAGCTAACCAGCAGCTTCAGGTGGCTTAGCATCATCCTCAACTAGCCAATGAGTGAGCCATGCCTGCTCATGTTACTGCTGAAATGAAGTTGCGTGGTTAAGCGCCGTCGAGTCGCAGTCACCTCTTGACAACCCTCTGGATAGTTGTCCAAATTCATTTTCTGTCTCCTGTAGGGCTGCTCATTGTGGCATACAGGCAACCCCAGCTGCTGTGATTATCTGGACCCACTTTTACGTTAACCGATCTCACGGGACGTTCACCCACCAAGAGGCCTGGCACTCATCCAACGCGCAGTCCTCCAGAAATGAGCCACTCCCCGGATCAGCTACACACCACGCTTCCTGGGAGGAACGGAGCCCCACGGAAACAGGATGACACACGGTCGCGTGATCACACACCAGCATCAAGGGACCCAACCCTGTTTCCTTCTACACAGGACTTCCATTCTCCAAGGAGGCCCTGTCAATAACTAACTATAGCACCTCCTGCCTAGACCAGACAGGAGCCTCAGCCAGGCAGGAAAATCACTGGCTCCAGACTCAACACCTTCCCCCCATGCATACCGTGCCGGGGTCCAGCGTGGGTGAAACCAACACCCGGTCTTCTGACAACACCGTTACCTTAGATGCCCCATCGGCAGAGCAGTTCTGGCCATGGCACAGATGCCAGCAGCAATGCGCAAGCATGCAGGTAGTGTGATATGCACCCTGAATGCAGGGTACGATTGGCTTCAACCCTGCAGTGCAGCTGCGCACAGTATTCTGTTCCCAACAGTGGCCAATCTAGGTCATGTCTCCCGGTCCCTCTGATATCCTGCCATTCTATCGGTTCTCATTAAAAAAAAAAAAAAAAAAAAAGAAGAGGGAGAAGCCTCTCTTATTAGTGATGTGTTAAGTGATGTGTTAATACTCCCTTTTGCACGCGTGGCCAGTTTAGTTATCCGCTGCCCAGTGTTACCGATGCCTCTGCTTCTTCATTACGGTAACTGCTACTGCGATGTACCTACATATCTTACGGTGCAGGCGTGCCTTGTTATCGCACCCTATGCACATGCGTGCATCTCGACAGCGGTGACCCCGCACTACTACTGCTACTCGATGACATGCAACACGGCAACGTGAATCCCGCTGCACATGCGTGCCTCATTTTCGCACCCTCTGCACATGCGTGCATCTCGACAGCGGTGACCCCGCACTACTACTACGGCTAGATGGCATGCATCATGACAGCGGTGACCCCGCACTACTACTACGGCTAGATGGCATGCATCATGACAGCGGTGAATCTCGCACTACTACTACTGCTAGATGGCATGCATCATGACAACGGTGACCCCGCACTACTACTACGGCTAGATGGCATGCATCATGACAGCGGTGAATCTCGCACTACTACTACTGCTAGATGGCATGCATCACGACAGCGGTGATTCCCGCACTACGAATGCTGCTCGATGGTGAATCCCGCTTTACTAGTGCTCTAGGTGCCTGCACATCTGTTACCGCACAGGTGTGCCCTGCAACTGCACCTTATTGCTTCGCGACTGCAGTGAATCCCACACTACTATTGCTCGATGGCGAATCCTGCACTACTATTGATCGATGGCTGAATATTGCACTACTACTGCTCGATGTGACTACATCTCCAGGTGTACCTTTAATTTCACTCTCTGCACATGTGTGCATCGCATCTGCAAGCCAACATACGGGTAACTTCACCCTCTGCACATGTTTGCATC
This sequence comes from Ichthyophis bannanicus, assembly GCA_033557465.1. Taxonomy (NCBI): domain Eukaryota; kingdom Metazoa; phylum Chordata; class Amphibia; order Gymnophiona; family Ichthyophiidae; genus Ichthyophis; species Ichthyophis bannanicus. The sequence goes on along the minus strand of CM066044.1, from coordinate 41,851,120 downwards.
GCAATTACAAGCTCATACGGAAGGGACCTTCCTACTGCGCCCTCTCACAACACTGCTACTGCACATGCGTGTATCGCCACTGCAGTCTGACAGGTTTCCGTTGCAACATTCTGCTCCACAAGGCTCATACTAGCCCTGAAGTAGTGTCTCGGCCTTCCCCCATCCACCACAGCGCGTGGCAGCTTGGGAGGCACCAAGTGTGGCTGACTCATCCTGCTTGTCCTAGGAGAAAATGGAGTTACTTACCTGTAACTGGAGTTCTCCGGGGACAGCAGGATAAGTCAGCCACACATACCCGTCCACCTCCCCTGGGATGGGGTCTGCCTCTGTCCTAGTGCCTGCCTCCTAGCGGAAAAAGGCTCAGCTAGTGACAAACTGGCTAGCTAGGGGCGGGCAGGGGTGTGGGGCCAGTTGGCCCATGCTCAGAAGGGCAAAAGTCCTTCTGAGCTATGGAGAGTACTTCCGTCTCGGCGCCGTCGGATGACGTCACCAAGTGTGGCTGACTTATCCTGCTGTCCCCGGAGAACTCCAGTTACAGGTAAGCAACTCCGTTTTAACATCTTTTATGTGCGTTCTAAAGGTGCTATTCTATATCCCTGTGTGTAGCTAATTGGGGAGTTGCCCTATAAAGCAAGAATTCTCACATGGGGCAGGTGGGGAGGGATCTAACACCTGATGAGGTCAGTGGCTTCAAAGATCTCACTCCGAATGGAAAACTGGAAAAAGAAACAATGCACTCTAATAGGCGGACCTTTACCCAGACAGCACAAAAAATTCCCCCTTTGCAATACAGAAAAGGAATCAGCTTTTAAAAATGAAGATCAAAACCCCTTTAAGAGCTCTCATATTTAAAAAGCCACCCAGAATTATCTTGCTTGCAATGGAGACTCTATTAGTAATGCCAGTACTTGAAGGCACTGTAGACCTTTATACAGCACGCAGCTGCCTAGCTCCTGTGCAAGTTAATCAAGGACCACTAACTCCTGATGAGGTCAGTGGCTTGAAAGAGCTCACTCTGAATGGAGAGCTGGGAAAAGAACCAGTGAACTCTAACAGGCAGAGCATTAACCGATCTTCAGTTCCATATGCTCCCCTTTAAATCTGCTTTTGCTCCATTGCCATTACTGGAATCAATGTGATCTACTGCAGCAAACAGCATGTAGATTATAGATAAAGACGTCATTAAGCAGTAATGTTTTGAGATGTTACTTGGAAGAAGATGTTTTTTTGCTGTTATTAGCCATTGTGGCATTAGTTCTGGCTGCCCAGTTTATTTAATTTTGCTGCTTGCCAGCTCTTGGTGAGATGTTGACTGTTAACCCAAACATTAGTCACTCTTTCTGGGCCAGGGCTCTTCAGATTTGGGATCTTTTTAACCTGGTTTTCAGCTCCGTTGTTACTTCAAACCATTCCACTTTTCAGATCCCTCTCCCTTTTGTACCATTTTCATGTACCCTCGCTCCCATATGTGCATTGTGTGCTGTCCCCTCTCTTCCATGAGCACCATGTGAATCCTGTGTTCCTGTCTTGTCTGCCTCTAGCTTTGATGCATGGCCCTGAGCTGCTCTTCTTTACACTGGTCTATTTTTTATTTTAAGAGTTCTTACTTATGCTTCTCCTTTCCAATGCTGCCATCTTCAGGCAAACTGGGAACTGCAACACTGCCTTTCTCAAAGTGTTTCTGTGGTGAAGAGTCCTTCATGTACCAGCTCAAAGAAAACAGAGGAAAGCAGTAGATGGAGGAATGATAATAGAAGGGTGATTCTCTTTGTATTAGGGTATCACATTCTTAATGAGGGGGAGGGGCAGCCAGCTGGGCACAAAAGGTACACTTGCTCTGATGAATGCTCAGAACCACCATCCACTGGTCTCCTGAGAACAGACTAAGAAGAAGTGGAATGAGAAACACCCTCTTAACACCCATAGAAGCAAATAAGCAACCAGTCAACCTGCAACAGAGCATTCTCATTATATCCTCAGCCTCTCACCCTTTGGAACATGCTACCTGACTCACTCCGATCCAACTCTGATCTCTCTAACTTCCATAGATCTCTAAAGACACATTTAGTCCAACTGTATTATGACAACAACCCACACAGAAAGAGTTCTACTCTACGGAACTGCTCAACCATACGACACCCCTCATGCCCCAGAAATTACTTCTTAATTCATAGTTCATACATAGTTTACTTGTTAATACATAGTTTATCTTGTTAGGTTCTCCAATTTGTAAACCTTGTTCTACGTAAACGATCTTTTGTTCACTGTTTTATGTTGTAATCTGATTGTGAAATAGAATGGCATATAAAATCAGTTAAATAAATAAATAAATAAAGGAACGTCTGGAGTTAGCCCAGTGGCCCAGCATGCCATGGTTTCAATCCCATGGTTTCAATGCATGAGTCAGATTTCTGCTTCTTGGGCTAGCTTGAGATGAGAGCTGACAAACCGGACTCACAACCTACATTGAGGAGAGGCCTCCAAGATTTGATGAGTGAAGAGTTCCAGGCTCTTCAATGGGTCATTATTCATGGCTGGTAATAATATTTAAAAGAAGAGGTACCAGGTCTGGTTCAATGGCAGCCTCCACTTCCACTCCCGGTGCAATGGGGAAAAGGAAACAAGTTAAAAAAAGATTCAAAGTCAGTGAGCTTGATCGATAATTGAATGTGATCAGCACTAAAGCTGATCTTACTAATCTGTTATATTTGATTGAAAGTATGAATAAACAGGTAGACAAAGGTGAGCCGGTTGATATACTGTATGTAGATTTTCAGAAAGCCTTTGACAAGGTCCCTCAAGAGAGACCCTTGGCCAAATTAAAAAGTCATGGGATTGGAGGCAGTGTAGTATTGTGGATCAGGAACTGGTTAAAAGATAGAAAGCAGAGATTAAGGCTAAATGGGCAATTTTCTCAATGGAGAATGGTGAATAATTGAATACCCCAGGGATCTGTGCTGGGTCCACTGCTTTTTAACATATTCATAAATGACCTGGAAATGGGAATAACGAGTAAGGTGATCAAACTTGCAGATGACACAAAATTATTCATAGTTATTAAAACACAAAAGGGTTATGAAAAATTGCAAGAGAACCTTGATAAATTGGAAGACTGAATGTCCAAATGGCAAATGAAATTTAATGTGGACACATACAAAGTTATGCACCTAGGCAAGAACAACCCAAACTATGGTTACACGATGCAAGGTTCCACCTTAGAAATCACCACCCAGGAAAAAGATTTAGGTGTCATTGTGAATAACACATTGAAACCCTCCCCCCAGTGTGCAGCGGCGGCCAAGAAAGCAAATAGAATGCTAGGAATCATAAGGAAAGGAATGGAGAATAAAACAAAGGATATTATAATGCCTCTGTATCGTTCCATGGTGCAATCGCGCCTTGAATATTCTGTACAATTCTGGTTGTCACATCTTAAAAAAGGATATAGCAAAAATAGGAAAGGTATAGAGTAGAGCAACAAAAATAGTAAAGGGGATGGAAGGATACCCTATGAGAAAGGCTTAAAAGGTTAAGGCTCTTCAACTTGGAAAAGAGACGACTGAGGGGGGATATGAAAGAGGTCTATGAATGGAGTGGAACGGGTAAACGTGGATCAGTTGTTTACTCCATCAAAAAGCAGAAAGACTAGAGGATACACAATGAAGTTACAATGTAACCCATTTAAGACTAATAAGATAAAAGATTTTTTTACTCAATGCATAATCAAACTCAAATTCATTATCGGAGGATGTAGTAAAAGCTGTTAATGTAACTGGGTTTAAAACAAGTTTAGACAAGTTCCTGGAGGAAAGGTCCATAAACCATTATTAAAAAGAACCTGGGAAATCCACTGCTTGCCCTAAGATGAACACTGTGGGACCTGCGTGCCTTTATGGGAGCCTGCCAGGTACTTGTGACCTGGATTGGCCACTGTTGGAAACAGGATACAGGCCTTGATGGACCTTGGTCTGACCCAGAATAGCATTTCTTATGTTCTCATATTATTTAAGTTCTTAACCTCACTGGCTAGGTTTGTCCTGAAGACTGGGTTGAGAACCCCGATATTAGACTAGTTAGGCACTGAACCACTTAGTCTGTGGTTATTCAACCACCTGTGCCTTGAGATATCACCTACAGTTCTACACTAAGTAAGGTACGTTAGACAGAGCAGAGCCTGGGACCCAGAGACCAGGGTTCAAATCTCACTGACACTCCTTGTAGCCTTGAGCAAATCACTTAACCCTCCATTACCCTCAGATACAAACATAGATTGCAAGCTCTCCAGAGACAGGGAAAGACCTAGTATGCCTGAATGTAACTCATGTTGAAAAACTGCTAGAAAAGTGTGAGCTACATACAAAGTAAGTTCATCTGTTTGACAGACTGCCGAGTAACCCAGTTTATGGGGTTAGAGTTTTGGTTATCCTGGTTTATGCATTTACATCCCACCACATTGTGGTATTTGTAATTCCTGTTTCCCCCATTTCAAATTTGCACTGCAGGTACATTAATGCCATGTACACCAGGATGGGGTGGTCTTGTCAAAAATCTAATCTAAGCTTACCTTTCTATCCTGTTTTTCTCATCCCATGGGACCATGTAGAGTGACTTACGAAATATCAGGATAAAGTGGCCAGCGCTGGCACTATTCACAATGCTGTGATATTCAGTCCGCTCTCCAGATAGCCCGTTAGAAATCTTTTCTCTGTCCTAAGCTGTACAGATGTTGTTGAAGTGCCATCAATTCAGTGTCGACTCATGGTGACCCTCTGGATAGTTATCCTAAACTGTGTTTGGTCTTCAGTCAGGCAGCTCATTGTTGACAAAGTGGCATCCATAGCTGCTGTTATTGTATCCATCCATCTCATTGCTGGCCTTCCTCTTTTGCGTTGGCCTTCAACCTTGCCAAGCATGATGAGTCTCTAATGATCTCCCTCTTCACATAATGTTACTTACTGTGCTCCTGTCTATTGTTGTACCTGTGTGACCCCCTCTCTTATATCATCCACAGGTCCCTTGTAATTATCACTGACTGAACAGCACCCCTGCCAGCCAATCGCAGCGGCAAACCAGTCAAATGACCATGTCAGGTGATTGGAAGATGCCTACTAAGGCGGAACCATCACGGCATTTCGCTTTACCTTTTGCTACTTACTGTGCTCCTGTCTATTATTGTGCCTGTGTGACCCCCTTCTCATATCATCCACAGAGTAGTAAGATCAGCTTTAGTGCTGATCACATCCAATTATTGATCCAAAGCCTCTTTTCACTGACTTTGAATCTTTTTTTAAGTTGTTTCCTTTTCCCCATTGCACTGGCAGTGGAAGTGGAGGCTGCCATTGGACCAGACCTGGTACCTCTTCTTTTAATATAATTACCAGCTATGAATAATAACACATTGCATATTCTCACTGTCTGAACAGCACCCCTGCCAGCCAATCGTAGTGGCAAACAAGTCACGTGACCGTGTCTGGTGTCTGGAGGCTCCTGCTAATGTGGAACTATCATAGCGTTATGCGCTGTGGGGGCACGTGCTAGACCTGGACCTCTCAATTCCCCTCTCCCCAACCAGTCTAAAATGGGTCATCGTGTATATCTGGAATTTCAAAACAAATATTTCCTCCTTCTCTCTGTGCAAAAACAATTTTTCTCATTTGTCTTCCTTCTACCTCTAAACCCCAAGACTCCCTGGAAATGAGCAGAAAGAATTAAAGTTGTTGGAACTCGGCATGACCCCAGAGCAGCAATCTGTTTGGATCCACTTTTTTTCACACAAAACTACCCCTAAAATTCACCTTTAACCAGCGCATAGAAAATCTCGCCCGTTTTAAGCCATAGTGGAGCCTTGCTGAATCATCTCTGCTGTTCACGTTCCTAGTCAGCTCATGTCGGCTGTGATGAATGCTGGTGAAGGAGGTGTACAATATTTATATAAAGCGTATAAAGAATTAAGTAGTGTGTGTGAGGCTAGTGTGGGCAGAAAATGGCTTTTTCCTCCCAGTGCTTCAACTCTTTTATCAGGATAATTAATGGCTCTGAACCTACCAGCTACTGGCATCCATTACAGCAAGAGGGGAATGTTGCAAGTCCTAAGCAACAGTGAAAACAGCTCTGCTAATTGTACAGCAGATGATTTTTTTTTTGTCCTCTGGTAGGACATGTCTTGTGGAAAGATGTTGAGCAGCAGTGCATTGAATGCTCTGAGTGCCAACTTTTATGTAAAGCTCTATCAAAGTACTCCGACCCTCAAAAATAAAAATAAATGAATTTGTTAAAAATGGTATAGATGAATGCCTAGTTGTCCTCGACAGGATTGCAGAATCACAGGGAGACAAAGTAGTTTGCCCAACCTTTCATGTGACCTGACTCCCTCAGGCAAGCCAGAGTCTCCCCGCTTTTCTCACGGGATCCAGGGGGGCTTTTAAAAATATATTATTATGGGTCTCCTCATGTGAGGTGTATAAGACACAAGGGAAAACAAAAAACTATTCCTTTTTCCATAATCCCATCTCTCTAGCAAGTGCTTAGTGCAACCTCTAATCCCACCTTGCAACAATGTAATAGGCCAAGAGGCTGGGGCAGAAAACAAAATAAATACAATTTTATTTGTAGTGTATTCAAACTAAAAAATCATCCTTCAATCAGGGATTAGAATTCAGCAATTAAATGGAAAAAATCACAGCAATGCTCGGCTCGATATTCAGCCTGTGACAGCATTGGTAAAGTGCCTGGCTGTCAGGGGCAAAGGGCAAAAGTGAAAGAGATATTCAGCACTGGACACCGGATATCTTCTGGCACTAAATATACAGTTTCGGTGTCAACCTCCATTGCTCTCCAGTTAGTGAACCACTATCCAGATAGAAAAAACGCATAAAGTTAGGGCAGCCATTGACCCATCCTAACTTTATGTGGTTACCTATCCAGTTAGTGGGTCACCCCCGCCCCGCCCACAGGCTGCCCCGCCCTGCTCACAGACTACCCCAGCACTATTAAAATAGTGCCAGGACAGAGTAGGGAGCACAACTCTAGCCACCTCACTGGGCAGACTGGATTGACTATACTGTCTCCTTTTCTGGGTAGCCTTGGAGCAGATATCTGTGGGTGCCCCCAGTTCAGGAACAGCCTTCTGGCCAGAGACACATAGGTTCCCACCCACCCTACCCCTCGCCCCACCCACCCCAGGGGCTGCATTGCCTATATAGTACTCGCATACATTGCCATCTATCCCCTTAATTTAGGTTACAGCCCACATCTTCTTCCTCCTTCCTTCTTCTTCTTCCTCTTCTCCTTCTAGGACTGCTTATTCAGCATGTTGTGTATTTGGTGCAATAACTGCAGTACTTTCATTCCAAGACGAATCATATGCAACCTCAGAGCTTGTCCCATATGCCTCAGGTCAGCTACTATGCATAAAGAACTGATTCTACTAAGGGAAGACCTAGCTGCCATGCATAAAGAGGTGACACTACTGAGGGAGGAACTGGCTGCAATGAAGCACACCTCTTCTAGGATACAAACTGAACAAGGTCCACCACCACTTCCACAAAGAATGAAACACCCCAGGAACAGATGGATCACAGTGGGTTCTGGTAGATTGCAACCTGTGACACAAAGGCATCCTATGCATCAGGAGATATCCCTGCATAATGCCTTCTCTGCCTTGGCGAATGAGGATGCCCAATCCAAAGAAACTGAAGGGCCCTTAAATGAGTCAGACAATGCCCAATCTCCTGCTAAAGGACTAAATATGAAGAAAACCTCACCAAACAGCAAACTACTACTACTTGGTGATTCCATCATCAGTGGCATCAACTTGGGAACACAGTTCAAAGGAGAGAAGATAGTCAAGTGCCTCCCAGGCTCTTCAGCCAGCAGGAATACAAACCACGTTGTTGATGTACTTAGCACAGAAAGTGAACACTCCAAACTTGATGTGGTTATCCACTTGGACACAAATGACCTGGCTAGAAACAGTACCCCTACAGTCCAAAAGAACTTACAATCTCTGGGAGAGAAACTCAAGCCCATTGTTAACACTGTTGCATTCTCAGAGGCTCTACCTGTGCTTGGTAAAGGGGCAAAAAGGCTGCATCGCATTAACAGCTTTAATACATGACTCCAGACCTGGTGCAAACAAGAAGGATTCAGATTTATTGGCGACTGGGGTAACAGATGGAACAACAAGAGACTATACTGTGCTGATGGACTACATCTCTCTGTCGCAGGGAAAAGAATCCTAAGTGAAAAATACAAGCAATATGTGGATATGCATTTAAACTAGAAAAAGGGGGTGACGGATGTGGAAGGTCGAGCTCTGGATGTCACCCCCTGCAAAAGCAGACTAAAATCAGAAACAGCCACACATTTAAACCGCACATCATAAACAAGTGGGAAGATGTAGGCAGAACAAAATCAATGCTAAATACACGCAAGCCAGTTAAATGCTGGAAAGCAATGAGCACAAATGCTCGAAGCTTAGCCAACAAAGTTCCAGACCTAGAAGCCCTAATGGTGGAAATGGATTTGGACATTGTGGCCATTACAGAAACATGAATAAACGAATCGCATGATTGGGATATAGCCATACCTGGCTATAATCTATTCAGAAGAGAGAGAGAAAGTGGAAAAGGAGGAGGAGAAGCCTTGTATGTCAAAAGCAATATTAAAGCTACTGAAATGCAGGGGGCATGGGGAAAAGAAGAAGCGCTCTGGATTGTGTTGGAAAAAAGAGGTGGCACTGTCATCCATACTGCTGTATTCTACAAACCTCTGACACAATTTGAAGAGATAGATAACGAATTGATTATACATATTGCCAAGATAGCCACAAAGGGGGAAGCGATCATATTGGGTGACTCTAATCTACCTGATGTGGATTGGATTACTCCTTCTGCATTTCTGGAAAGAAGCAAAAAAAATTGTGGATGCTCTCCAAGATGCATTTTTGACATATTCATAAATGACCTGGAAAAGGGAATAACGAGTGAGGTTATCAAATTTGCAGATGATACAAAACTGTTTAAAGTTGTTAAAACCCATGAGGATTGTGGAAAACTGCAGGAGGATCTGGATAAATTGGAAGACTGGACATCCAAATGGCAGATGAAATTCAATGTGGACAAGTGCAAAGTTATGCACCTAGGAAAGAACAACCCACACTATAGTTACACAATGCAAGGTTCCATATTGGGAACCACCACCCAGGAAAAAGATTTAGGAGTCATCGTGGATAACATGTTAAAACCCTCTGCCCAGTGTGCAGCGGCAGCCAAGAAAGCAAATAGAATGCTAGGTATCATAAAGAAAGGAATGGAAAATAAAACAAAGGATATTATAATGCCTCTGTATCGTTTCATGGTACGACCGCACCTTGAATATTGTGTGCAGTTCTGGTCACCGTATCTTAAAAAGGACATAGCATTATTAGAAAAAGTACAGAGAAGAGCCACCAAAATGGTGAAGGGGATGGAAGGCTACTCCTATGAAGAGAGGCTACAAAGGTTGGGGCTCTTCAACCTGGAAAAGAGACGGCTGAGGGGAGATATGATAGAAGTCTATAAATTAATGAACAGAGTGGAACGGGTAAACGTGGATCAATTGTTTACGCTATCAGAATATAGAATGACTAGGGGACATGCAATGAATCTACATGGTAAACTATTTAAGACAAATAATAGAAAATATTTTATAAATCAACGTGTAATCAAACTCTGGAATTTGTTACCGGAGGATGTAGTAAGGGCTGTTAGTGTAGCTGGGTTTAAAAAAGTTTTGGACAAGTTCCTGGAGGAAAGGTCCATAAACCACTATTAAAAAGGGACCCAGGATATCAATGCTTGACCCAGTACAAGCATTGTGGAACCTGTGTCTTTTGGGGATATTGCTAGGTACGTATGACCTAGATTGGCCACTGTTGGAAATAGGATACTGGGCTTGATGGACCTCGGTCTGACCCAGTATGGCATATCTTATGTTCATTACTTAGACAAATGGTGATGGAACCAACCAGGGAAAGCTCAATGCTGGATTTAGTGCTCACCAATGGCGATAGCGTGTCGAATGTCTGCGTGAGTGTCCCTGTGAGCAACAGTGATCATCACACGGTTTGGTTTGAGATAAAAGCCATGGTACAGGCCAATCATAGTAAGCTCAAGGTCCTAAACTTCAAAAAACACCAATAAAATGGCCGAGTACCTAAAGGAGGAGCTGACAGAGTGAAGGAGATAAGGGAAGTGGAATTGCAATGGGCTAAACTAAAGGTGGCAATAAAAGGGGCAACAGATAAATATGTAACAAAGTAAACAAAAACAAGAGGAGAAGAAAGCCTATTTGGTTTTCCAAAGAAGTGGCTGCTCAAATAAAGGCAAAAAACACAAAAGCTTCGCAAAATTCAAAAGCTCGCAAACAGAGGAACACAGAAATGAAACAGGATCAAACTCAAAGAGACAAAGAGAGAAATAAGGATAGCAAAATCAAAGGCAGAGGAAAAGATGGCTAAAGATGTGAAGTGTGGTGACAAAACCTTCTTCAGGTATATTCGGGAAAGGAAGAAGATCAGAGGTGGAATTGCAGGACTCAGAAGTGCTGTGAACGGACTCATGGAAAGTGACATTGAAAAAGCGAAATTACTAAACGAATACTTCTGCTCTGTTTGTCCTATAGAAAGTCCTGGAGAAGGACCACCTGTGACTCCCAAATATAAAAATGGGAATGAAGCAGTTACCACACCATTCACAGAAGATGAGGTGTTAGAACAACTTGCAAAACTGAAAGTGGACAAGGCCATGGGACCAGATGGGATACATCCCAGGATACTGAAAGAGCTCAGAGAGGTTCTTGCAGGGATGTTAAAGGATGTTTTCAACAGATCCATGGAAACAGGAGAAGTTCCTCAGGACTGGAGAATGGCTGACGTCGTACCTCTACACAAAACGGTGACAGGGAAGAAGTGTCAAACTACAGGCCTGTGAGTCTTACCTCGGTGGCGGGAAAAGTCATAGAGGCACTCCTGAAAGAGCGAATAGTGAACTTTCTCAAAACCAACAGGTTGCAAGACCCGAGGCAACATGGTTTTACCAAAGGATGATCTTGCCAAACAAATCTGATTGAGTTCTTTGACTGGGTGACCAGGGAGCTAGATCAGGGGCATGCATGGATGTCATCTATTTGGATTTCAGCAAAGCCTTTAATACGTTTCTCATAGGAGGCTTATCAATAAAACTCGGTAGCTTGGGAATGGATCCTAAGATGGTTAATTGGTTCAGAAATTGGTTGACTAACAGACGACAGAGGGTGATCGTAAATGGAGCTCACTCGATGAAGGGAAGGTGATTAGCGGGGTGCCCCAGGGGTCGCTCCTGGGCCCGGCACTGTTCAATGTATTTGTGAGTGATATTGCTGAAGGACTGGAATGGAAAAGTCTGTCTTTTTTGCAGATGACATGAAAATTTGCAACAGAGTAGACTCCCCCGAGGGAGTGGTTAACATGAGGAAAGATCTACAAAAGCTAGAAGAATGGTCTAATGCTTGGCAATTAAGATTTAATGTGAAGAAGGGCAGAGTCATGCACTTGGGTAGCAGAAATCCAAGGGAAATGTACGCGATAGGGGGTGATGAGGTTGGTGTGCATGGATCAGAAGAAAGACCTTGTTGTGATTATTTCTGAAGATCTCAAGGTGGCAAAACAGTGCGACAAGGCGGTGGCAAAAGCCAGGAGGATGTTGGGCTGCATACAAAGAGGAATCACCAGCAGAAAAGAAGAGGTACTTATGCCACTGTACAAGTCACTGGTGAGGCCTCACTTGGAATACTGTATTCAGTTTTGGAGACCGTATCTTGCAAAGGATGTAAAAAGACTGGAAACTGTTCAGTGGAAGGTGACCAAAATGATTTGGAGCCTGCGTCAGAAACGACTCGCCTTATGAGGAAAGAGACCTTGAAGACCTAAACATGGTATACTTTGGAAAGGAGATGAGGGACAGGGGAAGATATGATTCAGACCTTTTAAATACTTAAATGGGTATTAATGACAAACAAAACCTCTTCCAAAGATAGGGAAGCTTGTCAAACTAGAGGGCACCACAGGAAGCTGCAAGGTGGTAAATTGAAAATCATAAGTCAGGAAACACTTATTTCACGGAAAGGTGGTGCTGCTGCTTGGAATAATGCCCTCCTACCGATGGAAGTGGTGGGGGCCAAACAACTGGTGACAGAATTCAAAATGGCATGGTAACAGACACAGTGGA
>CM066044.1:41606878-41838375 GCA_033557465.1 Ichthyophis bannanicus | reverse complement strand
CCGACGTCTGTGTGCTTTGTCAATGGTTAAGGGGAAGGGGGGGGGTGTGGATGGGGACGGGTGTTGGAGGGGGGGAGGAGGGGGGGAGTTTGGCCCATGCCGAGTAGGGCATCCGGATACCCCGGTTACCTGGTTTATGCATTTACATCCCACCACATTGTGGTATTTGTAATTCCTGTTTCCCCCATTTCAAATTTGCACTGCAGGTACATTAATGCCATGTACACCAGGATGGGGTGGTCTTGTCAAAAATCTAATCTAAGCTTACCTTTCTATCCTGTTTTTCTCATCCCATGGGACCATGTAGAGTGACTACGAAAGATCAGGATAAAGTGGCCAGCGCTGGCACTATTCACAATGCTGTGATATTCAGTCCGCTCTCCAGATAGCCCGTTAGAAATCTTTTCTCTGTCCTAAGCTGTACAGATGTTGTTGAAGTGCCATCAATTCAGTGTCGACTCATGGTGACCCTCTGGATAGTTATCCTAAACTGTGTTCGGTCTTCAGTCAGGCAGCTCATTATTGACAAAGTGGCATCCATAGCTGCTGTTATTGTATCCATCCATCTCATTGCTGGCCTTCCTCTTTTGCGTTGGCCTTCAACCTTGCCAAGCATGATGAGTCTCTAATGATCTCCCTCTTCACATAATGTTACTTACTGTGCTCCTGTCTATTGTTGTACCTGTGTGACCCCCTCTCTTATATCATTCACAGGTCCCTTGTAATTATCACTGACTGAACAGCACCCCTGCCAGCCAATCGCAGCGGCAAACCAGTCAAATGACCATGCCAGGTGATTGGAGGATGCCTACTAAGGCGGAACCATCACGGCATTTCGCTTTCCTTTTTGCTACTTACTGTGCTCCTGTCTATTATTGTGCCTGTGTGACCCCCTTCTCATATCATCCACAGAGTAGTAAGATCAGCTTTAGTGCTGATCACATCCAATTATTGATCCAAAGCCTCTTTTCACTGACTTTGAATCTTTTTTGAAGTTGTTTCCTTTTCCCCATTGCACCGGCAGTGGAAATGGAGGCTGCCATTGGACCAGACCTGGTACCTCTTCTTTTAAATATAATTACCAGCTATGAATAATAACCCATTGCATATTCTCACTGTCTGAACAGCACCCCTGCCAGCCAATCGTAGTGGCAAACAAGTCACGTGACCGTGTCTGGTGTCTGGAGGCTCCTGCTAATGTGGAACCATCATAGCATTATGCGCTGTGGGGGCACGTGCTAGACCTGGACCTCTCAATTCCCCTCTCCCCAACCAGTCTAAAATGGGTCATCATGTATATCTGGAATTTCAAAACAAATATTTCCTCCTTCTCTCTGTGCAAAAACAATTTTTCTCATTTGTCTTCCTTCTACCTCTAAACCCCAAGACTCCCTGGAAATGAGCAGAAAGAATTAAAGTTGTTGGAACTCGGCATGACCCCAGAGCAGCAATCTGTTTGGATCCACTTTTTTCACACAAAACTACCCCTAAAATTCACCTTTAACCAGCGCATAGAAAATCTCGCCCGTTTTAAGCCATAGTGGAGCCTTGCTGAATCATCTCTGCTGTTCACGTTCCTAGTCAGCTCATGTCGGCTGTGATGAATGCTGGTGAAGGAGGTGTACAATATTTATATAAAGCGTATAAATAATTAAGTAGTGTGTGTGAGGCTAGTGTGGGCAGAAAATGGCTTTTTCCTCCCAGTGCTTCAACTCTTTTATCAGGATAATTAATGGCTCTGAACCTACCAGCTACTGGCATCCATTACAGCAAGAGGGGAATGTTGCAAATCCTAAGCAACAGTGAAAACAGCTCTGCTAAATGTACAGCAGGTGATTTTTTTTTTTTTTTGTCCTCTGGTAGGACATGTCTTGTGGAAAGATGTTGAGCAGTAGTGCATTGAATGCTCTGAGTGCCAGCTTTTATGTAAAGCTCTACCAAAGTACACCGACCCTCAAAAATAAAAATAAATGAATTTGTTAAAAATGGTATAGATGAATGCCTAGTTGTCCTCGACAGGATTGCAGAATCACAGGGAGACAAAGTAGTTTGCCCAACCTTTCATGTGACCTGACTCCCTCAGGCAAGCCAGAGTCTCCCCGCTTTTCTCATGGGATCCAGGGGGGCTTTTAAAAATATATTATTATGGGTCTCCTCATGTGAGGTGTATAAGACACAAGGGAAAACAAAAAACTATTCCTGTTTCCATAATCCCATCTCTCTAGCAAGTGCTTAGTGCAACCTCTAATCCCACCTTGCAACAATGTAATAGGCCAAGAGGCTGGGGCAGAAAACAAAATAAATACAATTTTATTTGTAGTGTATCCAAACTAAAAAATCGTCCTTCAATCAGGGATTAGAATTCAGCAATTAAATGGAAAAAATCACAACAATGCTCGGCTCGATATTCAGCCTGTGACAGCATTGGTAAAGTGCCTGGCTGTCAGGGGCAAAGGGCAAAAGTGAAAGAGATATTCAGCACTGGACACCAGATATCTTCTGGCGCTAAATATACAGTTTCGGTGTCAACCTCCATTGCTCTCCAGTTAGTGAACCACTATCCAGATAGAAAAAACACATAAGGTTAGGGCAGCCATTGACCCATCCTAACTTTATGTGGTTATCTATCCAGTTAGTGGGCCACCCCCGCCTCGCCCACAGGCTGCCCCGCCCTGCTCACAGACTACCCCAGCACTATTAAAATAGTGCCAGGACAGAGTAGGGAGCACAACTCTAGCCACCTCACTGGGCAGACTGGATTGACTATACTGTCTCCTTTTCTGGGTAGCCTTGGAGCAGATATCTGTGGGTGCCCCCAGTTCAGGAACAGCCTACTGGCCAGAGACACTTAGGTTCCCACCCACCCTACCACTCGCCCCACCCACCCCAGGGGCTGCATTGCCTATATAGTACTCGCATACATTGCCATCTATACTTTTAGCTTAGGTTACAGCCCACATCTTCTTCCTCCTTCCTTCTTCTTCTTTCTCTTCTCCTTCTAGGACTGCTTATTCAGCATGTTGTGCATTTGGTGCAATAACTGCAGTACTTTCATTCCAAGACGAATCATATGCAACCTCAGAGCTTGTCCCATATGCCTCAGGTCAGCTACTATGCATAAAGAACTGATTCTACTAAGGGAAGACCTAGCTGCCATGCATAAAGAGGTGGCACTACTGAGGGAGGAACTGGCTGCAATGAAGCGCACCTCTTCTAGGATACAAACTGAACAAGGTCCACCACCACTTCCACAAAGAATGAAACACCCCAGGAACAGATGGATCACAGTGGGTTCTGGTAGATTGCAACCTGTGACACAAAGGCATCCTATGCATCAGGAGATATCCCTGCATAATGCCTTCTCTGCCTTGGCGAATGAGGATGCCCAATCCAAAGAAACTGAAGGGCCCTTAAATGAGTCAGACAATGCCCAATCTCCTGCTAAAGGACTAAATATGAAGAAAACCTCACCAAACAGCAAACTACTACTACTTGGTGATTCCATCATCAGTGGCATCAACTTGGGAACACAGTTCAAAGGAGAGAAGATAGTCAAGTGCCTCCCAGGCTCTTCAGCCAGCAGGAATACAAACCACGTTGTTGATGTACTTAGCACAGAAAGTGAACACTCCAAAACTTGATGTGGTTATCCACTTGGACACAATGACCTGGCTAGAAACAGTACCCCTACAGTCCAAAAGAACTTACAATCTCTGGGAGAGAAACTCAAGCCCATTGTTAACACTGTTGCATTCTCAGAGGCTCTACCTGTGCTTGGTAAAGGGGCAAAAAGGCTGCATCGCATTAACAGCTTTAATACATGACTCCAGACCTGGTGCAAACAAGAAGGATTCAGATTTATTGGCGACTGGGGTAACAGATGGAACAACAAGAGACTATACTGTGCTGATGGACTACATCTCTCTGTCGCAGGGAAAAGAATCCTAAGTGAAAAATACAAGCAATATGTGGATATGCATTTAAACTAGAAAAAGGGGGTGACGGATGTGGAAGGTCGAGCTCTGGATGTCACCCCCTGCAAAAGCAGACTAAAATCAGAAACAGCCACACATTTAAACCGCACATCATAAACAAGTGGGAAGATGTAGGCAGAACAAAATCAATGCTAAATACACGCAAGCCAGTTAAATGCTGGAAAGCAATGAGCACAAATACTCGAAGCTTAGCCAACAAAGTTCCAGACCTAGAAGCCCTAATGGTGGAAATGGATTTGGACATTGTGGCCATTACAGAAACATGGATAAACGAATCGCATGATTGGGATATAGCCATACCTGGCTATAATCTATTCAGAAGAGAGAGAGAAAATGGAAGAGGAGGAGGAGTAGCCTTGTATATCAAAAGCAATATTAAAGCTACTGAAATGCAGGGGGCATGGGGAAAAGAAGAAGCGCTCTGGATTGTGTTGGAAAAAAGAGATGGCACTGTCATCCATAGTGCTGTAGTCTACAAACCTCCGACACAATTTGAAGAGATAGATAACGAATTGATTATACATATTGCCAAGATAGCCACAAAGGGGGAAGCGATCATATTGGGTGACTTTAATCTACCTGATGTGGATTGGATTACTCCTTCTGCATTTCTGGAAAGAAGCAAAAAAAATTGTGGATGCTCTCCAAGATGCATTTTGACATATTCATAAATGACCTGGAAAAGGGAATAACGAGTGAGGTTATCAAATTTGCAGATGATACAAAACTGTTTAAAGTTGTTAAAACCCATGAGGATTGTGGAAAACTGCAGGAGGATCTGGATAAATTGGAAGACTGGACATCCAAATGGCAGATGAAATTCAATGTGGACAAGTGCAAAAGTTATGCACCTAGGAAAGAACAACCCACACTATAGTTACACAATGCCAGGTTCCATATTGGGAACCACCACCAGGAAAAAGATTTAGGAGTCATCGTGGATAACATGTTAAAACCCTCTGCCCAGTGTGCAGCGGCAGCCAAGAAGCAAATAGAATGCTAGGTAGCATAAAAGAAAGGAATGGAAAATAAAACAAAGGATATTATAATGCCTCTGTATCGTTTCATGTACGACCGCACCTTGAATATTGTGTGCAGTTCTGGTCACCGTATCTTAAAAAGGACATAGCATTATTAGAAAAAGTACAGAGAAGAGCCACCAAAATGGTGAAGGGGATGGAAGGCTACTCCTATGAAGAGAGGCTACAAAGGTTGGGGCTCTTCAACCTGGAAAGAGACGCTGAGGGGGAGATATGATAGAAGTCTATAATTAATGAACGGAGTGGAACGGGTAAACCTGGATCAATTGTTTACGCTATCAGAATATAGAAAGACTAGGGACATGCAATGAAGCTACAGGGTAAACTATTTAAGACAAATAAGAGAAATATTTTTTCACTCAACGTGTAATCAAACCTGGAATTTGTTACCGGAGGATGTAGTAAGGGCTGTTAGTGTAGCTGGGTTTAAAAAAGTTTTGGACAAGTTCCTGGAGGAAGGTCCATAAACCACTATTAAAAGGGACCCAGGATATCAATGCTTGACCCAGTACAAGCATTGTGGAACCTGTGTCTTTTGGGGATATTGCTAGGTACGTATGACCTAGATTGGCCACTGTTGGAATAGGATACTGGGCTTGATGGACCTCGGTCTGACCCGTATGGCATATCTTATGTTCATTACTTAGACAAATGGTGATGGAACCAACCAGGGAAAGCTCAATGCTGGATTTAGTGCTCACCAATGGCGATAGCGTGTCGAATGTCTGCGTGAGTGTCCCTGTGAGCAACAGTGATCATCACACGGTGTGGTTTGAGATAAAAGCCATGGTACAGGCCAATCATAGTAAGCTCAAGGTCCTAAACTTCAAAAACACCAATAAAATGGCCGAGTACCTAAAGGAGGAGCTGACAGAGTGGAAGGAGATAAGGGAAGTGGAATTGCAATGGGCTAAACTAAAGGTGGCAATAAAAGGGGCAACAGATAAATATGTAACAAAGGTAAACAAAAACAAGAGGAGAAGAAAGCCTATTTGGTTTTCCAAAGAAGTGGCTGCTCAAATAAAGGCAAAAAACACAAAAGCTTCGCAAAATTCAAAAGCTCGCAAACAGAGGAACACAGAAATGAAACAGGATCAAACTCAAAGAGACAAAGAGAGAAATAAGGATAGCAAAATCAAAGGCAGAGGAAAAGATGGCTAAAGATGTGAAGTGTGGTGACAAAACCTTCTTCAGGTATATTCGGGAAAGGAAGAAGATCAGAGGTGGAATTCCAGGACTCAGAAGTGCTGTGAACGGACTCATGGAAAGTGACATTGAAAAAGCGAAATTGCTAAACGAATACTTCTGCTCTGTTTGTCCTATAGAAAGTCCTGGAGAAGGACCACCTGTGACTCCCAAATATAAAAATGGGAATGAAGCAGTTACCACACCATTCACAGAAGATGAGGTGTTAGAACAACTTGCAAAACTGAAAGTGGACAAGGCCATGGGACCAGATGGGATACATTCCAGGATACTGAAAGAGCTCAGAGAGGTTCTTGCAGGGCTGTTAAAGGATGTTTTCAATAGATCCTTGGAAACAGGAGAAGTTCCTCAGGACTGGAGAATGGCTGACGTCGTACCTCTACACAAAAGTGGTGACAGGGAAGAAGTGTCAAACTACAGGCCTGTGAGCCTTACCTCGGTGGCGGGAAAAGTCATAGAGGCACTCCTGAAAGAGCGAATAGTGAACTTTCTCAAAACAAACAGGTTGCAAGACCCGAGGCAACATGGTTTTACCAAAGGATGATCTTGCCAAACAAATCTGATTGAGTTCTTTGACTGGGTGACCAGGGAGCTAGATCAGGGGCATGCAATGGATGTCATCTATTTGGATTTCAGCAAAGCCTTTAATACCGTTTCTCATAGGAGGCTTATCAATAAACTCGGTAGCTTGGGAATGGATCCTAAGATGGTTAATTGGTTCAGAAATTGGTTGACTAACAGACGACAGAGGGTGATCGTAAATGGAGCTCACTCGGATGAAGGGAAGGTGATTAGCGGGGTGCCCCAGGGGTCGCTCCTGGGCCCGGCACTGTTCAATGTATTTGTGAGTGATATTGCTGAAGGACTGAATGGAAAAGTCTGTCTTTTTGCAGATGACATGAAAATTTGCAACAGAGTAGACTCCCCCGAGGGAGTGGTTAACATGAGGAAAGATCTACAAAAGCTAGAAGAATGGTCTAATGCTTGGCAATTAAGATTTAATGTGAAGAAGGGCAGAGTCATGCACTTGGGTAGCAGAAATCCAAGGGAAATGTACGCGATAGGGGGTGAGAGGTTGGTGTGCATGGATCAGAAGAAAGACCTTGGTGTGATTATTTCTGAAGATCTCAAGGTGGCAAAACAGTGCGACAAGGCGGTGGCAAAAGCCAGGAGGATGCTGGGCTGCATACAAAGAGGAATTGCCAGCAGAAAAGAAGAGGTACTTATGCCACTGTACAAGTCACTGGTGAGGCCTCACTTGGAATACTGTATTCAGTTTTGGAGACCGTATCTTGCAAAGGATGTAAAAAGACTGGAAACTGTTCAGTGGAAGGTGACCAAAATGATTTGGAGCCTGCGTCAGAAGCCTTATGAGAAGAGACTTGAAGACCTAAACATGGATACTTTGGAGGAGAGGAGGGACAGGGGAGATATGATTCAGACCTTTAAATACTTAAAGGGATATAATGAACAAACAAACCTCTTCCAAAGATAGGGAAGCTGTAAAACTAGAGGGCACAACAGGAAGCTGCAAGGTGGTAAATTGAAAATCAAAGTCAGGAAACACTTTTTCACGGAAAAGGTGGTGGATGCTTGGAATGCCCTCCCGATGGAAGTGGTGGGGGCAAACACGGTGACAGAATTCAAAATGGCATGGGACAGACACAGTGGATTCCTTTACAGCAACGGGATAAAATCAAAATAAACTGAACCATCTAATTTCTCATCAAATAGGGGTGTCCTGCATGGAGTGGTGGATTCACCCCTAAATAGGGATGTGGGGAGGAGTGGCCTGCACGGAGCGGCAGGTGCACCTACTCTTGCCATCGTGCTGGGCAGACTAGATGGACCATGCTGGTCTTTATTTGCCGTCATTTACTATGTTACTATGTCTTTATTGGCCACCATTAACTACATTGCTATGTTAAAAAGATGCCGCCACACGGCTAACACTGCTGTGCTTAACCGCCACCCGCATCCCAGAGTCCGCCAAATCTGAGAGGGAGGAGGGATCCATGAGCCTGTGCCTCTGATCTGTTAAGTACCTAGCAACGTCTCTAGTTTTGCTAAAAGATTTTTGTTTTGAATGGCTCCTGCTTTTTGGCCTTTTTTACCTGAAGACTAGGCATCAATAAACTAAACTCTTTATTCATGATTAGCTTGGACATTGTATTTTTTGGGGTGCCTAGGGGGTGAAAGGACTGGTGCAGCATGGGCATGGAAAAGCCTCCAGAGAGAAAGGTCCTTCAGGATTTATATTCCCCCATCCAAAATAGTCCCACGGGTCCGTAGCCTGGAGTTTGTCCCTGCTCTACACTGTACACTTTGTGTGAAAGTTCCCAGCAACCCAGGCCATTGCATACACACCCATCCATGCATTAGGGAAAACCCAAGGCTAGACCAACCTATTCAGTTGACTTGGGATGAGATGCAACCCTACCAGGGGAGGTAAGGAGCACTTCTCTCTTCCTCAGTGGTACTTACTAAAATGGCCATGATCTCACAGTGCTGCCCCCTAGTGTGAGGCTAGAGGACAGCACCTCATGAAGGTGACCGTTTTGGACACAAGCAATGACAAGACAGGAGCAGGGAAGGAGAGAGAGGAGGGAGAGGCTAGCTGGGATTTTTTACAGGTGCAACAAGGGGGAGGGGACTTCAGCCACCTGACTCACTAGCCAAGAAGGTTTCCTCTTTTATGATGGTGCACTGATTCTCCCTGAACAGTTCCCAATGGGTATCAGGAGCTGTCCGGGGGATTGGTGCTGGTGGTGAGGGGGGCAGCCAGGCTCCTTGTTATTGTTGTAGATAATACTTTGAAACCCTCTGCCTAGTGTGTAGTGGTGGACAAGAAAGCAAATAGAATGCTAAGAAGAGGGCCATATCAAGCCATAAATGTGCCCTGTGCGACTTGCACATCAGGCGTGCCCCTCTCCCAATCACAGCTTTGCCATTTGCCCCATGCCCAGCATCTCCCCACACCTCCAAGTCCAGCTTGCTTCCCAAGCTGCCTGCCCTGACACCTCCATGTCCAGCCGGCTTCCCATGCGCCTGCTCCAACACCTCCATGTCCAGCCGGCTCCCCACACTGCCTGCCCCGACACCTCCATGACCAGCAGGCTTCCCATGCGCCTGCCCCAACACCTCCATGTCCAGCTGGCTCACCACGCTGCCTGCCCCGACACCTCCATGTCCAGCCGGCTTCCCATGCACCTGCCCCAACACTTCCATGTCCAGCCGGCTCCCCACACTGCCTGCCCTGACACCTCCATGTCCAGCCGGCTTCCCATGCACCTACCCCAACACCTCCATGTCCAGCTGGCTCCCCACACTGCCTGCCCCGACACCTCCATGTCCAGCCGGCTTCCCAAGCTGCCTGCTCCAACACCTCCATGTCCAGCCGGCTCCCCACACTGCCTGCCCCAACACCTCCATGTCCAGCCGGCTTCCCAAGCTGCCTGCTCCAACACCTCCATGTCCAGCCGGCTCCCCACACTGCCTGTCCTGACACCTACATGTCCAGCTGGCTTCCCATGCACCTGCCCCAACACCTTCATGTCCAGCTGGCTCACCACGCTGCTTGCCCTTGTCCAGCCACCACTTTTCTTGTATCTATGGTGGTGGCAGTGGTGGTATTGGCAGCAGTGGAGGAGACATCCAATGCTAAAAAAAAAAAAAAATGCAGGTTTTTCCAAATACGCTCTTGTATGACAGAGGATCCAGACAGACACAGAGGATGCCTTTATAGCAACAGGAAAAATCTAAATAAACATAACTCTCTCTTATATCTCAACAAATAGGGATGACCTACACAGAGTGGTGGGTACACCCCTAAACAAAGGCATGGGGAGGGGTGACCTGCATGGAGCGGCAGGTGCACCTACTCTTGCCGCCTTGCTAGACAGACTAGATGGACCATACTGGTCTTTATCTGCAATCATATACTATGTTATTATGCAGAATTGATCCCTCCCTCCTCTGATGTATGCGCGCATCAGAGGAGGGAGGGACCAGACCAGCAGGTCTTTGCAATTCCACGCTTGAATAGCTGGTTTGGTTTCTCCCTCCTCTGGGGGAGGCCTGGAAATGGGATGATACTGGGGCTAGGGGGCTGACTGATACTGGAAATGAGCTGATACTGGTTCTGAGGGGACTGTAAATGGGTTGATTCAGGGATAGGGGCTGACTGATAATGGCTGATGCTGGGAATGGGGGGCTGCAACTGGAAATGGACTGATATTGGACCTGGGTGGACTGCAAATGGGTTGATACTAGGTCTAGGGGAATTGGACTGGAAAAAGGAAAGGACTGGAAGGGAGCTATTTTCTAGGACTGGGATCTTGTTATTTAAAGGGAGATGATGCTGGCAAATGCTAGGGTTGGAGTAAGAAAAAGAGGGAGATGCTGGGGGAATGAAAAGGGAGAGGAGAACAGACATTGTGGGGAGTGGGGAAAAAGCTAATTCAACCAAGGGAAGGTTGAGAGGGAGGGGTATAAGAATGCATGCAGGGGTAAGAAAGAGGAAAGACAAGGTTAATGAATACTGGAGAAGAAAGTAAATGGGTGAGTGCTGGGGAAGGGGAGTAGGAGACAGGAGGGCAGATACTAGGGACATGGGATATGGGAAATCAGGGACTCTGACAGGTGGAGACTCTAAGTTTGGGTGAGAAAAAAGAAGAAGAATCTAAGGCTGGGTACTGGGAGTTTAAAGGGGGGACTCAAGACTTGGGGGAGATTGTGAGTGGGAACTTGAAGTTGCTTGGGGGGATAGTGGGGACTAAGAAAAACTACTACTACTTATCATTTCTATTGTGCTAGTAGGCATTTGATCAGAGATTGAGGACAATGGGGACAAGGTGATTGGGTGAGGGGTACAAGTAGGGCTGTGAGACCAAATGCAGAAATATGGAGAGGGGAGAAGATTTGAAGGACCTGGAGAGTTTAGGGAGGGGAGGGGTTAGGGGACAGTTGAAAAGGACAGAGTGCTATGGAGTGGATGAGAGCCACAGGAAGGGAAAGGTCTTCCTTGAAGCAGGTGAAAGAGAGTAGAAATGGCAGACGTGAAAGGGGAAATGGAAGCCTGGATGGGGGTAAGACACAAAGGACTTGGAGGTGAGAGGATGAGTGCTAGAGAATGATGAAAGAGAAGCAGAAGGTGGTAGATGAGACCGAGGAGGCGATGAGTACAGAGGGAGTAAATGGCGAACTAGAAAGTGGGTGAAAGATGGGGCAGAAGGATAGGATTCTGGCAAAGGAATGAGACAGATGTGGAATGGAAGGACTAGGGAAGTAAGATTAGAAAATGGAAAGCTGATAAGTAGGTGCACGGTGAAAAGAGGAAGACTGAAGGTTGAAGGAAGGAGAAAGAGGAATGGAATGAAGCTATCGTTAGGTAAAATCACAAACTATTGTCTTTTCATTCAATATATCACACGGGTGTGACGTCAGTTGCACACCTCTCATTTTTGTTTAAATGGGGATCTTTGTATCGTCACAATTTCCTGTACCATTAAGACTTTGGAGTGAGGTATGTACTCCACGCTTTGGTGGCATCTGCCCCTATTACTTCGTGTGTTTACATCTCATGTCTTTTAAAGTTTGATGACTGTTCTATCATACTTGGGTCTTTTGTTTATTCTGTGCTTGGTGGTGTTTCTTTTGCGTGTGATTCAATCATGATCTCTGTGGTATTGCCATGTGTGAGACTCTCATTTAGGGCTTTTTGCAAAGTTAATACTGTTAATTTCTGCAAGTCATGCTACTTTATCACGATTATTACACTTCTCTGTGAGTAATAATTACTCGTCACATTTTTACATTGATTCATCTCACTTCAGAATATTGGGGTCTTTGTCTAAAAGCACCATGAACCGATGCTGTCATCTCTGAAGCCGGTTGGCTTCCCGTGCTCACAGCATTCATTTGTTTAACAACTTCTTAAAGAAGGTTTTCGCACGACAACAGTATGTGTTTTTGTGGGATCGCCATGTGCAAGTTTCTCATTTAGGGCTTTTGTAAAGTTAACACTGCTGGTCTGTGAGCAATTGCGGCTCATGTCTAAATTTCATAGCATTTTTCTCATGAGGAAACATTGGGTTCCTCGTCAAAAAGAGCCATGAACCAATGCTGTCATTTCTGGAGCTGGTCGGCTTCCTGCGCTCATAGCATTTGCTTGTTAACCCTTTGAAGGCATACTTTAATTTTTTAATCCACATTCTGCAGCCGGGTTAATTTTTGCATATTTCAGGAAAATTGTACCCGTGTTATTCAATATGTTTTAATAGTGATTTTCCTTCTGCTATGGTCATGTATTATATACCATTTGATAGGAATATTTAGTCAGAATTTTGGAAACCGAAAGTTTTGGGCTCGGCCTGGAATTAAATAACATTTTTAAGAAGATTTTCCCATTACAACATGGGAATGCAGAATTGTCAGACCTTGATATTTATACACCTAGTTTGCCCCTTTAACGTCACCCTAAGGCATCAGATTGTTAATGCAACTCTTTTGAGGAGACCTAGATGCACTCTACTAACTTTTAAGGAGATTTGAGTTATGCAGTTGTGTATGACTCCACTACTAAATATGTGGTCTTGATGATTTCCCTGCTTTTTACATATATATATATATTTATTTATTTTTATATTTTGGTTATTTATTATTCATTTGTAGTACTATGAATGCATTTTATGGACATTCTTTGATTGAGTAGTCTGTGGGTCCCTTTGGCACATTCATCCCTTTATCCCTTGTGCCACTGGTTCAAACGATTTCTACTCTGGATTCCTGTTTATTTTGATCTAATAAAATATTCCATAATTTTTTAAAATTTTAATACCATCTGTTCTTCCCTCATAGTATCCCTTCCCTCGCAATGCCTCTCCTAATGAGATATTGTGCTTCTCCTTCCAGCTTTTCGGCAATTGCCTTAGTTTTATAGAGCGCTTCCTGTGTGTCTTTTTCAAATTGGTGAGTTTCTCTACATATTCAGTCCACTGGCACTTTAATAGTAGTGTTACTTTCTAAACATAAGTTTTAATTCACTCATCTTCATGAAACTCATTTATTTATTTATTAATGCACTTAACCATTTACAGTATCGAATTAATTATTATTGATCAGATGAATTTTATAATGATTATAGTATGTTTTTATTGTTTTTTATTTGTTTTATTGTCTAATATTATAGTATGTATTTGGTTCTCATATATATATACATATATGTTATTATTTTTTAATTATTCATTATTATTTATTGGTAATTTAATGTTGCTTTATGCTTTCGACTGTTTTTATCTTCATGTTTTTATCATGTGTGAACATATATTCTTATTTTGAGGTCGTTATCCCCTGAAGAAGGCCATTGGCCAAAACACGTGTTGTGCTGACCAAGTAGACACCAATAAAGCTCTTGTTCATTCAGTGGCGTGTGATTTTCCTGCTTCTCTTGTGCCTGGTTTTGCTGTAGGTGGGGCATTCCCCTTGTTTGTCAGATATTATCTGTATACTTACGGACCATGTTCGGGAAAGAGCAAGAGTCGTTCAGAAAATTATCTAGATACTGGCAATATTCAGCCTCTCTTCAGGTAAGTCACACATTTAGTTTAGGTCTGCAGAATATCAGGCCTAGCCTAAACAGATGATACAATGGCCACACCATCACTCTCTGTATATTCAGCATGCTATTTATATGGCTAGTGACAGAATACACAGATTAGGTTAAATGGGATGATGGTATTTAACAAGTTAGTGGGCTGAAAATATACCCGTTTGCACAGCTTGCACTGCAAGATCAAACCCAAGGGGGGGGGGTGCAAAAGCAAACGTTGGCTCAGGATGCTACAAGCCCTTGAGCCGGCCCTGCAGAAGATACAGTAAAAGCTGTTAGTGTAGCTGGGTTTAAAAAAGGTTTGGTCAAATTCCTGGAGGAAAAGTCCATAAACCATTATTAAAGTGGACTGGGGGAATCCACTGCTTATTCCTAGGATAAGCAGCATGGAATCTGTCTACCTTTTGAGATACTGACAGGTACTTGTAATCTGGATGGCCACTGTTGGAAACAAGATATTGGGTTTGATGATCCCATATGGCAAATCTTATGTTCTTAAGGGCCCCCCTGGTGTTCCCTATTGAGTTGTTATTTGGTTTTTACACCCTCTAGGGGTTAGGTCAGCAGAATTTATGCTGCACTGGGGTGGTTCTCGGACATGGGGCAAATCCCAACATGGGCAGTATGAAATAAGGATTTAGGGAACATGGTGTATGGAATTGCATTTCCAGTAACATATGGACATTTTACTTGTCTGCTGGTATAGGTCAACAATACAAAATTTTAGCAAGAAGTTACCTAATGCCTGCATATGATTAAAATCAACCCGTCAAATAGGTGTTGGCAGCAGTGCATATATTATATCACATATTGGCTGGGTGCCCAATAACATGGGAATTTTGGTCCAAGGTTCAAGGGTGTGTTAAGGATATTACTAAATCTGTGATTCCAGAAGATTCAAAGATTGACTGGAAAGCTGGGGGGGCGGGGGGGAGGTGGCAAAGAAATTAATGTGAGCAGAGTGAAGATTTCTCTTCAGAAAGTGGAAGCCTATGGGAACCCTCCTGATTTCTGACTGCGCCCAGGAAGTTTGGGTTGCAAAGCATAAAGTTCAAGTGTCAGTAGTGCTGAATGTCCGGAGACCCGTCTTGGAATTTGTGAGACATAAGCTGCAAGGGTGGATATGGATTGTATGTGTGACAGGGTGAGATCAGGAAACGATTTGTTCCAGTTCCTGGGTGGTGGGGAGGAAGGCGGGTAGAAGAGGGTCCTCTTTTTTCTCAAATTTTTTTGTCGCATTTAATTTCATTGGAGGTACCATTTTTTGAAGGTACGTTGTGTATTGGCTATGCTTGTGTATTTTATTTATTTATTTTTTTGCAATAAAACTGAATGTAGAGTCAGTTCGTTAAAAAAGGACTTTTATCTTTTAAATAGGTGCTGATTTCAAAATCCCAATCCCTGATGATGAGTGATGACAGTGCTTATTTAGGATAATACTTCTAATATAAATACACATGAACTTAATGAACTTAAAAACCTAAAAGGAAGTAGGCAAAGGGCAAAGAGGATTTAAAATTAATCATTGTTTAATATGTGCATTCAGTTGACTGAGAGTGGGCAGGTCAACACAGAGGATGCCTATTGGGATTTGTATTTAAACAGCAGGGAAAGTATTTCAACAAAGTTCAGTGATCAGATTATAATTAAGTAGATGCAATAGCAAGGATTTCAATATTTAATTAGTAAATGATTTTTTTTCCTTATTCACAATTTAAAGGGAAATAAAAGGACATATTCTGCACTGCAGACATGCCAAAGAATTTTAATAGTTCAGCTGGAGAATTGTAAATTCACGTTGCTCTTTCACTACAGATATTATTTTAGAAGCCTTATTTGCAATTAATATGTTTATATTCAAGCATGCACAGTGCACACATGTAAATTCCATCCAGGTGGACGCCTACACCACATCAAAATTGCACAGGAATAGCCTGGACAGAACAAAAATCAACACATGTATTCCCTATTTCATGTGGAGGCCAATTCTGTTTGGGGCATGTCCAGAATCTAGACGGGCCTAATCTGCACCCGATTCTGATCCTGCAGGGGCTGTATGTTCTCACAGGATCAGAATCAGGTGCAACCAGCCTGGATGGGCAGGATGTGCCCTGGTTCCGACCTGCTGGATGTCCTGGATCCTGCCCGGCTAGCCCAGCCTGGGCCCCTGCATGGAGCTGTGATGCCATGGCATCCCATCACCATGGCACTGTGGCTCCATGCAGAAGCCCCGATCGCCCGCACCACAACAAATGTCCTGTTCCTCACCGCCTGACCCCGAATGGGCCTTCCAAGGCCAGGATTAGTCTGTGGGGAACCCCTTCCCCTGCTCACCGGCATCCTGGGGTTCCGGCATGGCTTCCCCTGTCTGTCACCCATCCCGGACATTCAGGGCCGTCACCAGAATAGCCTGACCCAGGCTGACCCAGCTCCACTTATGCCAAGGTCATCAGAGGTTATACTCAATAACAGTCTCTAGACAGTGCCACTAAACGTTAAGCTTAGCAAAACAAATGCATTTAGCAGGTCCTGCTAACCAGATAAG
This sequence comes from Ichthyophis bannanicus, assembly GCA_033557465.1. Taxonomy (NCBI): domain Eukaryota; kingdom Metazoa; phylum Chordata; class Amphibia; order Gymnophiona; family Ichthyophiidae; genus Ichthyophis; species Ichthyophis bannanicus. The sequence goes on along the minus strand of CM066044.1, from coordinate 41,821,980 downwards.
TCCTTTTGAAAATCATCCTATAAATATGTTAAATAAACTAAATAATAAATAGATGTCTTTTAATGGAGTCTATCCTTAAGCTGCCACAGACAACAAGAATCTTACCAATGAGGAATCTTAGACCCATTTTTATCCTGGTGTATATCTGGACGGAGAAGATGTGCCTAAAAGAGGACACAGGGCAGAAAAGACTGTAAAATGATCATAGATCCATGTAGAAGGACATACAGTGTTAGCACAAGAAAAAATGAAAAAGGCAGTAGGATCTAATGGCGTCCACTCATGAAAGAGGTGACTGCGCTCCTCACATCCGTGTTCAGTTTGTCTTTGGAAAAAGAAAAGGTTCCTTTATATGAGTAGATTACAGGACCCTAGACCACATAATTTCAGTAAAGGAAGATTCTGTCAAACAACTAAATCAATTTCCTTGATGAGATGATCAGATTAGTCATCAGGGATCTGCAGATTTGGACTCCAGCAAGATCTTTGACCTAGTTGGAAGTGGAAGATGGTTAGAATGGGAGCAAGAAAGAAAGACGTTAAATAGATGAGGAGCTGGTGGTGGTGAATAGAGTTCACATTGATGAAAGTTAAATTTATTTATTTGACTCATAAGTTGCTGAATCGTCTCATAAGACAACACTTACCGAAACTGTGCAGAGCCAAGGATTTTCCTTTTATTTTCATGCCGCTGGGATGTAGGTCCCCTGCTGCACCAACTTTCTTTTTGCCACCCTGCAGCTTCCGGGTTCAAGGAGAGATAAAGGGCCAGATCCTCCTCAATGGACACTATTGCTCTAGCAGATCACATCTAAAAATAGATACTCTTCATTTTATCTCATAACAAACAATAATTGAAACATACAGATGTTATCACCACGTCCCGGGGTGGTTGCTTCACATTTTCTGTTTTTTAGGGTTCTGAGAGCAAAACCTTAAACCGTTATAAGGAACGTTTTATGTCTCCTGTCCATGTCACCTAATGGCACAGGTATGATGGTCTAGCACATGCTGCTTGGAAATGTCTTCCATGTCTACATCTGCCGTTGACTTTTCTTCAGTCCTTACTACTCCTTCTCCCATGGAGACTGCACTCCAACCATTTCCCCACCTCAGCCACAACTGCACCTCCTCCTCCTCCTCCTTTCATAGCTGATGCTCCCTCTCCAAAGTCATTACTCTTCTGCTCTCATTGTACTTCCAGCCGCCTGGTTCTCCTGCACTCTAATCTTTCAGAGACCAGGGTTTTCCATCCTTCTTCATTGCCATATGGTCTTGTAATCTTCCACTTCTCCTATTTACCCTCCCCATGCAGTCAGTCTTCCAGTCTTGCAATTCTTCTCTATCCCTCTCATCCCTTGGTCCTTCGCCCTTCTTCTTCTCACAAGCTATTGATTCTCTGCTCCCTCACCCCCATCAATACCCAGACCTAAAACCAAAACGATTCTAACTAAATGCAAGAAACAAACAAAATATCTAAACTAACAAAAACTGCAAAATCCAGAATTAGAAATAAGAAAAGCTAAGAACACAGAAAGACTACAGTTCCTCTCATAGTCCTCAGAGAGAGAGAAAAAGAGAGATGGGGGAAGTTTCCAGACCTTTATGCTAAGGCATAGTGCTCTACAGCTGCTATAATTTATGCTACATACCAAATATCCATTTGCAAAGAGAGAAGAACATGCTGATGCTGATGCAGAATAAGGACATTGTGAATATTAATCCTCTACTGATAAAAATGATCTCGAAAGCAGCGAGGTGGAATAGAGGTTTGGACAGCCACACAGTCAGCAGCAATTTTGCTACAACAAAAGAACCTTTTGATGAGCAGATTGAAAGCATTCTCTTGTGTGACTTATAAAGCAGATAGCTGAGCATATCACATGCAGAACTGCATATTATGTGACCAGCAGGGAGACCACTCCCAAAGATTATTGGATTGCCCAGGATTGAAATCTGGCTGAGATTTTTTTTCTTTCTTTATTTACTTACATGTATTACATGCCTAATAACTGAATATTCTAGGCGAATTGCAATATTAAAATATACAACCAAAATATAACAGCATACGACAGTTAATAACATTGAATTATAAAACTTACAAAAACAAAAGTACAATTTAAAAAAACATAAAACATTAAACATTACCAATCTAAAGCCTCTTTAGTGGCCTACGTGAAATGAGTTGATGACTTCAGTTGAGTTTCCAGTAGATGGGCATCCACATTGAACAAAAAGTAACATTGAAATTCAACATACTTGTTGGACAAAGATGGCATAGGCATGGAAAATGAAATAGTCTCTCACCTCCAGAGCAGGGCTGAGACACATTGATGGAGAAGCATGGGAAAGTTGAATTGCTGTTGCCTATTCTGTGGCTACGTGGAGGATCTTGGTGCATTCAGTCCAATACTTTTCACAAGCACTGAACTTAATAGAAGTGTAAAAAAAGAAAAGACACTTTTTACTGGCTAACTTTCCTTTATGCTAGCTTAATGTTGGTGCAGAACCATAGGTATAAATATGTGGAGGCCAATTCAGAACGGGGCACATCCGGCCCGACCGGTCGTCCAAAACCTGGATGGGCCAGATATGCACCCAATTCTGTATCCATGGGAGATAGATGTCCCGTGGGAGCAGAATCAGGGGCAGAGGGACTAGACAGGCAGGCCATGCCCCAATTCTGAGGGCCTGGACATCCAGCCTACTCCCCATCGAACTCAACCACAGCACCTGCATGAAGCCCTTGTTCCATGGTGTCGCATTGTGCCGGGACGTGCAGCCCCGCAAGACCTTGCTGAACTGGAGCCATAGGGGGTGATATTCAGCGTGATTAATGTGATTAGCAGACCAGTTAGTGCTGCTAAGTATCCCCGGGTGCCCCCGCTGCATGCCAGCTAGCATCAGAATGTTCAAGGGGCGGAGCAGGGGCAACACTGTGGGTTAACTGGGCAGCAGCAATATTCAGTAGCTGCCCACTTACCCTAACTGTCTAACATAGTAACATAGGAAATGACGGCAGATAAAGACCAGCGTGGTCCATCTAGTCTGCCCAGCAGGATGGCAAGAGTAGGTGCACCTGTCACTGTGCAGGCCACCCCCCCCCCATGTCTTTGTTTAGGGGTGAACCCATCACTCCATGTAGGACACCCCTATTTGTTGAGATGTTAGATGGTTCAGAAGTTAGATGGTACCGTTTATTTTGCTTTTATCCTGTTGCTGTAAAGGGATCCACTGTGTTTGTTCCATGCTGTTTTGAATTCCATCACCGTGTTTGCCCCCACCACTTCCATCGGGAGGGCATTCCAAGCATCCACCACCCTTTCAGTGAAGAAATATTTCCTGACATTGCCTTTCAATTTACCACCTTGCAGCTTCATGTTATGCCCTCTAGTTTTATAGCTTCCCCATCTTTGGAAGAGGTTTGTTTGTTCATCATTTCTCTTTAAGTATTTAAAGGTCTGAATCATATCTCCGCTATCCCTCCTCTCCTCCAAAGTGTACATATTTAGGTCTTCAAGTCTCTTCTCATAAGGCTTCTGACATAGGCTCCAAATCATTTTGGTCGCCTTCCTCTGAACAGTTTCCAGTCTTTTTACATCTTTTGCAAGATATGGTCTCCAAAACTGAACACAGTATTCCAAGTGAGGCCTCACCAGTGACTTGTACAGTGGCATAAGTACCTCTTCCTTTCTGCTGATAATCCCTCTATGTTGCAGCCTAACATCCTCCTGGCTTTTGCCACCGCCTTGTCGCACTGTTTTGCCACCTTGAGATCATCAGAGATAATCACACCAAGGTCTTTCTCCTGAACCATGCACACCAACCTCTCGCCCTCTATCATGTACATTTCCCTTGGATTTTTGCTACCCAAGTGCATGACACTGCACCTTTTCGCATTAAATCGTAGTTGCCAAGCATTAGACCATTCTTCCAGCTTTTGTAGATCTTTCCTCATGTTAACCATTCCCTTGGGGCAGTCCACTCTGTTGCAAACTTTTGTGTCATCCACAAAAAGACAGACCTTTCCATTCAGTCCTTCAGCAATATCACTCACAAATAAATTGAACAGTGCCGGGCCCAGGACCGAACCCTGGGGCACCCTGCTAATCACCTTCCTTTCATCCGAGTGAGCTCCATGTACCATCATCTTCTATTGTCTGACAGTCAACCAATTTCTAATCCAGTTTACCATCTTGGGACCCATCCACAAGCTACTAAGTTTATTGACAAGCCTCCCATGAGGAACAGTATCAAAGGCCCTGCTGAAATCCAGGTAGATGACATCCATTGCATGCCCCTGATCCAGTTCCCTGGTCACCCAGTGAAAGAACTCAATCAGACCTGTTTGGCAAGACCATCCTTCAGTAAAACCATGTTGCCTCGCATCCTGCAACCCGCTGGTTTTGAGAAAGTTCACTATTCGTTCTTTCAGGACCGCCTCCACTACTCTTCACACCACCGAGGCAAGGCTCATGGGTCTGTAGTTTGACACTTCTTCCCTGTCACCACTTTTGTGTAGAGGTACGACATCAGCCACTCTCCAGTCCTGAGGAATCTCTCCTCTTTCCAAGGATCTGTTGAAGACATCCTTTAACGGTCCGTCCACTACTCTTCCCGCCACTGAGGCAAGGCTCATGGGCCTGTAGTTTGACACTTCTTCCCTGTCACCACTTTTGTGTAGAGGTACGACATCAGCCACTCTCCAGTCCTGAGGAACCTCTCCTCTTTCCAAGGATCTGTTGAAGACATCCTTTAACGGTCCATCCACTACTCTTCCCGCCACCGAGGCAAGGCTCATGGGCCTGTAGTTTGACACTTCTTCCCTGTCACCACTTTTGTGTAGAGGTACGACATCAGCCACTCTCCAGTCCTGAGGAACCTCTCCTCTTTCCAAGGATCTGTTCAAGACATCCTTTAACAATCCTGCAAAAACCTCTCTGAGTTCTTTCAGTATCCTGGGATGTATCCCATCCGGTCACATGGCTTTCTCCACTTTCAGTTTAGCAAGTTGTTCTAACACCTCATCTTCTGTGAATGGTGTGGTATCTACTTCATTCTCATTTTTATATTTGGGAGTCACAGCTGGTCCATCTCCAGGATTTTCTTTAGTAAAAACAGAGCAGAAGTATTTGTTTAGCAATTTCGCTTTTTCAATGTCACTTTCCACGAGTCCTTTCCCAGCACTTCTGAGTCCTGTAATCCCAACTCTGATCTTCTTCCTTTCCCGAATATACCTGAAGAAAGTTTTGTCGCCACCCTTAACATCTTTAGCCATCTTTTCCTCTGCCTTTGATTTTGCTTTCCTTATTTCTCTTTTTGACTCTTTGAGTTTGATCCTGTATTCATTTCTGTGTTCTTCTGTTTGCAAGCTTTTGAATTTTGTGAAAGCTGCGTTTTTTGCCTTTATTTGAGCAGCCACTTCTTTGGAAAACCAAATAGGTTTCCTTCTCCTCTTGTTTTTATTTACTTTTCTTACATATTTATCTGTTGCCCCTTTTATTGCCACCTTTAGTTTAGCCCATTGCAATTACACTTCCCTTATCTCCTTCCACCCTGTCAACTCCTCCTTTAGGTACTCAGCCATTTTATTGAAGTCAGTGTTTTTGAAGTTTAGAACTTTGAGCTTGCTATGATTAGCCTGTACCATGGCTTTTATCTCAAACTACAGCGTGTGATGATCGTTGTTGCTCACAGGGGCACTCACGCAGACATTTGACACGCTATCACCATTGGTGAGCACTAAATACAGCGTTGAGCTTTCCCTGGTTGGTTCCATCACCATTTGTCTAATGTGATACAGTGGCCAGCACAGAACCCCTGGGTACAGGAAAAAAGGAAGAGCTTACCTTGCAGTCACAGGGGCAGAAAGTAGGTTCAGGTTATGAGAAGCCAGAGAATGGTGGAACAAGCTTTCCCTGCACTGGGTGTGACGCAGCAGAAAGCCAGAAAGCACATTCAGGTTGTAAGGTTCCAGAAAGTAGTAGAACAAACTTTCCCTACACTGGCTGTGACGCAGTAGGAAGCCAGGAAACTAATTATGTCCACCTGGGCCAGGAAGCACGTACAACGTGCAGGAGCCAGGAGGATAAGAGTGGCTGGGAAATCCCAGTAGGGAGAGGAGCAGGAAAGGAAGGTGCATTGGAAGGCAAGGGAGGTGCAGCTGGAGGTGCAGCGGGAGGAGCAGTGAATGGAGGTGCATTGGAAGGCAAGGGAGGTGTTCGTGCACAGGTCTCCCAAGCCAGAGGGGGCATCGTCCCAAGGAGAGTGAGTAAGCAGCTGGAGGGCGGAGGTCACAAACAGGAGAGCTTGCTGGGACCAGGAAGCATCGGGTGTGTCCCTGCAGTAAGGAACAGCAGAAGGGAAGCCTGTCCTGGAGGTTACCACAACCCTGACCAGACCATTGCTGAGAGGAACTCTCATGGCAAAGCAGGCTACAGCCCAAGTAAAGGTGCCTGGTTAAGAGAGGAAGGTGTGGAAACTGGTTATCCAAGAAACAAAGCTAAGTACACTAATTTCTCCAGAGGGCAAGAGGTGGGCTCGGCAAGAAAAACAAAGGCTAATTGGTGGAAGGAAAACCCTTGGTGGAAGGAAAAAGGAAGCCTAAGAGAAATAGGCTCCAGTACAGGTCCACAGGATTTCCCTTATACAGAACGGTTCCTTGCCCCAAGAGCTGCTGCATCTCGAGAGAGGGCTGTGAATGATAGATGTGGAAAGTGTTACCCACTTACAAGTTTAGACACTGAGCAGATGCAATGGGAGAGCACTAATCAGGACATTGATTATAGCCCAATGGATTGCACGCTCTGTATATCGGATGAGATTACCTCTTTATGTTAGTCAAGGAAACAAGAGCATTGTTGTACCTGTTTTTGAAAGATGGTGCATTTTTTGTTATTTTGCTGTGAAGAAACAGTTTGTTTAATTCTTTGTTTGCTGTATGAGAAAACCAGAAAACCACATGGGAAAGGGAATAAATCCTCATCATTATAATTTTGCCTTAAACACGGCTACAGAGTTTTCTTTATCAAGGCAGCTTGCACCACACGCCCTAGGCGACCGCCTAATAAGGACTATGGTAGCAAGCGTCTGACACTAAGTAATGCATCTTGGAAAGCATCCACAATTTTTCTGCTTCTTTCCAGATGTGCAGAAGGAGTAATCCAATCCACATCAGGTAGATTAAAGTCACCCAATATGATCGCTTCCCCCTTTGTGGCTATCTTGGCAATATCTATAATCAATTTGTTATCTCTCTCTTCAGTTTGAGTCAGAGGTCTGTAGACTACAGCAGTATGGATGACAGTGCCATCTGCTCTTAACAATGCAATCCAGAGCACTTCTTCTTTTCCCCGTGTCCCTTGCATTTCAGTAGCTTTAATATTGCTTTTTATAATACACGCCGTTTAATAACTCACATAAAAACATGAAGCTTTCTTGTTTTCACTGTAACACTGGTCTCAGAAAAACTATCGGCACTCAACCATGGGCTCATAGCCCTTTAACGGTGCCAGTTTTAACATCAATGACTCAGTGTTGTAGGTTTTTTTTAATATCGATAAATTTATCTATTATCTTGAAAGCATTATCTTGAAACCTTCAATCAAAGACACTTAATAGTACACTTTTCAATGGCTCAAAGGAAAAAAGTAAACTTAGCTTTTAAAAGTCAGCCAGATGGTCAAAGCAGGGCAATCCCAATGCCTTCAGTTAGGCACCCCAAGCGTTTCACTTAAGAAGTTTCCTCAGGGAATTGTCCGTTCTTGGCTGAATAAACATAAAAACGTGAAAATTATTCATAAAGCCAGTTGTGTTGTAGCATATCAAAACTTATTATATATATCAAAAACCTTAAAATTGGATGCTGCCCACGTATTAATTGCACCTCCAAACACTCAGTAGGAAAATTCTCTGTGCAAAAAAACGCCGCGCATGCGGGATCCAGGTTAGACCTCCATTTTTAAAGGGTAAAACTGATCACGTGTTCTCATTGTACTCACTATCAAGTAATGAACTATGTTGCAAATAAAGCAAAATTATGTATCATGAAAAGCAAAAATAGAAAAAACTCCAATGGTCAAAGACAGAGTGCTAATTCCAACCGGACATTCAATCCACTTGGATTTACCGTTTGAAGAGTAAAAATCCATTTTTGTTCTTTCCAAAGAAGCGTGTCAGCAATGGTCCTACCGTGCATACCAGAACTTACTTGATCTATGCAGAAGCACCGTAATTGTTCAAAAATGTGATGTTTACTTAGACAATGTTGTACTAGAGGTGCTTCGAGTACTTTACATTTCAGGCGGCTACAGTGTTCCCGCATCCGTGTTCTAAATGGCCGAACTGTCTTGCCCACGTATAGTAAGCCATACGGGCAGACTATCACGTAGACCACGTTTATGGACCCACAAGTCGTTCGATGTCAAAAAGTATAAGTGATTCCACGATGTTTAAATTGAGTAATATCCATAGTAATGTCACACATGTTACAGTTTCCACATTTGTAATGGCCCATTGGTGTTAGAACAGGGGAAATGTCCATAGAATCCAAAGGCAAAATGGCCGGACATAACTGCTCTTTAAGATTTCTGTTTCGCCGCCATACACAGCGGATTTTCCGACCCTGCAATCCTGGAACTATCTGTAATATGTTGCTATGTTTCTTAATTATTTTATTGTCTTTACTAAACGGAGAAAAAGTGGTGACAAAATTAATAAAAGGCTCATCCACTTCAGAAACGATATTCGAGCCTGATTGACGACACTTTAACAATGTGCTCCGATCCCTATAAAGGGCTCTCTTATAGGCACTTTTGACCACTTTCAAAGGGTAACCGCGCTCTAAAAAATTCTTTTAGCAGGGCTCGAGATTTTATTTTGAAGTCTTCCTTAGTAGAACAATTTCTCCGATAACGCAGAAACTGCGAAAGTGGGAGACTATCTTTCAAATTCCTGGGGTGGGCACTCATGTAATGTAGGAATGTATTATGGTCCGTGGTTTTCTTATATACTGATGTTTCCCAAGTGTGAATACCTCTAGTGATAAGAATATCAAGATAAGTAATCTGATAATGATGACACACATAAGTAAACTTAATGCACGGATCGCGGGTGTTCAACCATTGAAAAAAACTCTGTAGCTCCGATTCAGAGCCCTGCCATATGAGAAAAATGTCGTCGATATATCTATTCCAAGTTTTAATCTGTTGCTGGAAAGGGGACCCACGAAGCCATTGGTATTCAAAATTACCCATGTATAGATTCGCGATGGATGGGGCACAAGTAGCACCCAAGGCGACTCCTGAAGTCTGCTGATAAATGGTTCCTTCAAATATGAAAAAATTATGAAAAATGTCTAACTTGGACAATTGTAATAGAAACAATAATTGAGAATCTCCCATATCTCCTCGTTGTTTCAACGAACGTTCCACAAGAGACTAAGCTGCTGGTTGTGGTATGCTAGTGTACAATGACACTACATCAAAGGTAGCTAATAATGTATCAGACTGACTTGCCCACTGAGACAAACCTTGTAAGAGGGTTAAAAAATGAGTAGAATCCTGTAAAAAGGACGGAATTAGCCTAATTAAAGGTCGCAAATAGGAATCCAGGAACGTTGAGACTGGTTCCAAAACTGATCCTCGTGTTGACACAATAGGGCGGCCTGGCGGATGTAACAAATCCTTATGTATTTTTGGCACTAAATAAAAAGTAGCTATACTAGGTGCCGGAGGATTCAGAAAATGATATTCCTGTTTACTCAAAAAATGTTCATTAAGGGCTGCAGAAGTTATCATTTTAATTTCTGCTTGCAAAACCTTAGTAGGATCTTGATCCAACTCCTTGTATGTTATTAGATCTTGTAATTGTAGTTTAGCCTCTCAAACATAATCATATCGATTCATCACCACCACAGCGCCTCCTTTATCAGCACGACGGACGACAATATCAGTCCGTCTCTTCAAAGTTTTTAACGCTTGACGTTCAAAAAATGATAACCTAGCATGTTGTGAACGTTTGGTGCTTTCAAGAGATTGAATATCTTGTGTAACTAATTTTTTGAACAATGATAGCGCCACATGAGGAGGAGTGGGAGGAGTCCACTTAGAACAGGGGTCTCAAACACGCGGCCCGCGGGCCGCAACATTGTGCGGCCCGCGACGGAGGGAAAGAAAAAAGCCTTGCTTCTGCTTCTGCCGTTGCTGCCGTGGCAGCGGCAGAATCGACTGTCAATTTTTTTTTTTTTAAACCTGGCTTCTGCTGCTCAAGCAGCAAAATCAGCTGTGCTGCGGTCCCTTCCTCTCTGCCCGGAGATCCCTCATTGTGCTCCATCAGCGTGTGCTTTTCAAGCCGCGAAGAGAGTATTCCCCTCTCGCGAGGCTTGAAAAGTGAATAGGATTAAGCCGCGCGAGAGGGAAATACTCTCTTGGCGGCTTAAAAAGCACGCCGCTGATGAAGCACAATGAGGGATCTCCGGGCAGAGAGGAAGGGGCCGCGGGACAGCTGATTTTCTGCTGCAGCAGCAGAAGCCAGGTGTTTTTTTTATTTACCGGGGGGGGAGGACTGGAAATGGGCTATTGGCAGGGGGGGGCTGTAGGACTGGAAATGGGCTATTGGCAGGGGGGGTAGGACTGGAAATGGGCTATTGGCAGGGGGGGTTTATGACTGGAAATGGGCTATTGGCAGGGGGGGGGTTCTGACTGGAAACGGGCTATTGGCAGGGGGGTGTAGGACTGGAAATGGGCTATTGGCAGGGGGGTTATGACTGGAAATGGGCTATTGGCAGGGGGGGTTATGACTGGAAATGGGCTATTGGCAGGGGGGGTGTAGGACTGAAAATGGGCTATTGGCAGGGGGGTGTAGGACTGGAAATGGGCTATTGGCAGGGGGGTTATGACTGGAAATGGGCTATTGGCAGGGGGGGTAAGACAGGAAAAGGGCTAATGGCAGGGGTTTATCACAGGTAATGGGCTATGGTGGGGGCTAGGACTGGAAATTGGCAGGGGGGGGTTAGGAAGGACTGGAGGTGGGCTGATGGGGGAGTGAGGACTGGTAATGAGCTATGGAGGGGCTGACTGAAATGGGGTAATGGGGGTTAGGGCTGGAAGTGGGCTATTGGCAGGGGGGGTTATGACTGGTAATGGGCTATGGTGGGGGCTAGGAATGGAAATGGGCAGATGGGGGTTAGGACTGGAGGTGGGCTGATTGGGGGGTTAGGACTGGAGGTGGGCTGAGTGGGGGGTTAGGACTGGTAATGGCCTATGAGGGAGGTAAGACTGAAAATGGGGTGATGGGGTAAAACTGGAAGTGCGCTATGGGGAGGTTAGGACTGGTAATGGGCTATGGGGGGGGGTTAAGACTGAAAATAGGGTGATAGGGGGTAAAACTGGAAGTGCGCTATGGGAGGGTTAGGACTGGTAATGGGCTATGGGGGGGGTTAAGACTGAAAATGGGGTGATAGGGGGTAAAACTGGAAGTGCGCTATGGGGAGGTTAGGACTGGTAATGGGCTATGGGGGGTCTAGGACTGGTAATGGGCTGGGTGGGGTTGCTAGTACTGGAAATGGGCTGAGTGGAAGGGGGGCTTGAACTGCAAATGGCTGATGGGGAGGGGGGCTTGGAATGGAAATGGGCTGTGAGGGGAGGGAGCTAGGATTGGAAATGGGCTGATGGTGAGGCTATGATAGGACTGGAAATGGACTGATGCAGGGACTAGAAGGGAGCGGATGCTGGGTGGGGCTGGAACTAGAAGGGAGCTGATGTTGGGGGAGGATTAGAATGGGATGGAGATGGGAAAGTGAAATGGAGAGGGGAAAAATATTTTGTCTAGGAGAGAAGACAAATCTACAATTGGCCAGGTATTGGGAGAGTAAGTGGGGATTGAGGATGGAGGGGTAAAATTGGAGTGGATGAAATAGGAATGAGGAAAGAGAAAAAGGAGAAAGCTTAGTATGTTAAAGCAGATGTAGAGAGAGAATGGAAAAAACTAGGAGAGAAGAAAGGGCAAATGGACAGCAGACGATGGAGAGTTAGCAGAAGACATGAAGAAACCAGAAGAAAGTGGCGAGGAACAATTGCAACTGAAAAAAAATGCACAAAAGGTAGAAAAATCTCTCTCTTTATTTTGAATTTATTAACTGGAATATGTCAGCTCTGGGAAATGTGCATCATTAATGTTTGCGCTTTGTTTAGTACAAGAGGAAATTAATTTATAGTTTTATTTCTACAGTGTTGTTGTACATTCCAAGTTTGGCTTTTTGGGTTCCCAGTTTAATTATTGTCTTCCTGTTTTCTAAATCTTTTAGTCTTTCTTTATCCATACTCATTAACGAGGCTGTTTACTTAAAGTTAGTGTATGGTAACATTATGCAAATATTTATGCAAATGAGGCCCCTTATGCAAATGAGGCCCCGCGTCTTATGCGGCCCCCGGGTTACTTTACAAGTCCTCATTTGGCCCTCAAAGCAATTTGAGTTTGAGACCCCTGACTTAGAGCGTAATGGCTATTTAATTCGACCTATCGATTGTGAAGTTGGCACTTGCAGATTGAATTGCTGAGACGATACATTTTCAGAAAAAAATTGTAATGAAGAGGAAGACGAATCCAGCGAAGCAAAGAAATCTTTTAAAGCCAGTTTTCTCATAAGGCCCTCAAGGTCTATATTGAATTGAAAAGAATCATGTTTCAAAAAAGGAACAAAGGATAATCCTTTGCTCAATAAGGAGACCTCAGTCAAAGATAACTGTATACTCGAAATGTTAATCACTGAAGTTTGCTCAGATTGTGAATGGGTCAACGCTGCTCCTTGCGTCGTTGATTCCGTCGCTCTTGGTAACCTTCCTTTTCTTCTCCTTTCTTTTTCTTTCTTTTCTCGTCGGCATCCCCTGATAAAAAATGGAGGTCTAAACCTGGATCCCGCATGCGCGGCGTTTTTTTGCACAGAGATTTTTCCTACTGAGTGTTTGGAGGTGCAATTAATACGTGGGCAGCATCCAATTTTAAGGTTTTTGATATATATAATAAGTTTTGATATGCTACAACACAACTGGCTTTATGAATAATTTTCACGTTTTATGTTTATTCAGCCAAGAACGGACAATTCCCTGAGGAAACTTCTTAAGTGAAAACGCTTGGGGTGCCTAACTGAAGGCGTTGGGATTGCCCTGCTTTGACCATCTGGCTGACTTTTAAAAGCTAAGTTTACTTTTTTCCTTTGAGCCATTGAAAAGTGTACTATTAAGTGTCTTTGATTGAAGGTTTCAAGATAATGCTTTCAAGATAATAGATAAGTTTATCAATATTAAAAAAAACCTACAACACTGAGTCATTGATGTTAAAACTGGCACCGTTAAAGAGCTATGAGCCCATGGTTGAGTGCCGATAGTTTTTCTGAGACCAGTGTTACAGTGAAAACAAGAAAGTTTCATGTTGTTATGTGAGTTATTAAACGGCGTGTATTATAAATAACCTGGAGTTTACCGTTTAAGAAGAATCAGACTGCATCTTTTTAATATTGCTTTTGACATACAAGGCTACTCCTCCTTTTCCATTTTCTCTGTCTCTTCTGAATAGATTATAGCCAGCTATGGCTATATCCCAATCATGTGATTCATTAAACCATGTTTCTGTAATGGCCACAATGTTCAAATCCATTTCTACCATTAGGGCTTCCAGGTCCCTATCTTTGTTGGCTAAGCTTTGAGCATTTGGAGGAAAGAGTGGCCTAGTGGTTGGGGCAAGGTACTACAGGCCGGAAGGTCGGTGGTTCAAATCCCACTAGAGGACAGCGACCTTGGGCCGGAAGGACTGGGGTTTCTAGTCCCACAGGTGCTCCCTGTGGTCTTGGGCAAGCCACTTAACCCTCCATTGCCCATGTTCCCTGTAAGTATTAGTGTATGTGTCTCATATCCCCTTGTGTTAAATGTATCCCCCAACCGCTTTGACCCGGTGAAAAGCGGAATATAAATGCAGCTAAATAAATAAATAAATTGTGCTCATTGCTTTCCAGCATTTACCTTGCTTGTGTGTATTTTGCATTGATTTTGTTCTGTCCTCTAAAGAAAAGCGGGATCTAGGCGTGGTTGTGTCAGATGATCTTAAAGTAGCTAAACAGGTTGAAAAGGAGACAGCAAAAGCTAGAAGGATGCTTGGGTGCATAGGGAGAGGAATGGCTAACAGAAAAAAGGAGGTGATAGTGCCTCTGTATAAGTCTTTGGTGTGACCTCATTTGGAGTATAGTGTGCAATTCTGGAGACCGCACCTTCAAAAGGATATAAACAGAATTAAGTCAATACAGAGGGTGGCTACCAAAATGGTTAGTGGTCTTCATTATAAAGCATATGAGGACAGACTTAAGGATCTTAATATGTACACCTTAGAGGAAAGGCGGTATAGTGGTGATATGATTCAGACGTTTAAATACCTCCGTGGCATAAATGCACAGGGGGAGAGTCTCTTTCGATTGAAAGCAAGTTCTGCTATGAGGGGACATGGGATGAGGGTGAAAGGGGATAGATTCAGGAGTGATATGTGGAAATATTTCTTTACGGAAAGAGTGGTGGATCCGTGGAAGTCTCCCAGTGGAGGTGGTAGAGATGAGGGCGGTATCTGATTTCAAAAAAGCATGGGATAAACACAGAGGATCTCTAAAGGAAAAAAGGGGGCTGTTGGAGTTGTTGATATGGAAGGACAGACTAGATAGAAAAATGACGACAGAAAAAGACCACATGGCCTATGTTTCTATCCCTCCCTCCTACCTCAAGCCTATCCATTGCTCAGACATCCACATATCCATTCTGTTGCTGTTAGCTAAACATACGATGTGTTCCACTGTACTATAGTTTATCTCATATAAAATGTATGTAAGTTTTGTTGCTGTACATAAGTAGTCATTTTTTCTTGTAACAACGTTGTAGCCATCATCAAATGTACAGTGTTTTGACCCGAAACAAAGCGGTATAAAAGAATGGTTAAACAAATCAATAAATGAATAAATAAAATCTTGAAAAAGCAGGACCCACAGCAGGATCACTGGTGACAGAGGTGCGGTGGAATAGGAAGGACTACAGCTCCCAGAATGCACTGTGACACTCACATACAGTAATATCTCCTAGGAAGGACTACATCTCCCAGAGTGCACTGTGACACTCACACACAGTAATACCCACTAGGAAAACTGGTCAACACATTTTTACAAAAGTCATGTTACTGAAATAAAAATAGTCATTTCTTATCAAATTTTATATGCTGAACATGAATATGACAATGAAATTGCAAAGTTGGCTCTAGTTTTTTTGTAATCTACAAGAATTAATGTTTACATCACGAAATGCATGTCAATAGTAAATATAATAGGCCTTCGGTTAATACCTATAAAAAACCAAGTCATAGACTACTTCTTAGATTTTTTTGCCTCTCTCTTGTACAGCTGTTCGGGAGCTTCTCTGGGGAGTGTCCAGCAGTAGTCAGCCAGCATTGTAGTGGACCATTTTCCCTGGTATCTTTGCTGCATCATTGCGATATCCTGGTGAAAACGTTCGCCCTGTTCATCACTAACCATACCACAGTTGTCAGGAAAGAAATCGAGATGGGAATCAAGGAAATGGATCTTTAGAGACATATTGCAGCCAAGTTTCTGATACTGCATCAGCATGTCTTCTACTAGTTCCTTGTAGTTTTCTGCCCTAACATTCCCGAGAAAGTTTGTTGACACTAGGCGAAAAGCATTCCATGCTTGTTTCGCATCACCCTGCAGCAAGTTGTTGAACCGGTCATCTTTGAAGAGCTCTCGAATCTGAGGACCCACAAAAACTCCCTCTTTAATCTTTGCTTCGCTGAGTCGAGGGAATTTTTCATGCAGGTATCAGAAAGCTGGTGAAATGCAGTCCATCGCTTTCACGAAGTTTTTCATCAAACCTAGTTTGATGTGAAGGGGTGGTAGCAGGATTTTGTGAGCCTCAACCAGAGCTGGGTGCTGGATATTTATCTCTCCAACTGTTACATTTTGTCTGCGATTCCATTCCTTCCGCAAGTAGCGCCAATCCCTTGCTTGGCTATCCCACTCACATAAGAAACACATGTATTTTATATATCCCTGCTGCAGTCCCATTAAAAGGGCAACTACCTTCAAGTCACCACAGAGGTGCCAGCTGTACTTGTTATAGTTAATGGAAGTCAATAGATGCTTTAAGTTATCGTATGTCTCTTTCATGTGGACGGCATGCGCTACTGGAATAGATGGAAGACGGTTTCCATTGTTCAAAAGCACAGCCTTCAGACTCAGTTTCGAAGAGTCTATAAATAGTCTCCAGTCTTGTGGGTCATGAGTGATTTTTAAGGCATTCATGAGGCTTTCAATATCGGAACAGAATACCAGATTACTTTCCTTTCCAACTGCGTATAGTACACTGCTGATGTCAGATGGCTTTTCAGCAACCGTCTGGCAGTAGTATTGCATTGCATCAGAAAATGATGCAATCAACTCTGGATGATGTGCGCATGCTGGTATTATGCAATGTGTTGCGATATTACATCATTCAAGGCTTATTTGGGATGTTGTTGATGTCCTACTGGATAAATTTACACGGTGAAACGCCAAAAATGAACTACATGCAATATCTTCAAAACGAGAGCCAATAAAATGTTTTTAATGTTATATTCGTGTTCAGCTCGCCAAGATACTACAGATTAGGGCCTTTTAAAGTCAGTAACGATTTCAATGTTGACCAGTGTTACAGCTCCCCCACTGTGACATTCGCAAACGGTAATCACTCCTAGGAAGGACTACAGCTCCTAGAGTGCACTGTAACACTCCCATAGAGAAACTCGTTTATTTATAGAGCTTTGTGGCTGGAACTTTTTCTGTGCATAAAATATCTTTGTTTCTATAAATCAGACATGTGTTCTCTGACCTAGGACAATAAGGACAGTTGAATGATTGTCCTAATTTTAGCCAGTTTTGAAATCCAGCCAGGAGCTGAATATCGCTGCTGACAGGATTGAAAGATCGCAATCCAGGCAACCCATTTATTCAGTCCAGGGACCAGATATAGCCCCAGCATTGAATATCTGGGGCAAAGTTAAAGCGGCAATGGCCAGCCACTTTAACTGTGCTGCCCTTTGCTTCTGAAATACCCCCCTTAGAAAATAAGTCAAATAAAGGCCTATGTACTCTGCCCACCTACACCAATCTACTAAACTCTACAATCCCTTCCTATACATCTTCTACACCTCTGCCCAGAGCCACTCTCCTAATCTGGATCTGAACATGCAATATCATTAGAAATGGAACCAGTGTAATAAACGTCAGCTAGCATCTGCCCAGCCTATATTTGCATGGAAACGTAGGGCACTGCCAGCAGAATAAATGCCACTTGCATCTTTGTCCTAAGCATGGATACAACCAGTGCAACAAACAGCCATTTCTAACTATTGCTCCTCAGTCTGAATGCCTAGTGGGACTCAGGAGAGTAACCTGGGGCAATATGGACACTTGATTGATTGACGGATGCAATTAGAGGATGAGCATAAGAAGCAGCAGACAGCATTCACTTATTCTTACTGTCCGTTCCTGAACCTGAGTCTCTCCAGCCTTTGCACGGTCATCCCTGAAACCGATACAGGGCGATGGGCAAACACCAGGAGATCTCTACCGTCATCATTTGCAGCTTTTCTCTGATACTACAGTAGGACAAAATAATCCTTTGACATTGGTTGCCTGGTTTATCAACATGGAAAGTTACAGATTAAATTAGTGCCAAGACAAAAAACAAGCTGGAACAAGAGATCAGGGGTGGGACATCCCAGTCCACCCTATCCCCATCATGGGGGTTGTCCGTGAATCCGATAAACCTTTGTCCTGTTCCTGCTAAACTCACATAGGCCTCCCCCCCCCCAATGTACTGCTGATACATCAGGCAGCCGGGCAGAACATCTCCCTGTGGGCTGGATGCTGAACAGGTCAAGGACAAGATGGCACTGCGGGTAAGCTAGAAAGTCTTGTTGAATTGCTCTTAGGCTTCCTGTCTGTGCTTTCCACAGCTGCGGTCTCATGCTTGTTTGACACTGCACAGAGGCTTCAGCCATCACTTTAAACCACTGTACAATGGCTGATTTTTTAAAATAATTTTGGCTTCCCTGTATTCACTGTTGACCCGTCTGAAAAAACCCTCTGGATGCAGTGCACAGAAGCAGAATAGAAAAGACATATTGGCCAGAGCCAAGGATGTAATTTTACATTTACTTCTAAACAAGAAACCTTGTATTTTTCCACACTTATTTTGCTTAAAATATTATGTCTCGGACCTGTATGTCCTGCAGGTTTGTCTTTGTGTTAGCTTCTGGAAATAAGGTTTTCCACAGAGCAAAAATAAAGCATCTTCACAACCCCTGGGGTCATGCTCATCATTTGAGGGTAACACCTAATGGTCAGCTGCGGGGCCCATGATTGCAGGGTTTTGGAAAGAGCCATGTGCATGGTCACTGGCCTAGAACTGTCACTGCAGTAGGTACTGTGGAGAGAGTGAGTAAATCCTAGATAGCTGCAAATGGCTTCAGGCCACGACCTTGATTAATTTAGCTTAGTTTAAAGAAGGGTAGCTGGTGGGTGTAGTTTAGAGATGGGGTCAATATCGAAAATGGAAGGGCAGATGTAGGATGCATTGTTTATGTTGCTTATTGTTGAATATTATGTGATTTGGGGTTTGATAAGGCGTGTGATCAAATGGAAATAAATAAACAAAATATATTAACTTACTAGCCTGCCCTTCCTTTAATATATCAAAGTTGCTAAGATTTGTGCTGGTATTACATAAAATCTTAATTTAAATAAAAAATTAAAACAACAGATAAAATAACATAATATGAAAATAATATAAAAGACTAACATCAACAAGAATCAGAGCAAGACAGGACAAAAAAATGTTATCAGACAAAATAAATAGCATGCATGGAAGATAACATGGCAACATAACAAATGACAACAGGGAAGATGGGGAAAGATTAGCTCCCAAAATCCTAAATAAAAAGCCAGCTTGTAATGCCCTCCCTAAAACTAGCATAAACACGCTCTGCCCTTAAGTCACTGGTGACAGACTTCCACAAAGATGGCAGTAACACTAATAGAATTCTGCTATAGAAGGGACCGTGAGAAGATTCTGCCATGAGGGTCTAAGAGATCAGGAAACAGTACAAATAACAAATAAATTAATTGAATTTAAAAAATTACTATTATGCCCTCTCACCCTGTAGGATGTCCAGGATGGATTACAATAAGGAGATCAGATATTTTAAAAGGCCAGAAAGTAAATGCTGAGAGGGTTCAAATCAGTTTTGAATTTCATCCTATAAGAGACAGGTAACCAATGATGGTCAGTCAAGACGGGGGTAGCACAATCATCTTTCTGAGCTCCATATAAAAGTTTTGCAGTGATGTTTTGAATTAGGTGAACACGGTTAAAAGTAAAGGCACATTTTAGATAGGGCATGGAGATCAGAATTGAAATACAGTTCTGCCTGTATTTTAGAAATGGCTCTGGTAAACATGGAGCAGTTTCTAAAATACACTTACATGGGCTACTGGACAAGCCATTGCTGAAAGATACACGTGGGATAAATCAATGGGAGAAACTCGATAACCTACCCCTCATAAATATTGACAATGTACACGCATATCTGGGGCAATTTGCTAAACTAGGTGTGGAGATGCTCTTATATACAGAGGATTCTCTCTTGCCCTATTTCAATTAAGAGGGGAAAATAAACATCGGGGATTAAGGAGAATATCCCCCTTAATTCCTCCGTAGAGGGATGGCCAAAGGGATCACTTTTTAAATTCCTATTGGTGCAAGGGAGCAGATATAAATTTGGACATGGACAATTTTAGGCTTACATATGCATATGCTGTATAAAATGAGGGATACACTTGTAAATTTTTATCCCGCCCATGACACCTCCCTTTCTACATTAGATGTATTGCGGTCATCCACGTATAAATGTCACCCTTTCTAAAATAGTTATTTACACGTGGCTACAATTTTCACATGCATACAGCTGCTTATAAAACAATTACATCATGAGAAGGGTTTCTAAAATAATGCCCATAGGGGATCATTCTGTGTCACAAACAGCAGGAATTTACAAGCTGTCGGGATGTATATCCCCACTAGTCATCCCCCTGCTGCCCAGTTCAAAGACTCCCCTTATGTACAGTTGTGTTGTATAGGGAGCTGTAGGTGGGGGCAAGAAGGGGTGGTCAGGAGGCGAGGCGAGGCGAGAGCGGGGCGTGGGCGGTGTGAGACCCTGGACGTACAGGGCCAATTCTGAGGTTGGACCTCTAAGTCTGGGATTGACTGAGTAGATGGGGAACTTATTCCACCACTGAGGTGGAATAAGTTCCCTTGGACATCGGGGATGGCGGCGGACGGTGGGGACAGGCAAGTGAGGGGCAAAGGGGGTACCCCGTAGCCCGACCCTAGCCATGTGATGCTGGATCGGGGGTCGGGCTGCAGGAAAAGTGCATTTTGGGTCAGCAGCCGGGGATCACGGCTTCGTAATGGAACCACGGTGCCAAGGCAACGAGACGCCATGGCATTGCGGTTCCATTACGGAGCCAGGTTGAGTTAGCCGGGCATGTGACTGGGCGTGTGGCTGAGCAGAATCGGGACCCGGCCGTAGACCTGATGCCGATTCCGTGGGCATGTCTAGCTCCCACTGGATCAGAATCGGATCTACCTCTGTACACCCCAATTCAGATCGGCCATACAGGGGCTGGACAGCCAGTATGGAATCAGCCTCATAGTGTATAAACTTCGATAGAGGCAATGCAGTAGTTTAAACTGATACATGAATTAAAAGCTGGTGCTCTCTTTCCTCAAGGAGGGGTTGGAGAAGATGAATTTGATGGAGAAATTAAAAAGACAGCTTCACTAAAGTGACAATCTGATGGTTGAAACGTAAATGAGAAGCAAGTTTTATTCCACAGATTGTGACCGACTCCTTTGGAGAAAGGACAGTCCCTAAGAATTATGGCAGAAAAGCAGGAAAGGATTTTTTCCTGCTAATCCGAATGGTTTCATGTTTATTCGGGTTAAGATTTAGCTTGTGGGATAAGAGTCATGAGGCGACAGCATCCAAACTGGAGTTAAAATTGTTGTAAATTGGATGCAGACGTATAACCTACAAGTTGTATATCATCAACATAAAACTACTTGCTAATTCCAAAGCTTTGGATCAATGTCATAAGAGGAGCCAGGGAAGGGGCTAAATTAGAACCTTGTGGAACACCACAGGTGAGAGGACAGCTGGCCAAATATTCAATGGGGCTGACCATCATGTGCCACTAAATATCACCAATGACCACCTTGGGATTTATTTATTTACTTAAAAGGATTCGTATCCCGCACAATTGCCGAGGTGGCTTACAAAATACATACACAATAAGTCATCACTGCTCCGGGGCGGTGCAAAGGTGTAGTCGGGGCAAAGCAAGAAATTATCCGAATAGTGGCAGTTTTCAGCGCTGCTATCCAGATTACTGAAAAGGCTGTCCTAAGTGCTATGCGGATAACTGTTCAGATAGCACTGAAAATGGACGCTGTCTGGATAGCGCCAGGTATCCAGTGCTGAATCCTGATATTTTACAGTGATCACTATCTAGATATGGGGGCTGAATATCTGGATTTTATTTAAATGTTGTAGTCAGTTTTTAAATAATTGACAACAAGAGTTTAAATATTGCTCCGAGCATAAACTCCCAGTCCATGTAAAAAGTACAATCAACTACGAAGGACCTAAACCAAGTTAGAGCAGTATCTTCAAAGCCCGGCTCTTGTAATCAGGAGTCTAGCAGGGTCAGATTTAAGATATTGGCACCATAGGCAAGGCCAAAGAGCAGATCCCAGAAAGCAGGCGGTAGGGGCGAGTATCAGATTAAGAGCAGTGGAACGCAGCACAGCCCTTTGAAGCAGCTCATGCAGATGGCGCTATAGTAAGTGGAATCAGGCTTTCTTATTTTATTTAACAGGTTTTCTATACCGCCTTTTCCTTCAATCAAAGCGGTTTACATTACACTACAAGGTCATACAAAGGCGGGGGGGAGACATGCAGGGATCTTTCATTACAATAACCAGTTTTATATACCATTTTATCATTACATCAAAGTGGTAGACAATGGGTCTACATAGAACAAGGAGTGGCAAGGCATACATTAAGTTACATTTGATATATGGTTTACAGTCATACATCAATACAGAATACATGATCAAGAAGAAATCTCAGAGGTGGTATAAGCAGATTTTTTCAGTGAATTGGGGCATGGCAGCCACCACCGGGGCCTGGGCCGAGTGCGGGGGGTCCCTGATGCCCGATCTAGGCCGCAGGAGGCCAGCTGTAGGTCAGACGGCAGGAATCTTGGGGTCCGGAGCAACGGCAGTCTGGGGTGCCTGCAGGGAGGTTGTCCCAGTAGGCCAGAAGGGCACGCCGGGACATCCTCTGGCCCAATTCTAGCTCCCAAGGGAATGTTTTGTTCCCATGGACCAGAATCTGGTCCTAATGACCCCGTCTTCAGCGGGGATGACCAGATGGTCCGGATGTCCCACTTCCAGAATCAGGCTCCACAGGTTTAAGGGACTTTGTTCACATCAGGATTAAGTTCAGAGCCTTATTTAATTAAGAAATACCTGATGAGGATAGCTAGCTACACCTGAAAGTAAATTTGTCTACCTCTATCCCTGTAAAAGCTGTAAGAGTCTATAACGCAGGTTGTGGGGCTATACATCCCGCCGGGATATCCCGCCCCGTAATCCACCTAAACCCTATTCCTGGCACCCGATTCTGCATCAGGGGTGGAAGCGGGAGCAGCAAGCCCCTCCTGCTCCCCCCGCCAAGGCCAATCGGGCCCCAGCTCCAATGGACAGAGAAAGGCATTTAAAACAGCACACCTTCAGGCAGGATCTTCTTTCTCTGGAACCCGATTTTTGCATTGGGGGTGGAAGTGGGAGCAGCAAGCCCTCCCGCTCCCCTCACCAAGGCCAATCGGTCCCCAGCTCTACCAGACAGAAAAAGACATTTAAAACAGCACGCCTTCAGGAGTACCCACGCCTAAGCGCCTCACCAAAGGGCCCTTTGGCATGGCCCTTAGGCAAGGACCAATTATCCAAAAGAAAAACAAGAGCCAAAATGACCAAAGAGAATGGAACCCAGTCACATAGAGCTACAGCACACAGTCAAACCTATACACACACTTCAATCAAACAACCAGATACAACTACAACTCCAACGATTAAAGATACCTTTGATCTATCAGCAACATTGCTATAATGAATAACCTATTAGCTGTCACCCTATGCCTCACTTTTTTTATGATCACAATCTCCAATAATACCCCTCCGTCACTGGATTTAACCAGACTTCTCTCCAACACAACAGAATCTCAAAAGAAAATCTGCCCTGAGTGATCCCCACAAACGCTGATCAACTGCCCAGAAACTATCAGATGCTCCCTACACCACGGTAAAATGCTAAACCAACAGCGCTACAGGCTCCCCTGGCACATCTACATCTGGCTAAGGCCCAGGAAATACATCTACACCTGGGCAAAGACTCAAGAAATAGCAAACCCCACAAGGTATTACCTTAGACATTGACTGCAAAGCAGCACAAGAAAACATTAAGATAATCAAGCCCTTGCATCATTGCCTCCAAAACCGCTATAATAGATCCTACAATTCACAGCAAACAGAGCCAAGATACGATGGTTTCAAATGGCACAGTTTACCATTAAGGCACTAATATTCTCCTACAGATCCATAACAACCAGCTATCCATATGCCTGGTTTACAAAGCTCCAACATCAACAATGGATGATCTTTCATCACTAATTAAACTAGCAAGCTCGCAATCAGCATCAGATAAACCGTTCATTTTACTGGGAGACCTAAACCTTCATTCAGCACCAACAAACCAAATCACATTCTTCATGGACACGATAGACACAATTGGACCTCTCACAGATTGTCAACTCTCCCACACACATAGGAGGAAACACCTTGGACTTGATTTACATCCCTAAAACAATGTCAGCATTGAATCTTCAAACCACACTATTACCATGGACTAACCATCACATGGTAGCCTTCAACCTATCACTGCTCATGCCTACCCAAAAATGGAAACCACAATACCAGGGCACACACAGATTCTGAGATTACAATAAATAAGCCCTCCTTGAACACCTCACTCCTCTAACGGAATCTTCTTCCACAGATGCCATAGAACTAATTGATGAATGGAACATCCAAATAACTTCCTTTGCAGTACTCCCCCCCCCCACCCCCCACCCCCCAAAAACAGGTCCAAGGCAAAGTGGCTCAGCACTCTGGTACTCAAAAGACATAAAAAAGTGAAACTCAAACTGAGAAAACTCGAGCACAGATGGCGAAGAACAAAAGACACCAAACATCACAAAGAATACGCCTACAAGCAGGCTGACTACAATAATCTGATAAACCAATGAAAACGAGAGTACCATAACAATATCATTCACAAATCAATCAATAGACCTAGAGAGCTCTTCAAAATCACCAAGAGACTCATACAAACCCCTACTGCCCCAAAGGCCCCAGCCTGAACCCGCATGATTATGCCTCCTACCTCCAAAACAAATTCCAATGCGCTAAAGAAACAATAGATCTGGATCAACTAACAGTAAGCACATCCAGCATCTCACCAAACTGGTCCATGTTCTCCTCAATATCAAGCAGGCAACTAGATAGTCTTCTTTCAAAGATGAACACCACCACATCACCACTTCATCCATGTCCAACCGCATGGATCAAAGCAGCCAAAAAAGAGCTGACCTCACCACTGCTGAAAATAATCAACTCAGTCCTCACCCTGGGTCAAATGCCAACTAACCTAAAGATCTCCTCTATCAGGCCCACCCTGAAGAATGCTTCAGCAGACACTACCTTACCTACTTCCTACAGACCGATTTCCAGTACCCCTCTCCTGGCAAAAATAATAAAAAAAGCTGTCCAGCTCCAACTACAGGGATTTATAGACACCAACGCATCTCTGGATGACCAACAACACGAGTTCTGACATTATAGTACTGAAACACTACTCATTTCACTCCTAGATACCCTACTCAAGGGATTCAAAAGATCTAAACAGGCATTCAACCTCATATTCATAGATATGTCTGCGGCATTTGACTCTGTAAACCACAGAAGACTCCCCACTCGCTTGACAGAAATCAGAGTAAACGGGATCCCTTTAAGATGGTTTCGCTCATACTTATCTGACCACACGCAACAGGTAAAAGTACAAAGTAAGACATCGAAACCATTTCAAATTCACCAAGGACTTCCTCAAGGATCAGCTCTCTCAGCTCTCATATTTAACATATACATCCAGTCCATATGTAACATCCTTCGGAAACACAGAATAATGTTTCATATCTATGCAGATGACATTATGCTGTACACTCCAATTGCGACAAAGAACCTGGACTTCTCCACTATATTCTCTTGCCTCAGTGAAGTAACCCACTAGCTATATGAACACTCCCTCACACTGAACTTAAGTAAAACCAAGGCAATGGTTGTGAACAGAGATCCCAACTACATTCCAATAGAGAAACTTATCTTCAATAACCACAACATCCCCATCAAAACTGAAATCAAATACCTAGGAGTCACAGGTTCGTCAATGTTCTTAACATGTACAGTAGTATACTGAACTGGTTGTTTTCTTGATTTGAGCTTGAAATTTTAGTCCTTGGTCGAGGATAATACCGAGTTATTGGACTTCAGTTTTAACCTGGAGCTCATTGTCAGCAATTTTGAGTGATTGCAGTGGGTTGAAGTATGGGTCCCTGGTCACATGGAGCACCTCTGTTTTCTTGTGGTTGATGGCAAGGTTATGGCTTTTTAGCCATTTACCTAATGCAATGATAGTTTGGTCTAGTCTGGTTTGGTTGTCAGGAACAGAGTGTAGATCATGAAATCATCGGTATACGAGTATATTCCATAATTTATCTTATAGGATTGGATTATTGAGAATAGAAGCTGCAGGAAGATGTTAAATAGGAGGGCTGAGCGAGAAGAGCCTTGGGGTACACCTTACTTTAGGGTAAATATGTTAAATTGTTGCTGTTGTTAAGTGCCATCGAGTCGGTGTCGACTCATGGCAACCCTCTGGATAGTTGTCCTAAATTGTGTTCGGTCTTCAGTCAGGCAGCTCATTGTTGACAGAGTGGCACCCATAGCTGCTGTTATTGTATCAATCCATCTCATTGCTGGCCTTCCTCTTTTGCGTTGACCTTCTACCTTGCCAAGCATGATGTCTTTCTCTAATGATCTCTCTCTTCGCATGATGTGTCCAAAGTATGAAAGTCGAAGTCTTGTCATC
Organism: Ichthyophis bannanicus; assembly: GCA_033557465.1. Lineage (NCBI taxonomy): Eukaryota > Metazoa > Chordata > Amphibia > Gymnophiona > Ichthyophiidae > Ichthyophis > Ichthyophis bannanicus. The sequence goes on along the minus strand of CM066044.1, from coordinate 41,795,571 downwards.
TGAGTTTCTAAGGAAAGCGTAGGTTGGATCTCCTCTAGTACTGACTGGTTTGTTCTTTGGGCAGTCTATGGGATACACAGTATTCGTCACCAGCAGGTAAATACTTACAACTGCAGAATCCTTCCCAGCAAAAGCAGCTTTTCTCAGTAGTCCTGCAGACTGCAAAGATTTCCCTTTAACCCAAGAGTCTGAGAAATTACCAGCAAGTAAATATACACACACACATTCTTGCATGCCCGACACATATGCACATGCACCTTCTGACACACACACACACTCATGCATTCCTGAAACATCCTATGAGACACCCATATGAATCCCTCCACGTGCATGATTCTGCAAATGGGGGACACGTGCCATTGTGTCACACTGCAAGTGTGTGTTTTTCAACCTGTTTTTCTTTTAACAAGAAGTCCAATCCTGGCTTCCAATTGATAAGAAAAAAGCCTTGTTAAAGGCTCACATTTAGCAGAGCAGCAAGCCTGGTGTTAGATTTTTTTTTATCATCTTAAAGAAGGTGGTAGAGCTCATCATGAACAGAACCTTTTTAAGTTCAGCTATGGTTCAAGGATTAAAACCCCATAGGTGAATCACGCAGACACAAGGGACAGAAAAATAAACAATCCTTTTTCTAGTACTATTCTTTGATTTTCACTAACTAGAATTTTGTTCGTAAAATAAGTAGCCAAACTATCAGGGGAATGATGATTTAAAGTCTCCTCCACCGTGAATGTAATTTTAGAGCCTTTCATAAAGCTTTTTGGGACGATCGCCTTTAGAGTGGACTAAGTGGCAGTAGTAATCCTTTTACTGCAGAAAGCGCTGCTTTTTTCGATGGTTGCACAGAACAAGGAATAAATGAAACCTTATTCTTGTACCACTTCCTTTCTGCATGACAAGGTGAAGACCTCGACATTTCGGAGGATGGTCATGGTAAGGATGACCTCATCACAAGCTGACTTGAAAGTAGAATTCCAGAATTCAGGGGCCACGGAACATCTTTTGGCCTGAAGGGGCCAAAGAAACCAATCTCCAATCCTGCCCCCAAGCTTTCTAGTTGCTGATGTTTCAATTGGGCAAAATATTGGTGGGGCCACGGTCCTTGTGATGTTTGTTCACCACTTAGATGTGTGATGAGAGGAGGTCTATATGATACTTGCAAATGTCATTGTAAATAAGAGGCATTTTATGTTAATATACACTCAAAATATCCCTTTACATAAATAGCCACTAAAGACGCACAAAGAAGTACATGAAACAGAAGTGAGAACATGCTTTGTTTAACATGAACTCTGCCTCTGACAGCTTCATAAACAGATATACAGGTCAACAAGCCAAATGAAACTATGGGCTACAGCCCAGCACTAACGCTCTATCACAGTGTTTCCTAACTCAAGTTTAACGCAGGAGTTTTGCTCAGTGATGCTGTAAGCAAACAGCACGCAAATGAGTTGGGTGCAAAATGTCTGCGCTAAACAAGGAGAGCGAGGCAGGCACATGAGCAGAGGGTTCTGCATTAGAAGCATCTGAATCCTGCGCACAAATAGAAAACTGGTTGACACTCGTGTGCGTGTGCTGGATTGCTATCAGGCGCATAAACAGCAAAACGATTCAGTGCAGAATAATGTTTACGCACCAGCATCCCAGCACACGTGCATAACATTGTTCCAGTGCACCTCTTCTGCTGATTTATTTTTTAGCACACTCTTCAGCAAAGCCAGAAAAAAGTTGCATGCTGAAGAAATACGCATGAATTCTTCACTAGCATTGACTGCAGACCTATGAGCTAACCTTTAACGTCTCCTCAAACCCTGCATTAAAATCCCAGCATCGCACTTAGCCCTCTGCGCTCTTCTCTGCATCTGTGATGAACAGTTAATTGCTTCATTACCATCCATTTAAACGGATTTTAATGTGCTGGGCGCTGCCATTAGTATAGTCATTTGCAAATGGATTATACTCAAGTTAAATCCCTTCCTACATTCTGTGCCCATACCCACGGAGGAAATTGTGCCCACACACTGTGCTATTGCCTGCTCACTTTGCTGCATCGAGGCCTATGTTAATGAAAACTAGGTCAACATCTTTGGGAGACGCACAAAAGAATTGGAAGCTCAAAGATGCAGGAAGAAACTGATGGGTTGAAAAAAGCCTCTAAACAAAACAAAGCAAACAAACCCCCAAAAACTGTACTTCACACACACACACACTGTTCCTCATTTATTCTTTGCTTCATCCATTGTTCCCGTGGCTTAGGATTAGGTTTGTGAACTGAAACTTCCTGTCCATTTCTACGTATGTATAAACCAGGGGCTGCCCGGATTGCCGTGAAGCTAACCGGGGGGAGGGGGAGGCAGTGTTATTCAGTTACCGGCCCGGTTAGCTTCTGTGGTGAAAGTTAGCCAGCCTTTTCTGCGCCTGACTTTCACTGTGTGGCGGTAACCGGGCAGCGGCTCAATATCACCACCACCTGGTTATCGCCAGGGACTGCACCCGGAATGCTCTGATGGTAATCGATTAGCATCAGGCCATGAAGCTGTAGCGCCTGCAGATATTCTGCGACACTAACTATGTTAGAGCTTCTGAATATCCCGGCTAGGATCTGCTAACCGTGTTACTCCTTTTAAATAGTGGGCCCTAGGTGTTTTCTATTTTTTATGAGGAAAGGAACCAGGAGATGAATGGACAGCTCTTGTCTGTTAATAGGAAGTTGTGTTGCAACCAATTCATTGAGCTCTACTGGGCGGCAGTGCAGTGAGCAGTGGGGGATTTAGAGGATAAGATTCCTAGAGGCAGTTTAATGCTTCTAGGCCCCCTCCCCTGTCATAATGATCGTGGCCAGTCCAGCATCAGTACTGCCTGCCACCTGATTCATGGATTCTCCGGTAGTTTCCTTCTCACAATGTACTTACTGCTTCTTCTCACAAGTAGGTTGTAATTGCAGTCACTGGGGATAAGAATCACAGGAAAACTCTGATAAACGCAGGGGTTTTTTTTACCCTCAACAGACTCCTAATTAGCTTGAAAATAAATACTTATATTTATCATTTCTAAACCCCTAAGAATTGAAGCCCTAATCATGAGCAAGCTTTCAATTCACAAGGTATTTTCTTTTTGCCTAACTCTAATGAGACATTCACTTTAGCTTTCATTGAAAAATAAAAAGTCCCCAGGCTTATAAATACTGTAATTCAAGATTATTTCCCAGTCACAGCTTTGATTTCATTGCTTCTCAGTTCTCCGTACTCAGGCATGTGAGTGTTGGGTCACCACATATGTAGCTTTAAACATATTTACCAGCAAATAAATTGTGACTCACTGAACAGTGCATTGATAAAGCAGTAAACCTCATCTCCCAACTCTCCTTGCAATGACCTCATGCAAATATAGGCCAATTTGCAGATTGAACCGCCAGAATACTTTTTAAGGTTGTGGTTTTCATTTTTAAGATTTTGGACAGGGGTTCTCCAGCTTCACTTCGAGGAAAGTTTATTTGATATGTGCCAAATCAGGCACTTAGATCCTCACAGGAAAGATTGCACGATGATGCCTAGGTCAACATTTATCGAGGCAGTCTCTAGCACCAGGCAAACCAGGCAGCCACCTAAGATGGCAGAATTTTAGGAGCGGCCCAAAAGAAATTCAAATTACAAAGAGGAAGTCAAATCCATCTAATTACATGAAAGAGCGATTGAATCAGAGACAAAAGTACAAATTACCAATTGCACATTCCGCATCGGGTGAGTTCTCTATCATCCTGCAGCACAACTGGGCAAATATTACAGGAAGGGGGAGATCACGTGATACCAGCATGCGAGAAGGGCGTAATCAGATACAGCTCCCGCGGTACGGCCCTGCAAACCTGCAAAATTCCGATCGCTAATGCAGCAGCGACCACCGGTCAGTGGCACCAATGCCCACATGCCAAAACAAATCATTAACAGGCAAAGGGCAGCAAATAGCGAAAAGCCTGGCCATGGCACAAGCACATATAGATACTCCGGGCATGGGGGAGCTGGCCATGGAGATCTCGAAGGTGGTAACAGCGGTGCTAGAAGACGTCCACCATCGACGGAATCCAGGAACAGCTAGAGTCACAAGTACGCCGGCTCACTGGCCTGGAACAAGGAGAGGAAGCACAGGAAGTGGGGTGGAGCATGCCATGGCGCAGGTATCAGGATAGGTGGCTGAATACCAGAAACTGCAAGATCACCTGCAGGAACAGGAGAATAGATCAAGACGCAACAGCCTTCGAGTAGTGGGCATACCTGAATCGTTACCAGACGCAAAGCTCTATGAATTCTATGAACAGTGGCTACCAAACGCCCTGGGCCTGCAGGGCGACAACTCCATGTGGCCTTGTGAACATGCATACTGCATAGGCCCTAGGAAGGACAAAGAGGCACAGCCATGACCCATGATAGCCAGGTACCTTATTTGGATAGAAAAAGAGTGTATTTTGAAAGCTTACAGGCAAATAAAAACCCTGGAGTATGAAAATAACAAAATACTGCTCTTCAAAGACTACTCCATTCGAGTAGCGCTGAAATGGAGGGAATTTGCGCCAGTCTGCGCCGTGCTCCACCAAAAGGAGTTTGATTTTGCTCTCCTGTTCTCCCACAAACTCAGAGTAAAGTACAGAGGAAACATCTTGCACTTTGGGAGCATGGAGGAGGGGAAAGATTTCCTTGAGGAGCACATGGAGGACTAGTACCGAAGCCCTATATCGCCACAAGGCACTGGACAGCCACTAGGAGAGACTTACTAGGCTTGCTACGGCACAATAGGGAATCAATAAGGGACAGAAGGACAAGTGGCTTGCTTCTTACTGGAATCCCCTGGACACTATTGGAGAAAACCCCAAAGCGGGGTGGCCCGAGGGCAGCGGGAAAGACATAGATGACGCTGCGATTGACTCGCTGCAGCAGTTGGACACCCCCCAAAAAGGACATTAGCACTGATGCGGACTGTTGGGTGCACTTGAACGGGTAACAGGGGGGATGTTTAGGCCATGGAGGGGGCGAGGGGAGGGGGAGAAGGGGGTCACGATTAGAAACTAGGGGAGCAGGGGTCCTAAAGGAGGAGATTGGAGGGGAGCTGGATAAAAGGGGGTAGAAATAGAGGGTTATGTGTGTGATAGCTGCTGTTGTGTGGGTGGATGAAATGGTGTGAATGAACTATAGATAGGGGAGGGGGAGAAGGGTGGGGAGGGAGGGACAGCAAGAGTACAGGTGGGATTTGGGAGGTTGGGGGAGGAGCTACATGGAAGGGGGTGGGGCGGTGGGGGATTGTAGGGGCATCGGGAATTAAAGGGCACTGGGAAGCTCTACTATGGACTCAACCCTGAAGAACTCGGCTGGGAAGTTGAAAGTTTAATATGTTTATTGATTGTGCTGGACTCTGGCTGAGCTTAAGTTGGTCACCTTGAACGTGGGTAGTCTCAACTCTCCTATTAAATGATAGAAAACCCTCACATACTTACCGCAGCTGGGAGCGGACGTGGCCCTCTTGCAAGAAACACATCTCACAGATAAGGAACATGGTAAGCTGCGGAGAGGCTGGGTAAGAGAGGTCCACTGGGCAGTCTATTTGTCCAAACAAAAGGGGAGTGGCAATCCTAATAGGGAAACAATAGACATTTGAAACCCACAAGGCCTAGTGGTTGGGGCAAGTTACCTCAGGTTGGAAGGCCGGGGGTTCAAATCGCACTACAGGACAGCAATCTTGGGCCGGAAGAACTGGGGTTTCTAGTCCCACAGGTGCTCCATGTGGTCTTGGGCAAGCCACTTAACCCTCCATTGCCCATGTTCCCTGTAAAATAGTTATCTCAAAGTTATAATGCCCTGTTCAATATAATTTCAGTTTGTGCAATGTAAACTGCCTTGATATCATGAAAGGCGGTATATAAGAAATGTTAAATAAATAAAATAATAATAAGCAAGGTGGTTCAGGATCCTGAGGGGTGTTACATCCTGGTCTGGGGGGTGCCCCAAGGCAAAAAGGTTCTTCTAGGAAGTGTTTATGCACCTAACATATACCAACACGGGTTTTTCTGGAACCTCATGGCTAAGCTAGGAGACCAAGCTGTATTCTCATTAATTCTAGGAGGGGACTTTAACATGACCACTGACCCCACCATTGATTGCGAGCGAACCCGGGTACCGCCGAAAGGCTATGAGAGCAGGGGAATACACTTATTTTATTTATTTATTTATGTATTTATTTACATTCTCTTATATATATATTCTGCATCAGTGCGGTTTACATTGAACAAACTGAAATTACATTGAACAGGGCATTATAACTTGGAGATAACTATTTTACAGGGAACATGGGCTATGGAGGGTTAAGTGGCTTGCCCAAGACCACAAGGAGCACCTGTGGGACTAGAAACCCCAGTCCTTCCGGCCCAAGGTGTCTGTCCTCTAGTGGGATTTGAACCCCCGACCTTCCGGCCTGAGGTACCTTGCCCCAACCACTAGGCCACTCCTCCTCTATTGATGGATGGCGAATGCTTCACCCTACTGAGGTGGAGTATACTCACCAATCCTGCTCTCATAAAACACAAGCCCGACTGGACTACCTTCTAGTGACAGAGCGGCTGTTTGGGAAAATTCATGGCTGCGAAATCCACCCGCGCCTGGGGCATGTAGAGAGGATGGACAGGATGTGGCACCTCAACCTGGTCTGGAGTCAGGACCCTACATTTTTCCAATTTGTCTGCAAATGCTGGCAGGACTATGAACTTGAGAACAGGGTCAGTGACGTGGGTCCAGTCACTTACTGGGAGGTAGACATGGCAGAATTGGGCAGCCGGATCTTAGGATTCGTGAGCTCAAAGCACAAACAACAAAATCAGCGCCTCTCGATGGAGCTGCAAGAACAGTACATGATGACATGGAATTCTGGGGAGCATCAACAACTCCTGGAGCAACGCAATAGAGTGAATGCATTGCTCCAACGCAATGCACTCTATAGCATTCGGATATACAAATATAAACTTCACCAGTGGGGGGACAAAGCCAGGAGACATCTGGCAAATCTTGTTAAACCCTCCAAAATCTGGCATACAGTGACACAATTGTGGAGCGTGGACGGCACCTTGGCCACCACCATGCAGGAAGTGACCCAAGGATTCACTGATTTCTTCCAGAAACTGTACAGGAAAGAGCCAACCAACGAATGCACCCAGGAGATGTTTTTTCAGGGTCTGCAGACCGAGAGATGTTAGATGGACCGATTACAACGAGCGAGATACTAGAAGGAGTGTGACACTTGAAGCTGGCGAATGGTCCCGACCCAGACAGGCTCGGGCCTGAATTCTACAAAATTTTGGGAACGGCTGTCGCACCTGCCCTGGTAGCTAGGGGGAAGATGCGAGAGGTAGAGGGGCATTTCAAAACATGGCAAATAAAGCCTGGGTGATGTTATTGCCCAAACCAAGTAAAGACCCTGACACAGCTGAAGCCTATTTCCTGATCTCCTTGCTAAATTTTTATTTTATATATTTATTAACTATTTCTATACCGCAATTTCCAGAAGATCAGTCGCGGTTTACAAGTAACAATTTGACTAATACAAAACAGTTATATACTCAGTTACATGGAACAATGTAGAACTATTTACAATGGTATAATAAACATTTAACTATATACATCAACAAGATAGAGAACATTCGAGGATGAGGTAGATTAAGCAAAAACAATATACAGCACTTTGTGGGTGGTGATGTAGCATGCACTGGGTTAGGTTTGGGAAGAAGATGTCCTTGGATCAAGTGTATTGTGTTGATAAAGATTTGAAGCTCCTAGCAGGGATACTAGCACGGCAATTGAGCATGATGCTGCTGGGTTTGATCCATCCGGACCAAGTTGGTTTTGTACAAGGGTGCGGAGCAGCAAGTCACTTCCTGCGACTACTCACCATCTTCTGGCAGAGCTGTACCTGGAACCAGGAGGTGGCGGTAATCAGCCTGGATGCCAAAAAGGCATTTGATAGGGTGGTTTGGGAGGACTACCTGTTCTGGGTCCTCTCCCATTTTGGGCTGGGAGACTACTTTATTAGCTGGGTGAGGGTGCTTCATGCACCACCCAGCGGGCAGCTATTAGTGAATGGATGGATGTCCCCCACATTTGGGCTCCAGAAAGACACCCGGCAGGACTGCCCATTGTCACCGCTGCTCTTTATCCTTTCACTTGAACCTTTTGTGATCAAGCTGTGACAGACAGCACTGGTGCCGGGAATCCGCATAGGGGATCAGGATTGTAAAATCAGCCTATTTGCGGATGACATGCTGATCTGCACGCCAAACACGAAACAGAATTTGGAGGGCCTAATGGGGCTCTTAAAGGAATTTGGGAATTTTTCTGGCCTAAGCATTAATTGACACAATTCCGAAGCACGACTATTGGGTGGGGTGGGGAACAGCCGTCACTAACCAGAGGGGGTACCTTTTCACTGGCCAGACGCACCTCTCAAATTTCTGGGCATATTCATGCATAGTGACCACCGAGTGGTCTATCGCATGAATGTAGAAGACAAGATTCAACAAATTAAACGCCTGTGCAATAGGTGGAGGGAACTATCCTGTCACTGAGTGGTTGTGTTGTGTTGGTACACATGGTCATATTCCCAAAGATTATGTACCAGCTACAGATGCTTCCTCTGTAGGTGCATTGAGTTGAGGTGGAACACCTAAAGAGCATCTTTTGTTCCTTCTTATGCAATGGACGACGGGCCCGCATTGGCTACAATAAATTGATCCTCCCACGAGACAAAGGAGGCCTGGCACTACCGGACATCTGTGTATATAATGTGGCGGCCCTGATGCACACGGTGAGTCTCACTATGCCCCACAAGGCTTGCTAGACTCCTGTAGCAAACCCTTTTGCCTGTTGAACGTACTCCATCATGTGCAGGCAACTTTAGACACACGAGCGTTTGGCCCCTTGATACAACAACTGCAGAAGGCATGGAGGTAGTGGATCACATGAGAAAAAGCGAATTTCCAGGTAACCTCCTTTTTGCAACTCGTGGGTAACCCAGGCTTCCCACCTGGGGTGGATGCGGCGCAATTTAATCAGTGGGAGTCGGCGGGTCACAGTGTCCTAGGGCATCTAATGGAGTGGAGCAACAGAATATTCCCCAGTTTCGAGAGAGTACGAGAAAGGCTTGGTCTGCCAATCTCCTATATGCAGGCCAGACACTATTGGCACGGCCTACGCGGAAATTCCCCTGAAGATCTAGTGAGCACGGAAGTAGAAGTGGACATACATAAACTAGAACCCTGATGGAACACTTTAGCCGACTGGACCAGGATATTACGGGACAAACTAGATGCACAATACTTGGGGAAGCTGGCCGCACATTGAACTGAGGACAGAGTAGCTGCAGTGCAGGTGGAACACTTTGAGAGGGCATTCCAATCTGTAATGGAGATGACTAGCAACGCACAATACCGAGAAATGCAGTATCAGATACTGCACCATAGCTACCTCACGAGAGCCTGGGGAGCAGCATTGGGAGCATGGGAGTCAGACGTCTGCGAGAAATGTCGTGCACACACTGACACCTTCCGGCATGCTTTTTTGGAATGCCCGGGGCTCACCAATATCTGGGGAAAGGCGCTGGGGGGGGGGGGGGTTGGAGGAAATTCTCCACAAGTGCATCAAGTGGTCCTACGAGTTATTGATGCTTGGGGATCAGGCGCCATTACAAGCCCTCAGAATGAGGAGGGCAGACTGCAAGTTTGTCCTCCTCAGTATTTGGGGGGTCAAGAAGGCCATTCTACAACACTGGGTTGGGGAGTGGCCGCCAACGTTCAAGCAGTAGATCAATGCCATGCAGTAGGGCCCAATATTTAGCTCGAGCAGAGTTGCACCAGTACCGGCACTACATGACTCCATGGTGGATCCGCTATAAATGGCTATGGAACTGGTTTCAAATACAGTTCCCAATGGGGGGGAGAGGGGGATAGTTAAAAGAGGAAAGCAGATTGTCAGTGCCCGGCTATAGGAACTTGATGGTAAATCACTGTTGACTTGCTGTATTGTGGTTAAAACTTTATGAACTGTATGGGTCTAGGGGCACTATTGTTGTTGCTGGTTACTGTATGTTTGTTGAAAAAGAATAAAGTTATAAAATAAAAAAAATATATATATAATGATAATACAGGACGGGGAGGTGTATGGCAGAGGGGAACATGGGGGGGGGTGCATGGCTAAAGGTTTGCCTAGGGCGCCAGATACCCTTGAGCCAGCCCTGGCCTCTAGAGCATCTTCTTGTGTTCCATGGCCTCATGCAATCAGATGTCCAGAAACCAGATAAAGTCTTGGTTATATGACCAGTTCTGAAAGAAGTAAGGAGTCAGGGCCTAAAAAAGGAGTGTAGGATAGTTTCTGAGTTTTATCTTTGAATTTATGTTACAATATTTTTGTTTTTAAATTAGGTATTTTGCATTGGTTGTCTTGTATATTATGCTGTTGCTGTCTTGGTGGTGGATTTTTTTTAATGGTTTGATGAATTTGTATTTTTCTGTTTATATTGTACAATGTCTAGAGCGTAGGGCCGGGGTCTCAAACACGCGGCCCGCAACCGAACTTTGTGCGGCCCGCGACGGAGGAAAAAAAAAAACACAAACCCTGTCTTCTGCTGCTGCTGCTGCTGCCGCCGTGGTAGCAGCACAATCAGCTGTTCGCGGTCCCTTCTCCTATGCCCGGAAGAGCCCCGAGTCTGCTCCTTTAGCGGCGGGCTTTTCAAGATGCAAAGAGAATATTTCCCTCTCGCGCGGCTTGTCAAGCCGCGCGAGAGGAAAATACTCTCTTCGCGGCTTGAAAAGCTCACCGCTAAAGGAGCAGACTCGGGGCTCTTCCGGGCATAGGAGAAGGGACCGCGAACAGCTGATTGTGCTGCTACCACGGCGGCGGCGGCAGCGGCAGCGGCAGCAGCAGCAGCAGCAGCAGACAGGGTTTTGTTTTTAGTTTATTTACTTGGCCTGTTTGGGGGGGGGGTTAGGACTGGACATGGGCAGGTGGGGTTAGGACTGGAGGTGGTGTGTTGGGGGGGGGGGCTAAGACTAAAGCTGGGGTTAGGGGGGGGGGGGCTAAGCATGAACATGGGGTGATGGGAGGGTTAGGACTGGAAGTGGGCTGTTGGGGGGCTTAGGAATGGTAATGGGCTATGGGGGGGTGAGGACTGGAAATGGGCAGATGGGGTTAGGACTGGAGGTGGTCTGATTGGGGGGGGCTAAGACTGAAAATGGGGTTATGGGGGGGCTAAGAATGAAAATGGGGTGATGGGAGGGTTAGGACTGGAAGTGGGCTGTTTGGGGGGCTTAGGACTGGTAATGGGCTATGGGGGGGCTAGAACTGGTAATGGACTGGGGGGGTTGCTAGGACTGGAAATGGGCTGAGTAGAAGGGGGGGCTTGAACAGCAAATAACTGATGGGGACGGGGTTTGTGAATGGAGATGGGCTGAGTGGAAGGGGGCTTGGAATGGAAATGGGCTGATGGGGAGGGGGGCTTGGAATGGAAATGGGCTGATGGGGAGGGGGCTTAGAAGGAAATGGGCTGTGAGGGGAGGGAGCTAGGACTGGAAATGGGCTTAGTTGGGGGGAGCAAGGACAGGAAATGGGCTGATGGTGGGGCTAGAATAGGACTGGAATGGGCTGATGATGCGGGGACTAGAAGGGAGCAGATGCTGGGTGGGGCTGAAACTACAAGGGAGCTGATGTTGGGGGAGGATTAGAATGGGATAGGGCTGGGAGAGTAAAATGGAGAGGGGAAAAATATTTTGTGTGGGAGGGAAGAAAAATCTACAATTGGCCAGGTACTGGGTGAGTAAGTGTGGATTGAGAATGGAGGGGTAAAATTTGAGTGGATGAAATAGGAATGAGGAAAGAGCAAAAGGAAAAAGATTAGTATGTTAAAGCAGATGCAGAGAGAGAAAGGAAAAAAAACTAGAAGAGAGAAGAAAGTACAAATGGACAGCAGACCATGGAGAGTTAGCAGAAGACACCAAGAAACCAGAAGAAAGTGGCTGGCACAATTGCAACTGAAAAAAAAAATTCACAAAGGTAGATCAATATCTCTTTATTTTGAATTTATAAAAATGAAAATGTCAGCTCAGGGAAATGTGAATCATTAACGTATTTTATTTATTTAATACAAGAGGAATTTTATTTATAGTTTTATTTCTACAGTTTTGTTGTACATTCCAAGTTTGGCTTTTGGGGTTCCCAGTTTAATTATTGTCTTCCTGTTTCTAAATTTTGATTCCTTGTTTGGTGATGGTGTATGTTCTGCATGTGTAACTGAGCTGAGGTATTCTGTTTATGTAATTCCTATTTGACATTGCCACTTGTTCTCTTTCCCCAGTAGGTCATGTATTGGTATTCTCTGAAATGTATTGGTTTAATATTTGCAGTGTTGCCTTTTGATAGTTAGGGTATGGTGCTTTGTGAGTCCTGGTAGTGCTGTTACGATACGGTGGGTTTGCTATGGGTTCTAAATGGGTAGTGTTTGTAGTAGTTCCTAATGTGCCTGGCGGTTGGCACTGGATTATAGTAATGTAGAAATCTTTTAGTCTTTCTTATCCATACGCTCATTAAGAGGCATGTTTACTAAAAGTTAGTTTATGGTAACATTATGCAAATATTTATGCAAATGAGGTCCCTTATGCAAATTAGGCCTGCGTCTTGTGCGGCCCCCGGGTTACTTTACAAGTCCTCATTTGGCCCTCAAAGCAATTTGAGTTTGAGACCCCTGGCGTAGGGGAATGTAGACATCTAATAAGTGAAAATGAATTGATAAATGTGTATACAGCTACTAAACATACGCAGTGCTTTACATAACAGACAGTTCCTGCTTCTTGAAGCTTATTATCTAGCAAGGCAACAGATGAATCAGAAACACAGATAAGACATAGGACCTTCAGATTAAAACAATGGAGTCAACTGCATGGGGTGAGGTCTAATGAGAGCCCCTCTGGGAGAGCAGCTTGTGAGTATGCAAGAAAGTTTCAAAAGATGTGTTTTCAGGCTGGATGTAATCTGGCAACAGATGGGGCATGTGTGTGTGTCCAGTGAGGCTATTCCAGACCACCGGCACTACAAGGCATGGAGTCAAGATCTGATAGTGGGGAGAAAGGCACAAATAACAGCAATTTGCCCATTGAGCAAGTTTGGGAAGAAGGCATAAGGGGAAATGAGAGTTACAACCTATTGTTCACTCTATAGGAGTAGGGCGGGGCCTCTCTGTCACTCATATTACATTTTAGACTTGACATTACCTGGGGGGCTACAGTGCATTGCCATAGAAATAGCTCGCTTTAGCATCCCTCGGACATGTCATTGCATTGCTTGGACTGTGGCCCGTGCTGAAATTTCCGAGCTCCAGAAGTTGTTTCCCGGGCTCCAATTGTAGGCATGGAAAGGAGGAATAGAAAGGAATTCAACGTTTCAGGCTTGTACGCATCTAGTTTCCCAGCAACTTGAATTAGTCAGTGGCTCTGAGATGGTGACAAGAGGCATCATGGGGCTTGCTTAATGCCCGAGGGTAACACAGAGTAGAGAAGACTCTGGAAATTTTAAAAAAGGTTAGTTGGTGATTCTGTGATTATTTCTTCTGTTCACCATGAACTGTTGCTGCGAGAGCTTCTTTTAAATCATCCCCTGACAAGTGTAAAGTTCAGCTGCCTCTCCCTCCTATTCTGGGGCTGACGGCGACCTTTTGAGAACATTTTCATTATTTGCCTCTGGTTTTAATTACCCCTGTTTGAGAAACAACTTCAGAGCTACACAAACTGTAGCTAAGAGGGACAGTGAGGCATCTTCTCTCTCTCCATGCCCTTTGCTTTGTCTCTATTGCATCTGCCTTGGAACGCAGAGAACTCTGAATCTGCTCCAATTAGCACTCGCACACAGCCCGGTCCCAAGCAGACACGAATCCTTGTCCAAGGCATTTGGGCAATTAGACTATTTCTATCACTCCTCGTAGTGCAAACATACTGAGGCCAACTTTCTTCTCCTCTCAGTCTATATTCTTCAGCTTCCTTCTTTTCTTATTTTATCTTCCTTTCCCCTCCTCTCAGTTTTAAAGTGTTCTTTTTAATCTGTTCACAGTTTGAGGCTTTCTTCGCAGAAGGGATCTGTCCTGGCTGGAGCGTGATTGTAAAAGGACAAACAAAGACCAGTGAGAACATGTAAGGAAACCGTTCGAAGACTTCTGCTTGAGAATTCTGTAGCTTACCTAAAACTAATTTCAAATCTTGGGTTACTTTAGCAAACCAAATTCAAGATTTCTGCCTCTATTGAGGGAACCATTGATTCCAAAGGAGTGAGGCTACTTTGCGAATGAGAAACACAGATTTAAATTAGCTGTCAAAAACATGCTAATAATGTATTACTGAGGGCAGAAGCATCTCATGGGGTAAACAAATAGGGCAACCACACAGGAGGTGCACGCTGGCTTTTTCAATCAATCTGTGAGCACATAAGCCCAAAAAACAAGCAGGTGGAGAACAGTAGCCTAGTGGTTAGAGCACTGGATTGGTAACCACAAAACCAGGGTTTGATTCCCACTAGTCTTCCTCCTTGTGGCCTTAGGCAAGTCACTTAACCCTTCATTGCCTCAGAGGCAGAGTCACACTGTCAAGAAAACCCTGAAGATGCTGGGTCACCAGGAGTCAGCACTGACTCAAAGTCACACATTGCCTTTTGGAGAGGGAGGTGGTGCTGAAAGCAACTCTGGCCCAGGGTGTCATATTGTCCAGGAAATACCCTGTTCAAGAACACAACCTATCCAAGCTGTTCCAGTATGTAGCTGTCACTTTTTAGTCTTTTCAGGGTAACGCAGTCAGAAGTGTACAAGGCTAAGACTTCAAGTCTCATGAGCCTTCTCATAGAGAACTTTCTTAATCTCTGTTAATGAAAATAGTAGATATTTGCAGAGTTTCATCAATATAAGATCAGCACATGTCTGTCCAAAGGACTCAGCTATCCAGAGTACAAGCATCCTGAAGCTCCAAGGCTTTAACTACCTTTCTGGATTCATTTTATGCTTTGATCTCATCTTCAGAGTTAAAAAAAACATCTCGTTAGGAACTTCATGTCTACACCTTTGACGGACACTTCCTGACTGCTTTTCAACGTTTCAGGTGATATGATGCCAAGGTCCATTCAAGGAAATAAATCACATTCCGATTTCTTATTTAAAAGGTTAATTAAAATGTGTATGGTGCTGGAAAAGGATTCCAGGAACTGTGTGCAGGATTGGACGTTTTCATATGCTTGATTGCTGTTGGTTTATAGACTAGGGATTTCCTTTGCTTTCTGTCCCAAATGAATTAATTTGGTGCCCATTTTAGACCACATCCCAAAATCAACACCCAGAAATTTGGCTTCAGTGTTAATCTTTGCTTGGGGCAAGCTGAGCCCTGGACTGGACTGGTGTGAGGACTAAGCACCCAATTACCCTTAGCAAGTGGGGAAGGAGAAATAGTCTATGGGTGAGAGCTCAGAACTGGGCATCACAGTTCTCAGTTTCAGTTTTATATTGTTGCAGTAAGGTAAATCTCAACTGTCACTTTCCAAAAATTCTTTCTACCTTTTTCATAGGTTTGAAATTAATTTCATTTCTGAGTCAGGAGAGCAAATTGCTTTCCACTTCAACCCTCGCTTCTCTGAATCCAGGATCATCTGCAATTCTTTCCTGTGTAGTCGCTGGGGGCAGGAGGAGTGTCCTGACACTTTTCCCCTAGAGGCGAAGGAGCCCTTCCAGGTAACACAAAATAATGTAGACATAAAGACAGAGCTTTACTTGCTGTTTTTATTTTCCCATCAGTGTTCTCAATTGGACTAAAACTGATTAACTGAAGAATATGGGGGTGGAAGAACTAGAACTCTGAGCAAATCTTCAGATTCAAATTCAGGAAGCTTTAATGGCATAACAATTTGCACATGTTTTGCAAAATGTAATATCTACAAAGCATGATAGGGCATCTAGGTGGGAAATGGGATGTCCAACTTGAGATGTTCACAATTTCCCATATGCTGCACAAAAGACTCTGCTAAAATTGGGGAAGAGACATAAAATTTGTGGGTCATCCAGTGGGAACAGCCTTTTTATAAAGAAAGACATTCAAGAAAGTGCGGAATCACTCTGGGTTGTGAATGAGTGATGGCTGGCACTTGTGTGTAGATGCCGATTTTACAACCTACGTGTGTACCGGCACTTGGACACATAAGTGCTGGATTTTACAAAACTAGAAATCCAGGAAGAGCAAGGCTGTGTGCCGACTTTTGCCCCTTCTGATGCCGAATGCCGACTTTCTTTGTGCATGTGGTTGGAAGCGCCCCCTCCCACTGCGGCTGTTATTGCAAGGCTTCAGTCTAGCAGCAGGAGGGGACGGTTGCCAGGCCTGAAAATTTCAATGCACAGAGAAGAACAAGAGGCAGAGCAGGCAAAAGTTTCAAGTAAGTTTCTCGCTCTGCCTTCACCTTGACTGTGTAGGTCCTCTCCTGCTTGGGTCACCCCAAAGTGCAGGACCTGCCTGCGTAGAATTTGCACCACTACCCCTACCTTTGGATTTTAAAGAGCTTTTCCATAAGTTTACACAGCAAAATTACCCATATCAATAGCAGATTGAGATTTGTGGGCCAACCTTTTCCAAATCAGTTTTCACGCAGAAATTGTTCCCTTTGAAAACTGATGTAAAGTCAGCGGGTATAGAGTATACAAGGTCACATTGTTTGAAACATGCCTGCATTAGGTTTCTGGCCAGATGGAAGGATCAACTTGTGGCATGCAAAAAATATGTTAGGCACAAATGTGTTCAGACAATGAAATAAAGTTTGGCTTGGTACCTGAAAAAGTCAAATCTTCCACGAGAAGATGCTGACTGGCAGCCAATATTATGGAAGAGACATTTGCAGTCATGAATGCAGCCCCTAAGCAATAGAACCAAGAGTTGTTACACATAATTCTAGAAGGCCCTTGTCTGTGTACTAATAAGGAGTCACTTGGATTTTTGTGTGCCACAAGCTCTTGTCTAATTAGCATATGGAACCCTTGTATGTAAAGGACTTAGTAAACTCGGTATGTGTTGAAAGAACCCTAGAGGTTTACAATTTAAAAGCTGAAGATTCGGTCTTTTTTAATATTGAGCCCAAAATGTTTTCTTCCCTGGTCCACTACAACATGCGATTGATCACTGATTCTTACATGAAAACAATCTAAGGTGTTTCTTTGTTTCAGGTTGAAATCTACTCAGACCAGGAATACTTTCATGTCTTTATTGATGAAAATAAGGTTATTCAGTACAGGCATCGGCTAGAGCAACTTTCAACCATCACCAGAGTGCAGTTCATGAATGATATCAGCATCTCATCGGTGGAGCTCACCAAACGAGACCTATACTAGGGAAGAATATCTCAAGGGCTCTCAGTCCCCTTCTCCATTTGATAGTCAGATTGGCTTCATATTCTAGACTGGCTGATTCTTCTCTAACTAAAAAGTTGGATGAGTTCATAAATGTTATTCCTGGGGAAATCCCAGATGCTGAAGAAGGGCATCATTGACCAAGTGTGTTATGATTTTGCATGGACTAAATATTTTAGCAAATGGTACCAAAGCTGATAAACAATGCATCTCATTCCCAGAGTTTATGAATTGTGATGTAATATGTAAAATTAGAAGCCCTGAATCAGAGCAAAATAACCCAAATTAACTTTTGACCATCATGATCAAAGTATCGTGGAGTTGCAGAACTGGGACACCAGTCACACCATTCCCAGAAGTGGCTGAAGGTGGAAGTACATCTTTTCTCAGAAAGATCTCAGGGTTATAATGAGATATAACTCCCACTTTACAATAGAAAGAACATTGGATTAGTATCTTGCCAAATTCTCCCAGGTTAAATGGGCACTGAATTAATGCTGTTGCATTGAGAGAGTCTATGTGTGTAGGACATAGTTATATCTCTACACTTTTCAGATCTGATGATGCAATTCATTTTTCTTCTCCAATAAAATCTGAAATGTGATATAATGGTTTTGGCATTGGGCATTAGTCTTAAAGGACTACCAAAAGCGACTGCTACTGCTGGGTAAAAGGGAATTCTTTGGGTTAAAGCTGATACATCTGTACATTTCAGAATCCAGTGTATTTGTTAACTCAGTCAAGGCCTAGTATCAGCAGAGAGCTTTTAATTTAAATCAAATCAGAGTATAGCTTTGCATAGAAAGAAGAATAGGGTGAATATTCTTTGAGATGAAAGAAAGAAATTGTTTCTAGAGACCTTTACAAAGAGACCTTCCAATTAAGAGGCAAGAGATCTGGGAATTTGTTTTAAACAGGTGTTAAAGCCAAGTTACAGATCTAAGGGGCAATTTGAAAAGCTCCCTCTATCATATCAAGGGCTGTGTGAATCACCCAGGAAATTGTTAGCAGATTACTTTAGAAGCACAGGTCTAGGATGAGTATAGTAAGCCAGACTTTGCTAAGTACTAATTTGTTCCCAGTCACCTTGACTCCCCCCCCCCACCCCAAGCATTATCTTAGCTTTATAGACTCTTAAACCTATTAAAGTGGGAGAGGTAGTCAAATTCACTTTCAGATTCAGCTGGTTATCCTCGCCATAAAGAGATAAATTAAGGCCCTGAAATTAATGAATTTTGAGGTGAAAAAAGTCATTTAAACTTAATTGGTATAGTTGTATCAATACAAGTATCCCTAGCAACTTTAAATAAACAACTTAAATAGCTAAACAAAACCTTAAAACTAAGGGGTATGTTTACTAAACCGGGCTAACGGTTAACCCAGGCTATCTGCCACTAGGTCCCATATTATTGAATGGGACCTAGTTGCAGATAGCCTGGGTTAACCGTTATCCCGGTTTAGTAAACCTACCTCTAAGATGCAGACAGCAGTCTGGCAGGGAGATGGGAGCTATCCAGTCTTTTGCATTGAATGGCACATGTACGATTTTCTCCCAGTAGGTGAGAAGTCTTATGTGTGCACTAGGTGCAAGGAGCTCTTTGCCCTCAGGATTCTGATCTCTGGAAGCTAGAGTAGCAGACTTGGAGGACATAAGGAAGACAGAGAGGTATATAGATGAGACCTACAGGGACATAGTACTGAAGTCTCACCTCCAATCTGGCAACCCCTCAGTTGCCATTGAGGAGAAAGGTCACATGCAAGGAAAGCATCACCTTGGTGTGGGAGGAAGTGATCCTGTAACTAGGACCTGACCTCCAGAAGATGTAAAACCCTCTCGTACTGAGGAGGTTTCTCCAGGGCCAGGGAAGGGTTAGAACAGCCGTTATAGTTAGTGATTCAATCATTAGATATGTAGATAGCTGAGTGGCTGGTGGACATGAGGATCTCCTGGTAACATGCCTGTCTGGTTCAAAGGAAGCGGACCTCATGTACCACCTAGACAAGATTTTAGATAGTGCTGAGCAGGAATCTGCTGTCTTAGTACATGTTGGCACCAATGACATAGGAAAGTGTGAGAGGGACGTTCTGGAGGCCAAATTTAGGCTTTTAGGAATGAAGTTGAAATCCAGAATGTCCAGGTTAGCATTCTCTGAAATGCTTCCTGTTCCATGTGCAGGATCCAAAAGGTAGGCAGAGTTCCGGAGTCTCAATGCGTGGATGAGACAATGGTGCAAAGAAGAGGGTTTTGGATTTGTTAGAAACTGGGCAACATTCTGGGAAGAGAGGGGCTTTTCCAAAAGGATGGGCTCCATCTTAACTGGGATGTATGAGAGCCAGAGGAGAAGGACACAGTAAGACAAAAAATTTTCAAAATGTCTGACTGCTGGAATTGTACTGAGATGCGTATGTGAAGCTTTCAAAGGTATATGACATCATATGGAAAAGATGTGAAAACGCACTTAGCACTAAATGGTGGACCTTGACAGAGGGTAGAAAGGCAATCATGAGAGATAAACATGCCGGCTTAGCATGAAGAAGAACATATGGCCCCTAGTATAGTTGTCAGAAGATGAGGAGTTGAAGAGATATGGGTGGAAGAGAACCAAGCAAGAGAACCAGGTGAAGAACTGACTGCGGTGGGGTAGAGGTCAGATAACAATATAAATCTGACAAGGCCGCAACTGATAATTGTAGACATGGGCCTCACAAAGAAGGTCAATGGAGAGGGGTACATACATGAGCAGAATAACATGACAAATCACACAAGTGGGGGCCCTAGACAGCTGGAACAAAAATGAGCTAATTAGAGAAGAATGCTCCGAATAGCAAGAATGGTCCTGAGCAAGGGTATATAATTTGACAGGACCATATAAGCAATGAGCTCACCTCCTGCGCAGTGAAGGCTATGTGGTGTATGGATTCCCTGGGTTCCCTATGGCCCCAGTATCCCTGTTGTCGTGTCTGAGAGTTTTGTGTGCATGCCAGTTTGTCTTGTGTATGTCTGTTACACTGATTTCTTGTGTCCAGGACTCGCTGTTGAGTCAGGTAGTAAGACAGAATCATGCAGGCAGGACCAGACATTCTGGCTTGTAGCTGTTTAGAGATCTGCATCTGAGATAAGACAGAATAGCCCTGTTTGTCTGCTGAGAAGTGGCAAGATCTGTAATTCTACTGAACTGCCTTTTCCTTTGTTCTTAGCTTTCTGTTTCTGTAAGACAGGGAACAATAAAAGGATCCTTTTGGAAGAAAAATCTGTGAGATAATTATTACCATGTACGAGTGTGTTGTCCTGCATAAGGTGAGATTTTATTAGAAAGTGTAAGTCTTCTCTGTGATGTTTCTTTTATTGGGAAGTGATCTGTCCTCCCTGAGTGGTTCCCCTTTTGGATGGAGCAAGGTGCTTGCTTGGGAACTGTCTGGCCCACAGACCAGCTGACCCTTTGCCCTGTACAGATGGAACCAGGCTGCTGGCATTAACCTTTACAAAGGAGATAGAGCAGCCTGGGAGCACCTGATTCAGAAGGATGTATCCTTGAAGGATACTAGCAAAATAGGGACATTAGGGCATCCTGATAGAGAGGTTCCAATAAAGATAAAAGTAATCTGGATGCCCTTGAGTACCTAAATTGAAAGACTGCAAATTACCCCATCAACCAGATTAATATGAATAAAATACAACCTCTAAAATGCTGTATGCAAATGATAGAAGTCTAAAAAAATGAAGATGGGAGAGCTAGAATATATAGCACTAAATGAAAGATTAGATATGATTGACATCTCAGAGACCTCATGGAAGGAGGAAAACCAATGGGATACTGCGATTCCTGGGTGCAAACTATATTGCAATAATAGGTAGATCAAATTGGTGGAGGGGTTTGCTCTCTATGTTAGCGAGGGCATTGAATCACACAGGATTAAAGTTTTGCAGGAAACAAAATACACTGTAGAATCTCTATAGATAGAAATTCCATGTAAAAAGGGGAAGGCGATGGCAATGGGGGTGTACTACCAAACACTTGACCAGAATGAATAGATGGAAGATGAAATGTTGAAAGAAATCAGGGAAGCTAGCAAATGTTACAACACAGTAATAATGGGTGATTTCAATTACCCCGCTATCGACTGGACCAATGTCACAGCAGGACATGCTAGAGAGATAAAGTTTCTAGGTGAAATAAATGACTGCTTCTTGAAGCAACTGGTTCATGAACTGACAAGAGAGGAAGCTGTTTTGGACCTAGTCCTTAATGGAAGACATGATCTGGTGCAAGAGATAAGGGTTTTGGTGCTGCTTGGCAATAGTGATCATAGCATGATTGCATTTGATTTAATAAATGGAAAGAGTATGGCAAGGAAATCCACAGTACTATCTTTTAACTTTCAAAAGGGAGACTATGATAAAATGAGGAAAATAGGTAAGAAAGATCTAAAAGGAGCAGATGCAAAGATTAAAGATTTACATCAAAGCCGGGCATTGTTTAAAAGTACTATCTTGGAAGCCCAGACCAGATGTATTCCACGCTTTGGGCCCTATTCTGTTCCGGACATCCAGCCCCTCTGTACGTCTAGTCTGAACCGGACATACAGAGGCAATTGCGATTCTGATCCCCACGATTTACATCTAGCCCCACGGGATCAGAATTGCGATCAGTCATATATGCACAAGCCGGGACTGTGATTCAGTCTGGCCTGCATGTACATGACCTTCCTAACTAACTCAGTCAGGGCTTTTAAATAGAGCTGCGGCGCCATGGCTTCCGGTTGCCATGGCACTGTGGCTTCATTTAAAAGCCAAGATGCCGGCCGCCAGATTAAAGTGTTTATTCCTCCTAAGGCCAGGGTAGGGCTGTGGGGAATATCATTTGCCCCCCACCCGTTCCATACCCCAATAGTCCCCAAAAAAAACTTCCAGAGAAGTTATTCCACCTCGGAGGTGGAATAACTTCCCCGCACATGTCGCCGGTCTGGATGTACAGAGCCGACATTAGAATTGGACCTGTATGTCCAGGACTAGCAACCACCCAGAATCCTCCCCAAGCCGCCCCTTCCCCGTCCCCGTCTAACTTCCCCGCACAATCGGGCACAGAATAACCCCATTTACAAAAAGTGGAAGGAAAGCCCAAAAACTGCCAGTATGGTTTAAAGTTGAGTTCAGAGAGGCTTTAGCTGCCACAAAAGCATCTTTCAGGAAATGGAAAAAGGAGGAAAATGACAAACATGGGAAAAACATAAGCTTTAGCAAGTTGATGGCAGGCAAAGAGAGAATTTTAATAAAAGTTTTTTCAAGTACATTTGTAACAAAATACTGAGAGAGTAAGCTGGGCCATTGGATGATAGGGGGGTAAAAAGGGCGCTAAGGGAGGACAAGGCCAAAGCAGAGAGACTGAATGAATTCTTTGCTTCAGTCTTCACTGAAAAAGATGAAGGGAAGTTACCCATGCCGGAAATGGTATATAAAGGTAGGGCCACTTGTCCACTAGGTGAGCTAGGTGGTGGCAGCGGCACACATGACCAGTCACGCCAGCCCACCCAGCTGCCACCACGCCCCCCATGCTGCCGTCGATTCGGTCTCAGGAGGGAGAGGAGGGCAGCAGCAGTATTTCCAAAAGCAGCTGCTTTTTGCTGCCACTTTTAGAAATACTGCCACTACCAGTGCCCATCTCTCCCTCCCGATATGGAATCATCATCATCAGCAGCAGCAGCAGCTGGGGAGACGGCAGTGGTGGCGGCAGCTGGTGAGGTGGCAGAGCAGGTGTCAGCTGGGGGGCTGAAAGTGGTGATGGCAGTGGCAGCTGGGAAGGGCGACGTGGCTGGGGTTTCTGCCTAGTGTGGCAGAAACCCTTAGGCTGGTCCTGTATAAAGGTGATGTATCAGAAGAATTGAAAGAAATATTGATAAACCTAGAAGATGTATTACACCTATTTGATAAACTGAAGAGCAGCAAATCACCTGGACCAGATGGTATACATCCAAGGGTATTGAAAGAACTGAAATATGAGTTTGCAGACCTAATATTAGTAATCTGTGAACTATCATTAAAATAATTTGTAGTACCAGAAGACTGGAGAATGGCCAACGTTATGCCAATTTTTAAAAAGGGTTCCAGTGCTGATCCAGAAACTACAGACCTGTGAGCTTGACATCAGTAGCGGGCAAAATGGTAGAAATCATTATAAAGAATAAAATTACTAAACATGTAGATAGTCATGGTTTAATGGGAGAAAGCCAACATGGATTTAGCCAAGGAAAGCCTTGTCTTACTAATCTGTTATATTTTTTTGAAGTTGTGAATAAACAGGCAGACAAAGGTGAGCTGTGTGATATAGTGTATCTGGATTTTCAGAAAACCTTTGGCAAGGTCTCTCATGAGAGACTCTTGGTGAAATTAAAAAGTCATGGGATTGGAAGCAGTGTGCTATTGTGGATCAGTAACTGGTTAAAAGACAGAAAGCAGAGAGTAGGGCTAAATGGCCAATTTTCTCAATGGAGAAAGATGAATAGTGGAGTACCCCAGGGATCTGTGCTGGGCCTGCTGCTTTTTAACATATTCATAAATGACCTGGAACTAGGAATAACAAATGAGGTGATCAAATTTGCAGGTGACCAAAATTATTTAAAGTTATTAAAACAGAAGAGGATTGTGAAAAATTGCAAGAGGACCTTCTAAAAATGGAAGACTGGATGTTCACATGGCATATGAAATTTAATGTGGACAAGTGCAAAGTTATGCACCTAGGAAAGAACAATCCAAACTATGGTTACATGATGCAAGGTTCCATCTTAGAAACCACCACTCAGGAAAAAGATTTAGGCATCATCATGGATAATATGTTGAAACCCTCCGCACAGTGTGCAGCAGCCAAGAAAGCAAATAGAATGTTAGGAATCTTAAGGAAAGTAATAGAGAATAAAACCAAGGATATTATAATGCCTCTGTATCGTTTCATGGTATGACCACACCTTAAATATTGTGTGCAACTCTGGTTGCCATATCTTAAAAAGGATTAAGCAGAATTAGAAAAGGTACAGAGAAGAGCAATAAAAATGGTGAAGAGGGATGCAAGGATACCCCTAGGAGGAGAGGCTTAAAAGATTGGGGCTCTTCAACTTGGAAAAGAGACAATTGAGGGGGAACGATAGAAGTCTATAAATTAATGAACAGAGTGGAACGGGTAAATGTAAATTGATTGTTTACGCCATCAAAAATTAGAAATACTAGAGGACATACAATGAAGCTACAATGTAACCCATTTAAGACTAATAAGAGAAAGTATTTTTTACTCAATATGTAATCAAACTCTGGAACTTGTTACCAGAGGATGTAGTAAATGCTGTTAGTGTAGCTGGGTTTAAAAAAGGTTTGGACAAGTTCCTGGAGGAAAGGTGCATAAACCATTATTAAAGAGGATCCGGGATATCCATTGCTTGCCCTGGGACAAGCACTGTGGAATCTGTGTGTCTCTTTGAGAACCTGCCAGTTACTTGTGACCTTGATTAGTCACTGTTGGAAACAGGATACTGGGATTGATGGACCTTGGTCTGACCCAGTATGGCATATCTTATGTTCTTATGAATAGTAGAGTAAAAGAAACTGGTCCCCTGACTTAAGCTATAGCAGTGTGTGCTGCAGCACAGAAGACCTGCATTAAGATCCCTCATCTTTCTGAGATTATTGGGACCAGGCAGACTGAGGAGGTGGCGCACCCAGAATCCTGGAAGGAGAAGAATCACCAGCTCTTTTGTGGCAGCCCTTACTGGTGATCATGCAGCACTCAACTTCCATAAATTAAAGGCAACAGAAGACATTGCCTACCATGATAATGTTTTGATAGTCCGCAGTCTACGTCTGCTTTTTAACAGCTCTATGTGTTTCTGTTTCATCATTTATTTATTTAAAAGGATTTATATACCGCTTTATCCTGAAAATCAAAGCAGATTACACAGCAAAGAAATCAAATCAAATCAACTACACAGCAAACAAATCAAGTGGTTGGGTGCACGGGTGTGGGCACGCAGTGAAAGATCGGGGCGTGTGTGTGGCGTGAGGGGGTTGATTGCGTGGTGAGTTGTATACAGTATGAGCTATGTACAGGAACTATTTACATTTTTACATTTTACATTCATCAAATCAGTACTCATGGTGAACTACAACAATTTAAAATACAATAAAATGCAAGACAATAGCAACTCATGCCAGCGTACAAAAATAAAATACAGACACAATAACCACCTAATCCATTCCTTAGTAGTTAAAAGCCTTACAGATGTCACGCTTCCCTCACAGTATGTGCTCCTATTCAGCCTCTGTGCCTCAGAAACACAGATGAAATGTCACATCTGTCGCCGTTCCACATGCTCCAGTTCAGCTTGACACTCACGGTGAGTTTCCTAGATTACATGTCCTGCTCCCTTCTCTTCAGCGATACAGGGCACTGCCTATGGAAGCAGGAGCCTGTGCTATGTCTGCCACAAACCCTGCCCTCAGTAAGCTGCCCCAGCGTTTTGTGATTGGGATACAATAGGATGGCAGGAGTGCCAAGCCCAGTAGGAGATGCATTTCCAGAGCCTCTACAGTGGGCTATTTTGATGCCTTCTTAAAATCAGCCTTTAGTCCCACACACAGCAGGAAGGGATACAAACAGAGACAGAAAGGGAAAGAAATTGCTAGGAACATTTGAGAAAGATACAGGCAGTAAAAGAGTGAAAGCTGTGAAAAGATATTCAAGCTGCGAGAAAATTAGAGCTCTAAGAGAGAGACCCTAACCTTAATTCCCTTCTCTCACTTTTATTGTTGGCTTCACAGGCAAACATCTTATAGTATAAGTAGATGTTGAGTTTTTTGCATTCTACCCAATAATCTTGCTGACCACTGGGCTAAATAATGTATTTTCTTCTCAAAGTGGAGATTTGTAGTATGAGGTTCATCCAGCAGAGGGCACTGTTGCATAAAAAAATAAATCCTCACACTTTCTGCAGCTTCAAGTAAAGCTAAAGTGAGCATCTGACATGAAAGCTTTCAGTGATGCTTGTCCTTCATAGCGAGCAACAGTAACTGACAGAAAAAGGAGCAGAGAGAGGAATAAAACCACAGTGCTTGCAATAATTCAAGACTTTATAAATATCAAAAAGACAATTAAAAAAATAGCTGAAGTAAATGATTGGAAGGGTCTGAGCCACTACTTCAGGGTTGGCAAAATAGGGAACAGTTGCTGTAGCAGCAAAGTGACTGAAGCAGCTCTATTACACAGCGTCAGCAGGAGGAGTCAGGCACCTTACCATGGACCACGTAGGCAGAAACGACCATCTGCGTGATGGAAGCCTTGGAGGCCGCTTCCCCTTTACGTGGCCCTCCAAACAAGACAAACAAGCGGTCCAATCTCCTGAAGGGCTCTGTGGATTTCAGATACCATCACAGAGTCCTGCGGACATCCAGATGATGCAGCCAGTGGTCTCCATCCACCCTGCTGGCCTCCGGAAACGCTGGCAGCGAAACTTGCTGATTCATGTGAAAGCAGGACACTACCTTAGGCAGGAACAAAGGCACTGGTCACAACACCACCTTTTCCTTAGAGATCAGGAGACAAGGCTCCCTACATGAAAGAGCTTGAAGCTCCAAAGTCCTTCTTGCAGAGCAGATAGCCATGAGGAGCACTGTCTTTAAAGTTAGATCCCGCAGTGAAGGCTTTGCGATCGGCTCAAAAGGCTCCTCCATTAGGACTGCCAGGACCAAATTAAGGTCCCAAAGAGGCACCATGCACCATAAGGGAGACCGGACCTGCTGCAGTGCCTTGAGGAACCATGGGTGGGCCACTAGAGACGTACCTTGCACTGATCCCCTGTAGCAAGAGAGAGCTGCCACCTGCACCCTCAATGAACTAAGCGACAAGCTTTTTTCAAGTCCATGCTGCAAAAAGAGTAACATCTGCGGCATGGAACACCCGAATGTTGCAACCTCATTTGTGGCACACCAGTTCTCAAACATCCACCAGACCCTGATATAGGTGACCGTAGTCAATCTCTTCCGAGCTTTCAACAGAATGCCAATAACTGAAGAGGCGTAACCTTGCCTCCTCAACCGCGCCCTCTCAAGAACCAAGCCAAAAGTGAGAACCGATCCACCTGAGGCATCAGTACCAGTCTCTGAGCAAGCAGATTCATCCTTTCCAGGAGCCTCCATGGACTGTCCGCCAACAACCGCGTGAGGTTCTCATACCACGGCCTCCACAGCCAGTCTGGAGCAATGAGGACCACAAGCTCTCTGTGCACTTTGATCCTCTGAGGGGCCACGGTGGAAACACATGGAAAAGCCCTACCAAGGGCCAGGATTGGGTGAGCGCATCTAGCCCCTCAGACATG
Source organism: Ichthyophis bannanicus (assembly GCA_033557465.1). NCBI lineage: Eukaryota > Metazoa > Chordata > Amphibia > Gymnophiona > Ichthyophiidae > Ichthyophis > Ichthyophis bannanicus. The sequence continues at coordinate 41,767,779 of CM066044.1, read as the reverse complement.
GGCTTCCTGCGCCTGGTGAAGAAAGAGTTCACCTTGGCTTTGTTCAATGTGGCCATTAGATCTATGACCGGCTGGAGCCACCTCAAGATGATGTCATGGAACACTGCTGCATTCAGTTCCCACTTGCCCAGGTCCAGCCGGTACCGACTGAGGAAGTCGGCCACATTTTCTCCTTCCTGGCCATGTGTGCTACGGAGCGAGCCACCAGATTCTTCTCCGCCCATTGCAACATGGCCTGACTTTCCTCTGCCAGAGATGCACTGCCTGTGCCTCCCTGCCGATTGATGTACGCTGCTGTCATTGCATTGTTAGAACACACTCTGACAGGCTTCTGGGCCAGCAACAGTCTGGCTTGGAGTGCCTGGAATACCGCCCACATCTCCAGCCAATTGATGGACCAAGAGCTCTCCTCCGGGGACCATTGCCCCTGAGCTACTTGGCCCAGACAATGTGCTCCCCATCCCAAGAGACTGGTGTCTGTTGTGAGCAATACCCACTGCAGTTGTTCCAGTGGTAGCCCAGTCCTCAGATGATCCGGATGCAACCGCCAATCTAGACTCCTCCACGCACGCTCTGGAAATGGCAATCTGCATGGCAGGGAGTGATACTGGGGCAAACAGCAGGTCACCAGTGCCCGCTGCAGTGGTCTCATGTGTGCCCATGCTCAGGACACCAGGCCCAGTGCCACTACCACGGACCCTAGAAGCTGTAGATAATAACAAGCCTTTGCCACTTTCATGCCCAAAAACTTCCAAGCTTGGGCCTGCAGCTTTTTGATGTGCTCCCCGGGCAGACTGACCACCCCTTCCTGGGTGTTGAATTGCACCCCTAGATACACCAGGCATTGCACTGGCTGTAGCTGATTCTTGACCGGGTTGACTACCCAGCCCAGGCTGCTAAGGAACTCCACCACACGCTGCATAGTGGCAACCCTTCCAACCTCTGACTTTGCCCAGTGAGCCAGTCATCCAGATAGGGATGCAACAGAATGCCCTCCTTCCAGAGCACCGCTATTACCACCACCGTGATCTTTGCAAAGGTGTGTGAAGCGGTGGCCAGTTCAAAGGGCAGAACCTGGAACTAAAGTACCCACCGGGACTGCAAAGCGGAGAACTTCTGATGATCTGGTCGAACAGATTTAGCACCGACAAGAACTTGCCCTGCCTCACTGCTAGAATGACTGAATGCAAGGTTTCCATGCAAAAATGCGGTACCCACAATGATCGATTCACATGCTTGAGGTCGGGAATAGGCTGAAAGGAGCCTTCCTTTTTTCGTACCACAAAATAAATGGAGTATTGAACTAAGCCGAATTGGTCTGGAGGCACTGGTACTACCGTTTGCAACTGCAACAGGTGCTGAAGAATGGACTGGACCACTCGTATCTTCTCTGGCGCCTTGCAGGGAGACAGGACAATGGCTTCTGACAGAGCATGAGCAAACTCCAGTGCGTATCCCTCACGGATCACCTCCAAGACCCTCCGGTCGGTCGTTATTGCGGTGCAGGCAGAGTAAAACTGTTGTAGCCAACTGCTAATCTCCACCCCCGCCTGGACCACCATGGCCTCATTGTAGTTTCCTTGCTGGTGCCTGTGAGGCTGAGAAACTGCCTTGATCAGTCCCTTGGAAGCCATGAAAGGGCTGCCTCCTCTGCCCGTAGCGACCTCTCTGGTATTGAGCAAACCAACTAGGCCAAAAATGCTGGAATTCCTGGGACTGTCCTCGAGAGGGCATTCCTTGCTTCACCCCTCTCTGCTTATCCTCTGGCAAGCGGCCCGCTTTTGTCTCCCCCAGATCTTTCACCAGCTTATCCAGGGCCTCCCAAAAGAGCAGCCTGCCCTCTAGGGGAGCTTACTAAGTCAAGACTTGGAAGCTGCGTCTGCTGACCAATTGCAGAGCCACAGAAAATGCCATGGCCTTGGAGTTTACCCTAATAAAGTCATAGAATGCATCAACCAAATAGGCAGAGGCCGACTCTAGTCTGGCCCCTTCTGCGGCACCTGTCTCCTCCAGATCAGTGGGCCCCATCCCCTGAAGCCAACAAATGGATGCTTAGGCCACATAGGCCCTGCATATAGATGCTTGCAGGGCTAATGCACTGGAATCAGAGGTTTGTTTGAGTAGGGCTTCCAGTCTATGATCCTGAAGATCCTTCAGGGCTGCACTGCCTTCCACTAGTATAGTGGTCTTTTTTGTGACCACTGATACTAAGGCGTCCACCTTGGGCATCCACAGGAGCTGCTGCTCTTCTTGTGGAATGGGGTACAGGTGAGCCATCGCTCTGACGCCTCTCAGGATGGCCTCCAGAGATTCCCATTTGGACTCAATCATCTTTTTCATCACACTGTTCATGGAAAAGCAAACCTGAGCTCCCTTGAACCCCTGCAACAGAGGGTCTTCCAGGGGTTCCTCCACCACTGCTGGTGGTGACACAATATTCAGCGCCACTAGGGAATGGCTTATAAGCGCAGACAGCTCTTCCCTATGAAAAACTCTAACCACATTAGGCTCCTCTCCCGCAGGGATTTCTCCCAAGTCTATCATTCCTTGCTTGCCCCATAGTCCTGAGATCCCTTCTCCCAGGTTCTCTGAAACAGACGACTGTGGAGAATCATGCCACAGCCAGGGGTCTGCATCTCCTCTAACCCTCTTTAAGGGCACTGACCCCTCTCTGGGATCTCCTTGCTGACCACAGATCGTGGTCTGGGAATCTGAGGCTGGGCATGTGATAGTAGAGGTATGACTAGTGGCTACACTAGTGTCCCTCTGCTTCAGTTTCAAACAATAGGCCTGATGTAAGGCCATGATAAAATCTGGTGAAAAAAACAAATTCAGTGAACCTCACTGCTCCACGGCCTCTGCATCTGACCCCAGGCCTTCTTTGTCTTGCTCCCCTCCTTAGTTGTCGGGTTCTTCCGCTTGCCAGGAACAGCAGGAGGTGCCAGGGTACCAGACAAAATGGCCACAGTTCTCGCCAAAATGGAGGGAACCGAAGGCCCCAGTAAACTCCCTTCAGAGGCTTCCCCTGACACCTCCATGCGTGTCCTGGACCCTGCTCCTTCGACAGCTCGACCCTGTCGACAATGAATGCAGTAAACCCCTGATGCTGAAAGGCTGCAGCTCCTAGAGCACTCCACATACAGCTGCAGGGTGGGCTGCATGCACACGCATCGAGGAAGCCATGCCGGGCCCTGGAGAGCTCTGCTGAAGCCCCCCGAGCTAATCCCCGCTTCTCCCTAAAGCTGCTTTCCTTACCTGCTCAGCGTCTAACTTCTACCAAGAGCAGAACTGCCACCTAGCTTAGCCCACTGCTCCAGTGCTGTCCCGAGGAAGAGAAAAAGGAGAGATGGGGTAGGGAGGAGGGTAGGAAGTATGCAGGTGAAGAACTGAGTCAGCTCGCTGCTCGCGGCTGCTAGATCCTCCAGCTGAGTGGGGAAAGGGACTTGGGGCGCCCAGGTATTTTCCCCCCGGCCTGTTCCAAACCCAGCTAGGCAGTGGATCTCTTGATATACCCTGTAACCAGTGCCAGCCCGCACACTGCTCCCTTAGAAGGAGGGAAGGGAAATCTCAGCCCCTAGCTCCTAATGTCTGATGCCTTGTGCAGCGCTCTTCTGAAGGTTGGAAAACACATATCACTAATCTAATCCATTTACTTTCTTTAACTATTAATTTTCTCTATTTAATCTATTCAAATGTTTTGTCCAGAGTGGCCCACCATGCAGACACCTCACCCAGCTGCTGAGGACTGAGAGACTGGATTCTGGAGCAGCAGAAGGAGCTGTTATACTGGTGGAGGAGAATTCTGTCATGCTCAGTCCTCAGCTGCTGGACTGGTCTGGAGGCATGATAAGGAATAGAGGCTTTCTGAGTTAAAAAGCTGTAATGTAAAAATCAAACCACTGTGGAACTTGTATGCCCAGAAGTGGATTGTGGTGTGAATCTTGTATTAAAGATAAAGGCGAGATACAGAGTATTCCAAGTGAGGCCTCACCAGTGACTTATACAGTGGCATTAGTATCTCTTCTTTTCTGCTGGTAATTCCTCTTTGTATGCAACCAACCTCCTCCTGGCTTTTGCTACTGCCTTGTCGCACTGTTTTGGCACCTTGAGATTCTCAGAAATAATTACACCAAGGTCCTTCTCCTGGTCCATGCACACCAACCTCTCGCCCCCTATCACGTATATTTCCTTGGATTTCTGCTTCCCAAGTGCATGACACTACACTTCTTTGCATTAAATCTTAATTACCAAGCATTAGATCATTCTTCCAGTTTTTGTAGATCTTTCCTCATGTTCCCCACTCCCTCAGGGGAGTCCACTCTGTTGCAAATTTTTGTGTCATCTTCAAAAAGACAGACTTTTCCAATCAGTCCTTCAGCAATATCACTCACAAATACATTGAACATTGCCAGGTCCAGGACCGAACCCTGGGGCAACCCGCTAATCACCCTCCTTTCATCCGAGTGAGCTCCATTTACCATCACCTTCGGTCGTCTATCAGTCAACCAATTTCTGATCCAGCTTACCACCTTGGGACCCATCCCCAAACTACTGAGTTTATTGATAAACCTCCTATGAGGAACAGTATCAAAGGCTTTGCTGAAATCCAGGTAGATGACATCCATCGCATGCCCCTGATTTAGTTCTCTGGTCACCCAGTCAAAAAACTCAATCAGATTTGTTTGGCAAGATCGTCCTTTGGTAAAACCACATTGCCTCGGATCATGCAACCTGTTGGTTTTGAGAAAGTCCACTATTCACTCTTTCAGGAGCGCCTCCATTACTTTTCCCGCTACCGAGGTAAGGCTCACAGGCCTGTAGTTTGTCACTTCTTCCCTGTCACCACTTTTGTGAAGAGGTACCACATCCGCCCTTCTCCAGTCCTGAGGAACTACTCCTGTTTCCAAGGTTCTGTTGAAAACATCCTTTAACGGCTCTGCAAGAACCTCTCTGAGCTCTTTCAGTATCCTGGGATGTATCCCATCCGGTCCCATGGCCTTGTCCACTTTCAGTTTCGCAAGTTGTTCTAACACATCATCTTCTGTGAATGGTGTGGTATCTTCTTCATTCCCATGTTTATATTTGGGAGTCACAGGTGGTCCTTCTCCAGGATTTTCTTATATTACTCGCCCTGGACTTGTTTGTTGTATCACTCACAAGTGGTTGTGCCTCTTGTTTGGGAAGGGAAGAAAAACAGAAAAGGTGCAGAAGAGGAAAAGAAAATTTGATGTTTTGATTATGGAGATGTTATTTCACTGGAAGACCTGTTTTTGTACTGTTGTTTATTTTTTAAAATTGCTCCTATGTTATTATTTGTATGGTATATCTCAATGGTCAGAGGATGCTATTGTTTATTCTTTTGAATGTATAATAAAGATTATTATAAAAACAACCCCAAAATAAAATTAAACAAACCTGTGAATGACACAGGAATCAAAACAAAATGACATTTTTTTTGCCTGCACACTCTTAATAGATACTGGCTTCTCTCAGTACTACACCAGTAGATATACCGAGTGATGACATCACTGAAAGTTGCTCAAGTCTATCTCCACCTGCTGGCAAGGGAGCATAGCCCACTCATCTGGATTGGTCTAGCAGCAGGATTCAAGGAAAGTATGTGCATTCTTGTACTTTGAAAATCCTTCAAAGTCAGTGCGGGTAATTGTAAAATTACCTCGTCAATGTCTTGTCAGATTGCTACTTCTTCTCAAGCCACTGCAAGCAACCCAGAAGCTACAGATGGTTTCCCATGGCTCTGAACATTCAGTGTCTCGCTTATGTCATAATATCTGTGTTACAGACTTTTAACTTTCCACTATATTTATATACTTTTTTATATTACTTTTTGAGAATTTTTGCTTTTCGTCTTTCTAGAAGCTCATTCAAAGCAGAGAACAAGAAGACAATCATATTAACCAAAAAAAAACAACATAGATTAGACCATACAGATGAATCATAAGGGCAGACTTCCTTTCAGCTTTTGCCCTTTCCATGTTGCTAACCTACCAGCATGTGAGCATTAGACCAGGTGTCAATAAAAACAAAGAAAGGACCTCAATCTTCATTAACCTGTCTACTATAGGTCATGTCCAGCACATTCAGTTTTAGTCCATTTTCATTTGTGCTTGCTACTATATTTTAGAGCCAGGAATGCATATGGTTCAGTCATGGCCCAAAAAGTCCAAATATTTCAAATTCAGGTCACGCTAGGTTACTTCAGCCCCATCTCCCACCTACAATTGACACTGGCATAAGTAATCCCTTATGTCATCAAGTATTAAAGTGAAAGGCAATGGAAAGAATTAACAGGGGTCCGGGCTCCGCATCTGTAAAACTGAATAAAGCAAAGATCCACTATTCTCTTTCTCTGCAATTCTACACTAGCATAGGGAGACACTTCGGCCCTTCCCCAATCGTCTCTGCAGCTTTTTGCCTTCCATTTGTTAGACCATGCCTCTGCCAAAGATAAGGGACCGGTGCCATGTGGAGGACCTTCTAAAATCCAGTCCGCATTCTGTGTTCTAGGTAGCATTCCTGGAAGTCGTATTGCAAATGTGAGCGAAGTCCTGAGACAGCATCCATGGGAAATGCTCAATCTTTGGTGACCAGAGTATAGAAAGGAACTTCAGAGCAACCTTAGAGAACTAGAGTCAACTTCAGGCTCCTGAGACCACCTGAGGACATCATTTACTCAGCTTTAATTCACACAGATATCGAATGGGAGAAAAGCTTTAGTAAATTGAGTCTTGAATGAGTTCTGATTCCTTAGCACTCAGTCCCTTGATTTCTGAGATTGTAAAGCTGATTTCTCAAAGTACAGTAAGTACTTCAGATATACGTTGCTACGCTTAATGCCTTTAACAGCTGCATTACAGGTCAAAAGTGTTTTAAAAAGGTGTGAGATCATTTGTGGCTGTCTCTCACTAATCTACTAGCTCCTGTAGTTGCAAGGGGATGATAGGAGAGCAACTTAAGGATGTCAGATGGAATGCCCAACATACTCAACTAGACTGAGGTAAGCAGGAGCGGCTTAACTATAAGGCAGGCTAGGTGGTTGCCCAGGGTGACAGCTTCTGGGAGGGGCCAAAGAGAAGCTCACAGTCACACTAACTCCAAGCAGGGCTGGCCCGTCCATTGAGCGAGAATGTTTTTTGCACAGGGCCCCGCGTTTCAGGGGGCCCCGCACAAAAAACATTCTGATCCTAAAGTCAAATAAAAAAAATAAAAAAAAAGCTGTCTTCTCTCGCTGCCGGGGCCGCCGCGGCAGAATCGAGTGTGCCGCGGGGCCCCCCCTGCCCAGCAGAGCCTGCCCTCCCCTGTATCCGCTCTCTCGTACAGCTGCCTGCAGTCTCACGCGCCGACTTTCAGAGCGCGAGAGGAGAGTTTCTCCCTCGCTGCTCTGTTAAGCCCGCGGGGGCTGTTGGGCAGTTCCCATCAGCCCCCACGGGCTTAACAGAACCGCGAAAGGGAAACTAGTCCCTTCGCGCTCTGAAAGCCGGCACGTGAGACTGCCGGCAGCTGTACGAGAGAGCGGATACAGGGGAGGGCAGGCTCTACTGGGCAGGGGGGGGGCCCCGCGGCACACTAGATTCTGCCACGGCGGCCCATGCAGCGGGAGAAGACAGCTTTTTAAAAAAAAATTTTGGCTGGGCTGGGCTGGGCTGGGCTGGGGGGGGTTAGGAGTGCTGATGGGCTGGGGGGGTTAGGAGTGCTGAGGGCTATGGGGGGCTATGGGGGGCTGGGGGTTAGGAGTGCTGATGGGCTGGGGGGGTTAGGAGTGCTGATGGGCTATGGGGGGCTATGGGGACTGGGGGGGGTTAGGAGTGCTGATGGGCTATGGGGGCTATGGGGGGGTTAGGAGTGCTGATGGGCTGGGGGGTTAGGAGTGCTGAGGGCTATGGGTGGGTTAGGAGTGCGGATGGGCTGGGGGGGTTAGGAGTGCTGATGGGCTATGGGGGGGCTGGGGGGGTTAGGAGTGGTGATGGGCTATGGGGGCTATGGGGGGGGTTAGGAGTGCTGATGGGCTGGGGGGGGTTAGGAGTGCTGATGGGCTATGGGGGCTATGGGGGGGTTAGGAGTGCTGAAGGGCTGGGGGGGTTAGGAGTGCTGAAGGGCTATGGGGGGCTGGGGGGATTAGGAGTGGTGATGGGTATGGGGAGGCTGGGGGGGTTAGGAGTGGTGATGGGCTATGGGGGGGCTGGGGGTGGTTAGGAGTGGTGATGGGCTATGGGGGGCTGGGGGGGTTAGGAGTGGTGATGGGCTATGGGGGGCTGGGGGTTAGGAGTGGTGATGGGCTATGGGGGGGCTGGGGGGGGGCTGGGGGGGGCTGGGGGGGTTAGGAGTGGTGATGGGCTATGGGGGAGCTAAGTCTTATATGGGCTGATGGGATTAGGACTGGAAGTGGGTTGATGGGGGGGTTAGGACTGCTAATGGGCTATGGGGGGTAGAAACTAAAAAATGGGGGATGGGGGATTAGTATTGGAAATGGGCTGGTGGGATGAGGACTGGCAGTGGGCTGATGGGGAGGTTAGGACTGCTAATGGGCTATGGGGGGCTTAAACTGAAAATTGGGTGATGGGGATTAGGACGAAATGGGCTGATGGGGGGGTTAACACTGGAGGTGGGCTGATGGGGTTAGGACTGGTAATGGGCTGTGGGCTGATGGGGGGTTAGGACTGGTAATGGGCTATGGGGGGGGGGTTAGGACTGATAATGGGCTATGGGGGGGCTAGGACAGGAAATGGGCTGATGGGGAGGGGTTAGGACTTGAGGTGGGCTGATGGGGTTAGGACTGGTAATGGGCTGTGGGCTGATGGGGGGGTTAGGACTGGCAATGGGCTATGGGGGGCTGACTGGAAATGGGTTGATGGGGTTAGGACTGGAAGTGGGTTGATGGGGGGGGCTAGGACTGGTATTGGGTTGGGGGGTTGCTAGGACTGGAAATGGGTGATGGGGGCTAGGACTGGAATGGGCTGATGCAGGGACTAGAAGGGAATGGATGCTGGGTGAGGCTGGAACTAGAAGGGAGCTGATGTTGGGGGAGGATTAGAATGGGATGGGGCTGGAGAGTAAAATGGAGAGGGGAAAAAATATTTGTGTGGGAGGATAAAAAATCTACAATTGACGGGTATTGGGAGAGTAAGTGGGGATTGAGGATGGAGGGGTAAAATTTGAATGATGAAATAGGAATGAGGAAAGAGCAAAAGGAGAAAGATTAGTATGTTAAAGCAGATGTAGAGAGAGAGAATGGAAAAAAACTAGAAGAGAGAAGAAAGGACAAATGGACAGCAGATGATGGAGAGTTAGCAGAAAACATGAAGAAACCGAAAAGAAAGTGGCTGGAGCAATTGCAAACTGAAAAAAAATGCACAAAAGGTAAAAAGATATCTCTTTATTTTGAATTTATTAACTGGAATATGAAAGCTCTGGGAAATGTGCATCATTAACGTCTGCGCTTTGTTTGGTACAAGAGGAAATTAATTTATAGTTTATTTCTACAGTGTTGTTGTACATTCCAAGTTTGACTTTTGGGGTTCCCAGTTTAATTATGCCTTCCTGTTTCTAAATTGTGATTCCTTGTTTGGTGATGGTCTATGTTCTGCATGTGTGACTGAGCTGAGGTATTCTGTTTATGTAATTCCTATTTGACATTGCCACTTGTTCTCTTTCCCCAGTAGGTCATGTATTGTTGTTCTCTGAAATGTATTGGTTTAATATTGCAGTGTTGCCTTTTGATAGGTAGGGTATGGTGCTTTGTGAGTCCTGGTAGTGCTGTTAGGATACGGCGGGTTTGCTATTGGTTCTAAATGGGCAGTGTTTGTAGTAGTTCCTAATGTGCCTGGCGGTTGGCACTGGATTATAGTAATGTAGAAATCTTTTAGTCTGTCTTTATCCATACACTCATTAAGAGACATGTTTACTAAAAGTTAGTGTATGTTAGCATTATGCAAATATTTATGCAAATAAGGCCACTTATGCAAATGAGGCCCCGCACCGAGTCTCCGCACATGGCCCCGCACCCCTCTTGGGCCGCCCCTGACTCCAAGAACCATGGCAAAGGGGGGTGGGCCGTTTTCAAATAACTCCTTCACCTGAGATTTTGATAAACTCAATACCATCCCTCCAAGAGCAACTCTGGAAAGGATTGTGTTGGGGTGATCATCATGACTGTTGAGTTTAATTATCAAAATCTCAAGGGGTGGGAAGGTGGGGCTTGGAGCTTGAAAGATAATTGAGACGGAGGCTGCAAGACTCAAGGTTCACCTATAGCACCCAATATTCTTGCACAGCCCTGGAGGTAAGGTGACTATTAAACATTTGGGTTGTTTGTCTCAGATATACTTTTGTATTAATGAGCAGCACACCAATTTGCACAGTTTTCTTTTATGCCAAGTATTATTCCTTATTTTCGTACAACTTCTCAGCATGGAATACATTAAGAGGGTTATTTTAGAAGCCCTATTCTTGCTTTGGACATCTGAAAATGAGCATAGAGACATTCAAAGCACAAAGATATCTCCAGAGGCATTATAGAAGCCAGGACTATAGACATCCCCAGTGTGAAGACATCCAAGTCTGAATGGGGCTTGGTGGAACTGTGGCCAGGGTGTTCCTATGAATCTGGAGGTCACTGACTGATCTCAGAGATGCTCTGGACCTCCAGAGTCTCATTTGAGCTTGTACTGGCTCCAGGCAACAGGAAAGTGCTCATTTTGGCCATAAAACATCCATAAAACATCCAAAGTGGCTTTCCATCATCCCAGTTACTCTGCATGATCACGATACAGCAGTGGGGTTTGAACCCTAGTTTCCCTGGTACTAGCCCAGTACTCTAACCATTCAGTTTTTCCTAGACATACAGGGCCTGATATTGCCCTTACAGCGCCCACCAACCCTTAACCCCGGATATTCAATGCCAGGGTCATAGGTGGCCCTGGCATTGACTATCCAGAGATCGCCGCAGACACCAGAAGCCACAGTAGCTAACCAGGCAGCAGCGATTTTGTATACTGCCCAGTTAGCTCCTGCGCCTTAAAGATAGGCAACGGTTTTCATTGCCTATCTTTAAGGCGTAGATCGCTAACCGAGCAGTATGCAATATCGCTGCTGCCCAGTTAGCACTTGCTGCCACCTCTGCCCCACCCCATAATGCCTCTGGCACACCACAATGCTAACCAGATAGCATTGGGGCATGTAGGGAAGTTAGGAGGGGATATTCAACAGCACTAACCATGTAAGTGCTATTGAATATACCCATTGAAGGCATTTACATGGTTGACTGGGCTGTAAAGAGGAAACTACAGAAACTGGAACACAGATGGAGAATCACAGCAAACAATCAATCAAAGAGTCTCTACCTACTCACCTTACAAACGTATCATTCCAAACTAACAAAGCCAAAAGAGACCACCATACCAAATCAATAATGAAAGCAATAAACAAACTTAGAGAGTTGTATGAGATAGCAAACAGGCTAACAAGAGACAGCAGACAAACTCTCAACACAAACACCATTGAACCCAGAGGAATTTGCTGATTTTCTGCAATCAAAATACCCAACGCCATCACACAACTCACCTTCTCCTCCAATCTCCAGCAAACCCAATGACCTACACTGTGACAGTGCACTACTGCATTCCTTCAGCTCAATCTCCGCAGGTCAGTTGGAAAACATTATCCACAGCATAAACGCGACAATGTCTCCTCTTGACTCATGCCCTGCCACCTGCTTCAAAATCATGAAAGCAGTGCTTGCCCCAATCCTCCTCAAACTCATCTCAACCCCCTTCATCCAAGGATACTTCCAAAAATACTTGAAAACAGCCTCCATCTGCCCAATACTAAAAAACCCTAAACTCGACCCTAATGTCTCCAGCAACTTTAGACCTATTTCTAGCTTACCATTCAATGTGAAAATAATTGAAAAAGTTGTCCTCCTCCAACTACAAAACCACATAGATACCAATGCCCCCTTGGACTGGCAACACAGTTTCCACAACCACAACAGACTGGAAACCTTACTAATATCCCTGACAGACTCACCAAAGGTACAGAAAACATTCATCAAGGCTCCGTTCTCATCTTTCTAGGCGTTGCCTCGGCATTTGAAACTATATGACGTAACATCCTCCTGCAGCCTCTTCAACATAGGAATATGTGGCACTGCCCTCAAATGACTCCGCTCCTATTGTACAAACCACAGTCAATATGTACAAATTGGCCAAAAAACCTCCAGCTCATTCTCCCAGACACAGGGAGTCCCTCAGGGCTCAGCCCTCTCTGCCCTACTAGTTAACATCTATATTCAGCCAATCTGCAACATCATAAGTACCTTTAACATCTATTATCACCTGTATGCGGACGATATTATGATTTATGCCCCATTCACCACCACGAGCAAAAATCACAAAAATATTACAAATTGCTTTAATGCCATAGACCAATGGCTATCAAATCATAAACTAAACATCAACGTCAAGAAAACCAAGGTCCTATTCATCACCAGAAATTGATTATTTATCCCCCTGAAGGTTGAAAAAACTAACCTAGTGGTTAGATTGGAGGCAAAATACCTGGGAGTTACTATTGACCAGCATCTAACACTCCAGCCACATTTAAACAAAGTAACACAGAGCAAGCTACGGTCACTCCACCATTTACAACCCCTACTTAGAAACATAGAAACATAGAAATATGATGACAGAAAAAGACCACATGGCCTATCTATTCTGTCCTTCCATATCAACAACTACAACAGTCCTCTATTTTTCCTTTAGAGATCCTTTGTATTTCTCCCATGCTTTTTTGAATTCAGTTACTGTCCTCATCTCTACCACCTCCACTGGGAGACTATTCCATGGATCCACCACTCTTTCCATAAAGAAATATTTCCACATATCACTCCTGAATCTATCCCCCTTCACCCTCATCCCATGTCTTGAAGGACTAGAAAGGGGGACTGTTACTTCTGGAGAGAAATCTGCAACTGTGAGTATATATTTCTGGTAATTTTCTAAAAATTTTCTAAAAATTTTCTAAAAAGAATTCTTTGTATTAAAGCTACTTAATCTGTGAACCCACTGTTTTTTGTTGGATCAGTTAGGGCCTAGTAGCAGCAATTAAAGTTTGAATTTAAAACACAGAGGAGAACTTTCTGGTTACATTTCATACCCAGCAGAGAGCTTGTAGTTTAAATTTAATAGTCACTCAGGGCCAAGTAACAGCAAAGTACTTTTAGTTTAAATTTAACACACAGAAGAGAGCTTTCTGGTTACATTTGGAACCCAGCAGAGAGCTTGTAGTGTACATTTAATAGTCACTCAGGGCCTAGCATCAGAAAAGTACTTTTAGTTTTAAAACACAGAAGAGAGCTTTCTGGTTAAATTTAGAACCCAGCAGAGAGCTTGTAGTTTAAATTTCATAAGAAGTTAGAGCCTAGCAGCAGCTAAGAGCTATAATTTAAATCAAATCAGAATTTAGCTTAGCACAAAAGGCAAAACAGGGTCTGTACTCTTTGAGCAACAAATAAAGTCTTCTAGAGACCTTTACAAAGAGGCCTTCTACCTAGGGGGCAAGAGACCTGTGAAACCTTTTCAATAGGTGTTAACACCAGGTGGCAGATCAAAAGGCCATTTTGAAAGACTCCTCCTTTCCAAGCAAGGACTGTTAATTACCCAGGAAGTTGGTCACAGCATTACCTCAGCAGCAGAGGCATAAATAGCTCAACCAGAGCTCTGTGATCCTCTGTCTTGAAGGACTAGAAAGGGGGACTGTTACTTCTGGAGAGAAATCTGCAACTGTGAGTATATACTTCTGGTAATTTTCTAAAAAGAATTATTTGTATTAAAGCTACTTAATCTGTGAACCCACTGTTTTTTTGTTGGATCAGTTAGGGCCTAGTAGCAGCAATTAAAGTTTGAATTTAAAACACAGAGGAGAACTTTCTGGTTACATTTCATACCCAGCAGAGAGCTTGTAGTTTAAATTTAATAGTCACTCAGGTCCAAGTAACAGCAAAGTACTTTTAGAGAGCTTCCTGGTTACATTTGGAACCCAGCAGAGAGCTTGTAGTGTACATTTAATAGTCACTCAGGGCCTAGCATCAGAAAAGTACTTTTAGTTTTAAAACACAGAAGAGAGCTTTCTGGTTAAATTTAGAACCCAGCAGAGAGCTTGTAGTTTAAATTTCATAAGAAGTTAGAGCCTAGCAGCAGCTAAGAGCTATAATTTAAATCAAATCAGAATTTAGCTTACCTCAGCAGCACAAGACAGGGTACTGTGTAGCAGCCCTCTTTTAATAAGTGTTATTTCCCTCCCTCCCTCCCCACACCCACCCACCCCTGGGATAATCATAGCTTAATAGGTACTTACACATCTTAAAAGACAGGAGGTGCTTTCAGGTGAAGCTCATTACCCAAATCAGTCATACACTAAGGACCTGAGATTAATTAAGCTTCAGGTGAACAAGGTATATTAAACGTATTAGGTACAGTTTTATTGGTATAAATACCCATAGCAACCCTAGTAAGTAAGAACTTAAAGATCTAGACACAAACTTAAAACTAAGATGCAGACAGCAGTCCAGCAGCGGGATGGGGGCTTTCCAGTCTTTTGCATTGAGTGTCACATATATGATTTTCTCCCAGTTGGTGAGAGGTCTTACATGTGCACTAGGTGCAAGGAGCTCTTTGCTCTCAGGGAACAAGTCCGTTCTCTAGAGGCTAAAGTAGCAGACTTGGAAAACATAAGACAGACAGAGAGGTACATAGACGAGACCTACAGGGATATAGTCCTGAAGTCCCACCTCCAGTCTGGCAGCACCCCTGTTGCCATGGAGGAGAGAGGTCACGTGACAGGAGAGCATCACCCTGGTGTGGCAGGAAGTGATCCTGTAACTAGGACCTGTCCTCCAGGTGATATAAAACCCTCTCGCACTGAGGAAGTTTCTCCAGGGCCATGTGCCCATGAGGGAAGGGTTAGGACAGCCGTTATAGTTGGTGATTCGATCATTAGGCATGTAGATAGCTGGGTGGCTGGTGGACGTGAGGATCGCCTGGTAACATGCCTGCCTGGTGCGAAGGTAGCGGACCTCACGCGCCACCTAGATAAGGTCTTAGATAGTGCTGGGGAGGAGTCTGCTGTCTTGGTACATGTCGGTACCCATGACATAGGAAAATGTGGTAGGGAGGTTCTGGAGGCAAAATTTAGGATTTTAGGTAGGAAGTTGAAATCCAGAACTTCCATGGTAGCATTCTCCGAAATGTTTCCTGTTCCACGCGCAGGACCCAAAAGGCAGGCAGAGCTCCAGAGTCTCAATGCGTGGATGAGACAATGGTGCAGAGATGAGGGTTTTGGATTTGTTAGGAACTGGGGAACATTCTGGGGAAAGGAGGGGCTCTTCCGAAGGGATGGGCTTCACCTTAACCGGGATGGAACCAGGCTGCTGGCATTAACCTTTAAAAAGGAGATAGAGCAGCTTTTAAACTAGATATTAGGGGAAAGCCGACAGTCGCCCAAGAGCGGATGGTTCGGAAGAATGTATCCTTGAAGGATACTACCAAAAGCAGAGAGGTTCCACAAAAGAGTAAAGTAGCCCAAATGCCCTCAAGTATGGAGCAGACAGAGCTTAAAGATCCCAATTTACCCATGTCTAACAATAGCCAAATTAACATGAATAAAATACATTCTCTAAAATGCTTGTATGCAAATGCTAGAAGTCCAAAGAATAAGATGGGAGAGTTAGAATATATAGCACTAAATGAAAGGTTAGATATGATTGGAATATCAGAGACATGGTGGAAGGAGGACAACCAGTGGGACACTGTGATACCTGGGTACAAACTATATCGTAATGATAGAGCTGATCAAATTGGTGAAGGGGTTGCACTCTATGTTAGAGAGGGCATTGACTCAGAAAGGATTAAAGTTTTGCAGGAAACAAAATCTGCTGTAGAATCTATATGGATTGAAATTCCATATAAAAGGGGGAAGGCAATGGCAGTGGGGGTGTACTATCGAGCACCTGGCCAGAATGACCAAATGGATGATGAAATGCTCAAAGAAATCAAGGAAGCTAACAAAAGTTACAGCGCAGTAATAATAATGGGTGATTTCAATTACCCCGGTATCGACTGGATCAGTGTCACGTCAGGACATGCTAGGGAGATAAAGTTCCTAGATTAAATAAATGACTGCTTCTTGGAGCAGCTGGTTCATGAACCAACCAGAGGGGAAGCCATATTAGACCTAGTCCTTAGTGGAACACCAGATCTAGTGCAAGAGATAAGGGTGTTGGGGCCACTTGGCAATAGTGATCATAGCATGATGGCCTTTATCTTTGATTTAATTAGTGGAGGAGGGATAGTAAGGAAATCCACAGTACTACCTTTTAACTTTCGAAAGGGAGACTATGATAAAATGAGGAAAACAGTTAAGAAAAAACTAAAAGGAGCAGTTGCAAAGGTTAAAGACGTACATCAAACTTGGGTGTTGTTGAAAAATACTATCTTGGAAGCCCAGACCAGCTGTATTCCACGCTTTAAGAAAAGTGGAAGGAAGTCCAAAAAACTGCCAGCATGGTTTAAAGGTGAGGTCAGAGAGGCTGTTGTTGCCAAAAAAGCATCTTTCAGGAAATGGAAAAAAGAGTCAAACGACGAAACCTGGAAACAGCACAAGCACTGGCAAGTCAAATGCAAGGCATTGATAAGGCAGGCAAAGAGATAATTTGAGAAGAAGCTTGCTGCGGAAGCAAAAACGCGAAATAAAGACCTTTTCAAGTACATTCGTAGCAAAAAACCCGTGAGAGAGTCAGTTGGTCCATTAGATGATAAAGGGGTTAAAGGAGCACTAAGAGGCGACAAGGCGATAGCGGAGAGACTGAATGAATTCTTTGCTTCGGTCTTTACTGAGGAAGCTGTAGGGATGTTACCCATGACTGAAGTGGTATTTAAAGGTGCGGAAGAATTGAAGGAAATATCGATACATCGGGAAGATGTCTTACAACTATTAGATAAACTGAAGAGTAGCAAATCACCTGGGCCGGATGGTATACATCCAAGGGTGTTGAAAGAACTGAAATATGAGATTGCAGACCTGCTATCAGTAATCTGTGAACTATCATAAAAATCATCTCTAATACCTGAAGATTGGAGGATCGCCAATGTAACACCAATTTTTAAAAAGGGTTCCAGGGGTGATCCAGGAAACTACAGACCAGTGAGCCTGACGTCAGTACCAGGAAAAAATGGTAGAAACCATCATAAAGAATAAAATTACTCAGCATGTAGATAGTCACAACCTAATGGGAGACAGCCAACATGGCTTTAGACAAGGAAGATCTTGTCTTACTAATCTGTTATGTTTTTTTGAAGGAGTGAATAAACAGGTGGACAAAGGTGAGTCGGTTGATATTGTGTATCTGGACTTTCAGAAAGCCTTTGACAAGGTCCCTCATCAGAGACTTTTGGCAAAACTAAAGAGTCATGGGATAGGAGGCAGTGTACTATTGTGGATCAGGAACTGGTTAAAAGATAGAAAGCAGAGGGTAGGGCTAAATGGCCAATTTTCCCAATGGAGAAAGATGAATAGTGGTGTACCCCAGGGATCTGTGCTAGGTCCGCTGCTTTTTGACATATTCATAAATGACCTGGAAAGTGGAATAACGAGTGAGGTTATCAAATTTGCAGATGACACAAAACTATTTAAAGTTGTTAAAACCCAAGAGGATTGTGAAAAATTGCAAGAGGATCTTGATAAATTGGAAGACTGGGCATCAAAATGGCAGATGAAATTTAATGTGGACAAGTGCAAGGTTATGCACCTACGGAAGAACAACCCAAACTATGGTTACACGATGCAAGGTTCCACATTAGGAACCACCACCCAGGAAAAAGATTTAGGCTTCATTGTGGATACCATGTTAAAACCCTCGGCCCAGTGTGCAGCGGCGGCCAAGAGAGCAAATAGAATACTAGGTATGATAAGGAAAGGAATGGAAAATAAAACAAAAGATATTATAATGCCTCTATATCGTTCCATGGTAAGACCGCACCTTGAATATTGTGTGCAATTCTGGTCGCCGTATCTTAAAAAGGATATAGCGATTTTAGAAAAGGTTCAGAGAAGAGCCACCACAATGGTAAAGGGGATGGAAGGATACTCCTATGAAGAAAGGCTAAAAAGGTTAGGGCTCTTTAACCTGGAAAAGAGACGGCTGAGGGGAGATATGATAGAAGTCTATAAATTAATGAACGGAGTGGAACGGGTAAACGTAGATCGATTGTTTACGTTATCAGAATATAGAAAGACTAGGGGACATGCAATGAAGCTAAGACTAATAAAAGAAAATATTTTTTCACTCAACGTGTAATCAAACTCTGGAATTTGTTACCGGAGGATGTAGTAAAGGCTTTTAGTGTAGCTGGGTTTTAAAAAGGTTTGGACAAGTTCCTGGAGGAAAGGTCCATAAACCATTATTAAGAAGTGACCGAAGATATCAATGCTTGACCCAGTACAAGCATTGTGGAACTTGTGTCTCTTGGGGAAACTGCTAGGTACATATGACCTAGATTGGCCACTGTTGGAAACAGAATACTGGGCTTGATGGACCTTGGTCTGACCCAGTATGGCATCTCTTATGTTCTTATGTTCTTATGTCCCCTCGTAGCAGAACTTGCTTTCAATTGAAAGAGGCTCTCCCCCCTGAACATTTATGCCATGGAGGTATTTAAACATCTCAATCATATCACCTCGATCCCGCCTTTCCTCTAAGGTGTACATATTAAGATCCTTAAGTCTGTCCTCATATGCTTTATAATGAAGACCACTAATCATTTTGGTAGCCACCCTCTGTACTGACTTCATTCTGTTTATATCCTTTTGAAGGTGCGGTCTCCAGAATTGCACACTATACTCCAAATGAGGTCACACCAAAGACTTATACAGAGGCACTATCACCTCCTTTTTTCTGTTAGCCATTCCTCTCCCTATGCACCCAAGCATCCTTCTAGCTTTTGCCGTCGCCTTTTCTACCTGTTTAGCTACTTTAAGATCATCAGACACAATCACGCCTAGGTCCCGCTCTTCTTTAGTGGACAAAAGTACTTTACCCCCTATACTACGAGGGGGTACCCAAAAAAAACAGGAATAACATTGCTGTGGGTGGAGCTTGTGTAGTACGCACTTCTGCCGCTAGGCGTGTATAGTGCAACTCCTTGTCAGTTCAGTGCCGCCTGTGTTGTCGACCTGGCTTGTTCTGTTCATCTGCAGTGATTGTTTTTGCTAGCGCTGTTTTGTTCTTGTTTCTTTTGTTATGATGACAAGTTTAAGTGAACAACGTGCAGCTGTGAAATTTTGTTTTCTACTCGGTAAAAATGCTGCTGAAACTGTTTTAATGTTGAAAACAGCTTATCAAGATGACGATATGGGAAAAAGTCAAGTGTACCAGTGGTTTGCTCGGTTTAAAAATGGCGACATGTCGATTGATGACAAACCTCGTCCTGGGCGTCCATCAACTGCCCGTATCGACAAAAATATTGAAAAAATTAGAGAGCTTGAGCTCACAGACCATCGACAGACAATTGATCAACTGTCAGAGATTAGTGGGTTATCTTGGAGCTCGGTTCAGTGAATTTTAACGGAAGATTTGGGAATGAAAAGAGTTGCTGCCAAGTTTGTTCCTCGGGTTCTGACTGACAATCAAAAGGAACATTGAGTTGAAACATGTCGTGTTTTGAAACAACAGCTTGAAACTGATCCAGATTTTATGTCAAAGGTCATTACAGGTGATGAGTCATGGTGCTATGGTTACGACCCAGAAACAAAGCAACAGTGAAGCCAATGGAAGACGTCATCATCACCACGTCCAAAAAAATGTCGTCAAGTCAAATCAAACATCAAAACAATGTTGATTTGTTTTTTTGATGCCAAGGGGGTAGTTCATTCAGAGTTTGTTCCCCCAGGTCAGACCGTCAATCAAACCTTTTATTTGGAAGTTTTAAGAAGATTGCGCAACAGTGTTCGTCAAAAAAGACCCGATTTGTGGCAGACAGGAGACTGGTTCTTCCACCATGACAATGCACCTGCACACACAGCTATCTCTGTTAGACAGTTTTTGGCTAAAAATGACATGATTCCGCTGCCCCACGCACCTTACTCGCCTGACCTGGCTCCGTGTGACTTTTTCTTATTTCCACGCATGAAAAGGGGCATGAAAGGACACCGATTTGACAACATTGAAGAAGTCAAGAAAAAAACGAGGGAGGAGCTGTCAGCCGTTTCTAAAGATGACTACAAAAAATTTTTCGAACAGTGGAAGCACCGGTGGGATAAATGTATCAGTTGTAATGGAGAGTATTTTGAAGGGGATAAGGTTGTTTTGTAAAGAATTTGAAATAAGTAGCTTTTAAAAAATAATTCTTGGTTTTTTTGGGTACCCCCTCATATATTGCTCCCTTGGATTGCTGCAGCCGAAATGCATGACCTTACATTTTTTAACATTTACATCCCAGCTGCCAAATTCTAGACCATTCTTCAAGCTTAGCTAGATCTCTCCTCATGTTATCTACACCTTCCTGGGTGTCTCCTCTATTGCAGATTTTGGTATCATCCATAAAGAGGCAAACCTTACCCAACAGTCCTTCCACTATATCACTAACAAAGATGTTAAAAAGAATCGGACCAAGGACAGATCCCTGGGGCACACCACTGGTAACATCCTTCTCAGAGTGAGCTCCATTTACCTGTACTCTTTGTTGCCTCCCACCCAATCAATTTCTAACCCAAGCAGTAAATTTAGGATCCATCCCTAGGGTGCTCAGTTTGTTTATAAGTCACCTGTGAGGAACAGTGTCAAAGGCTTTACTGAAATCTAAATAGACCACATCTAGGGCTCTCCCTCGGTCCAACTCCCTGGTCACCCAGCCGCACAATTTCCATACAGTCTACCAGGCAATGATACTTCCGCACTTTGACTTTTGCAATGCCATCCTTCAAAGTCTCTCAAAAAGTGTCCTACATCTGCTTCAGCTTGCGCAAAGTACAGCAGCATGAATTTTGACACGCTCACCTCGAGCTAACCACATCAACCCTATTCTAAAGGAGTTGCATTGGTTACCTCTCCTGAGTCGCATTAATTATAAAACTCCTATGACAACCTTCAAAGTAATTCATTAACTATCCCCTACATGTTTACAGGCAATTATAACAAGAATCTCGGAAAACCGCCTAAGAAGAAGCACTGCATCAAACCTCCTCAACCTCCCTCCAGCTTTGACCAAGTGTAAGCAGTCAACCCGCTCCTGGACATTCTCCCTGCATGCCCCACACCTATGGAATGCTTTACCACCCCTAGCAGAGACACCCATGACCTTGTAACTTTCCAGAAACTGCTTAAAACACACTTATTCAAGGAACATTTTGACGGGATAACATAACCGTCTTATCAAGCTACCCTTTAAAATATTGTCAGATGTAAGCCACCCTCTAACTGTACATAGTCACGCCAAGTTGTAAGCAGCTCTCTAACTGTACATAGTTACTGTTTTATTTTGTATACAGTGCTTGATACATGTTCCTTTAAAACTGCTAACCGTTCCATGTAAATCTCTTTCATGTAATGTTTAGTTATGTTCCCTGTAAACCGCACTGATCCTCGGAATTGCGGTATATAAGAATAAATAAATAAACCATGTAAATGCCTTTCGAATATTGAGCCCACACAGTCTGGAATAGTATTCCGGTGATGTCAATGTAGACGACCCTGCAGATGTCCCTATCAGGCATGTTCACATCTCTGAAATTGTGCCTGAACTCGGATGTGCCTGCTTCTTCTTCAGACGTTCTGGCTTGGACATCCCAGATTGCACTGACGTCATTTGCAAAATTCCATTGTATGTATTTTCAGCATGTTAAGCATCTAAATGTATCTGTTTGTTTGACTGACTTGTTCAGGGCCACTGCTTGTGCTGCTGTTTTGCTTGGTTGACCTGCTTGGGAGGCCTCCTGTGCAGCTCATCCTGAAGGCTGCTGTTGCATTTGCTTAAGCACTTTCTTATGGATAAATGGCTTAATGATATGGTCTTACTTTTGCTCTGTTTTCCAAAGATGCTCTCTCCTTGTTCCTACAGATAAAATATTTGGAGAAGAGAGCCTTTAAGCGCCTGAATGAGTGGTCACCTACCACTCATTCAGGAGGGCTGTGACAGGCTAGCATGATGAAAGAAGGAATATGAACAACCAGGTTAAAGGAGCTTGGGAGCCTACTGGGCTGACTAGGCGAATTGCAGTTACAGAGTCCCTAGTTTGGACACAGATTACTGCAGGTTCAAATTCAGAGTTCTCTAGTCGAAACAACAGATTATACAACTAAGGAACATTTCTGTAAGATTGAGAAATTCAGGGAGCTTGAGGTATGTGAAAAAGCTGAATTGGTCAATTAAACACTCTAGCATATAGGTGATGTATATAGTCCAAGACAAGGTTTTAATTGGACATTTAGTTAATTTACTTTTGTGCTATTAATGAAAGGCCGCGGGGCAGGGTCCCGGCGGCCGCATGTAACCGGGTGTTCGGCCGGTGCGAGGACCCTGGCCCGCGGCCATTGTGCCAATGGGAGCGGAGGCCCAAGGGGGGGGGAAGGGCGCTGGGGGATTTTGATTGGCTCCACGCACGCGCGGGTGCGCGGTGGAGCCTGGGAGCATGATGCGGGCGGCGGCAGTGTGAAGGGGAGGCGCCATGAGTCGGCAGCGGTTGCTGGAACTCTGGCGGCTCCTCGGGTCCGAGCCTGCTTCCCTTTACCTAAGACGGTCTGCCTCCGTGTGGCTTCCAGCGGGCTGAGGGAGCGCAGATGTGGGAGTCTTTGCGGGCGGAGCTGCGAGCTGGAGCGGCGGCGGGGTTTTTGACTCCAGGATCGGGCAGCAGCGTAGGAGTTGGCGGCCTGAGGCGGAGCAGTCGCCAAGGTGATGCAGGGCACGATCTTTCCGCACAGGGCAGGAGGGGGTGCGTGTGGACCGGAGATCGGTGCAGATCGCCGAAGGCGCGCAGTCGATGGTTCCAAGGGACGGGGCACGTGGCGCGGAGGTGGGGGGCAGCACCTAACTATGCTACTCAATTTAAAAAAACAAAACAAAACGGCAAATTCGTTCAATTTCCGGGTTTACGGGAGAGGGGCTTCCAGTAGTGGCGAGGTGGGGGTGGGTTGGGGGGGCTGCGGGACATGGCTGGGTTAGGGGTGGCAGGTGCTGGTGGTTTCGCTGGAGGCTTAGCACAGAGGTGGTGGGGGTCAGTCCCCCATAGTAGGGCTATGGGAGTGATTGTGGTGTAGCTGGGGTTTATGAAAAGGGTATATATCATTAATTTAAAAATAAATAAATAAATAAATAAATATAATAAATGAATAAATTATATATATATATATATCTATTAAAGGAAATGTAGACGAGATATAAACAATTTTGTTATTAAGACCAGGGGATTTGCGGTGGTGCGCCCAATCCTTTGTGCATTTTCTGTGTAAAGGTGTTGTGGGGGTTAGATCACAGAGATTCCTTTCTTTCAGTCTATGGATCTATCTGTTTTCGTTGGGATGGGTTTCCTTAGCTTATGCTGTTCTTCCAGCTCAGCTGGTAAATTTCTTTGGGGGGTAGCTGGGGGGCTGGCCCGGTAGACTAGCTAGAGATATCGTGGGGCCTGGCCCGGGCGTAAAGAGGACACCGAGCGGTGCGAACGGTTCCGGCTTTTGGGGGGAGGGCTGGGGCTGCAGTAATCGGGCAGGGGGATCAGGGGCTGCTCCGATGGTGATCACTGGGAAGTCAGAAGGGGGTTTGTAGCTTTGGGCGGCTCCGTGGCGGGAGAGGGGGCTCAGGAGCGTTGGGACTGTGGGTCTTCTGTTGGGGGTGGTGCTTGGGGCGTGAGGAGTGGGGCTAGGTCAGTGCTGAGGTCTCCTCGGGGGGCTGGTGGCGGTCCTTGAGATTACTCTCCAGTGGGGGCTTGGAAGATCGGAGCGCGGGCGTGGGCTGGGGCCTCAGTTCCTGCTGGGGGAATGGTTGTGGGCTGGGTCCACGGTTGGGTATTCCATGTCCCCCTCCCCCTCTGGGGGGGTTTTTTTCCTTGTGTTCTCTTTGTCTCCGCAGGTGATGGGGCAAACTGGCACGCGGGCAGGGGCAGTGGAGGTGGACAACTGCGAGCGGCGAGCTCAGGGCGGGCTGCCCCTGCGGGACGAGGAGGTGGCCGCTTGCGGCCTCAGAAATCGGAGGCCAGGGGGCCGTGAATGGAGCGGCAGGTGAGTTACCAGCAGGCTGGGGGGTTGGGTTGAGGTCCAAACGCGCGGGGTGGAGCGGGGTGATACGCGCGTGGGACGGGGGACATTGGTGTCGGGGCGGCTCCACGGTGAGCAGTCCTTCCCCTTGGCGTGCACCATCTATTCGCGTGGAAGGGGTGGGTGGAAAGGTTTTCGAAGCCGGGGGGTGCTGGGATAGTGTGCGTAGTATCTGGCCTGGGGATGGGAAAGCGGCAAGATATAAAGCTGTCCGCCTGCTAGGGGGGACAAAAGTGGGGTGCGGAAGAGTCGGTATACAAACAAAAAAATAAATAAATAAATAAATAAATAAATTGATTAAAAAAAAAAAAAAAAAAAACCCAGAACAATATTGCGAGGGGCGGGGGTGCGACATATGTGAGGCAGGGGTGCGGGAGAGTGGCACGGGAGTTCCCCTGTGCTTCTGGCCCTGTGGGGCTGCAAATAGTGTCTTGGACTCAATTTGTTTGGGCTGTGGCGCGACAGGAAAGGGGGTGGTGAGCCCGCTAGGCCTTGGTGCCGGCCCTCGAGCAAGCCGCGGTGGGGCGGCCGGCCTACTGCACTACTTCAGTTAGGGGTCTTCGGAGGTAGCTTCTGCGAGACCCGCGGGGAGATGAGTAGTCAGGGGGAGCGTGTGTTCCCGGATGGTTTTGGGGGGTCCGAATGTGGCCGTCGTGGGGGGCGTCATAGGGGCGATGTCCCTGGGATGCGCAAATGCTGCGCTCGGTTGGGTACGCTGGGGGGGGTATGCACGCATAAAAAAAAAAAAAAGTAATAATAATAAACAAATAAATAAATAATAAACGCATAAACAATAAAAAATAGAAAACACAGCAATCAAAAAAAAAAAAGAAAGAAAAATGTCTATAATACGAATAATAACCACACTGCCGGAAATTTTGGCGGTTTCATACCTTTGGTGCTGTTGGGTCTGACAGCGCTGATCACACCCCGAGGGCAGGGTGCTCGGCATGCTGCTTGTGGTTCGGTCAGTTGCATTTGGTGAACCCTTTGGGTAGTGGGCACGGCTGGCACAGGGGTTCCGGCCTCAGTGCAGTGTGGACAATGGAGTTGGTGCTGCGGTAAAGTGGGTGCTTGGTTCGTATGTGCAGGCCGATCGGCGGGTCGGCTTCGGTTCCATACGTGAGGTTTGCGTGCTTTCGGTGCGTCTGGGGGAGCGGATGGTGGAGGAGGTAATTGACTGGCAGTATGCGCAGCGTAATGATCGACGACCCGGTGCAGCGGTGCAGGGGCGTGCCGGCTCTGCGGGGATGTAGATGTCGTCGAGTGTGCGGATCGTCTCCTTTATGGGTAAGGCGTCTATTCGGCATGGGTCGCGATGTCCGGGTCGGCTGCATGGTACTTGGTGTGGACGAAAGTGCAGGCCCCCTTACGCAGGGTTGCTGTGGTAGGGGGGCGGTGGTAACTTCGGGAGTGCTGTTAATGCGCGCATTATGTGGGAATCCGAGGTTCTGCGGGTGGACGGGGTACAGAACATTTTATGCTGGGAGGGCCGGGCTAGGTCTGCGGGCCTTCTTCCCAGGGGGTGGGGGGTGGTGATAGCTCTTTGCAGGCGGGGGCATGCCTCTGTAGATCTTGCAACGGCTTTCGGGGAATTGGTTTCCCTTATGGCGGGGTGGGCTGTGACTGGTCAGCGCACAGCCCCCAGTTAAGGGAGTGGGGCACTGATGTAGCGGTAGTCAGAGCTGGTAGTGGGCTTAGCATGTGGGCCTCGGCTTGGGGGGCAGCGTCTCGGCATATCTCTGCTGGCTTTCAGGAGCGGGTGGACGGGTGGCCCCTCCCAAGGGGTGCGGGGGGACCTTACCCGGTGCGGAGTTCTGCAGACTGGAGGGACCAGGACGGATGCGGGGCATCCAAATACCTCCTGGGGCTTGTAGTGTGCACGGTAGGCGCCTGGTCGGGGCATAGGGACAATAGGGGGCCTATTCCTCAGGGGAGGCCGGGGCAGCTCTGCTCTGCCTGGCCGTAGGAGGTCTACTATTCCAGGCAGGGAGGGCCGGGTGATTTCGTTGCGGTTTGGTGGATGGGTCGGTGGCCACCTTACGGCAAGGGGAGGGGTATTAGGGGACTAGGCGGCGACAGCGGTTACGAGCAGGCAATGGGCTGTTGCGGGTCATCCTAGCGAAATTAGAAAGGGACTACCGGGGGAGGGGGTTGGCAGGTTTGCCGGACTGGTCTTCTGCCCATTGTACTCTTTGTGGCGGGGGGCGGCAGTCAGGCTCGCTCGGCCGGCGAGGTTTCCGATATTCGGATTCCGGGCGTGGGACGTGTCCGTTGTTCCGCAGGCAGCGGATGCGCCAGCATTACGTGGGGAGGGAGGCTGTGGTACGTGCGGTGGTGCAGAGGAGAGGGGTCTGCGTGTCTGGGGCGGCGCGTGGCAGTTCGCAGCCGGTGTGTACGGTTTTGGGGGCGGCGATCTGATGGTCGTCCCCTCGTGGTGGGGTGTGAGAGCAAGAATAGGTGGCCGGTGTGGACTCATGTGGTCTGGATCCGGCTGGGGGTGTTGTTCTGCTGGGGTGTGCAGTCGCCTTGCGGCCTCTCCGGTTGCCTTAGCCGGGTCCTCCATGGACTCGAGGTCCCCGGTGGCAGGGAGTGGTTTCCATTTGCGATAGGGGGTGTCAGGGTTGAGGGGGGAGGACAGCCCGTGCTTGGAGGGTTTTTGATGAATCTGGCGGTACGGCGCTACGGGTTGCCCGGGGGGGGGGTTCGTGGCGGGCTTCCTGTCGTGGCCGGTTGGCTGGTGTATCAAAAAAAAACAAACCCCAAAACGAAGGAAACGCAGCGAATGCCTACCAGATAACTGAATGGGGGGGGGAGCAACGGGCCCGTGGCAGTGGTGGGTCCGTGCACCAGGCTCTGCATTACTCAGACGCGGGGGCGAGGGGAGTGCGGGTGCACGGTTGTGCAAGGGACAGCGGGCACTTACTACTTATCGGTGCCTTGCTTGCTAACCCTGGCGGAGGGTGGTGATATGTGTGTGTAGTTGGGGGGCTCACCGGTCGCAGCTTGTGTGGGGGGGGGCAGCTTCGGGACATTAATGTCACCGGTGCCGGTAGAGGGATCCTGGAGGTCCGGGGTCCGGACCTCGAGGCCGTACCGGGGTCGAGGGCGGGGTGCCCTCGACCTGACATTAATGTCCTCTGTGCCGGTGGCGGGATCCCGGAGGTCCGGGGTCCGGAGCCTTAGGCTATACTTGGGCTGGGGGCGGGGTGCCCCCGACCCAGATAACCCCTGGCTGACTTTTGCTAGTTACATGGCGAGGTCGGGGAAAAGGGATTAAGAGATTGCCGTTGGCGGGACCGCGGCAGGAGCGGAGGCAGGGTCACCTTGCTAGTAGCATGGCTGGTGAGGCATTGCTCCGCTGGTTGGATTGTTAAGAGGAGTATTCTTGGATTGTAATGTCCAGTATATTATAAAGGTTAATAAAGCTGCGACCGGTTAATTCCCAAGAATGGTTGTCTGTGTGCATTTTGTGGGCAATGAGGGAGGAACTAAATTGGGGGGGGGGGAAGTGGGGTGGTGGTTTAGAGGGGTCCGGAGCACCATGTCCGAACTACCTCGGTTAATGAAAGGCCGCGGGGCAGGGTCCCGGTGGCCGCATGTAACCGGGTGTTCGGCCGGTGCGAGGACCCTGGCCCGCGGCCATTGTGCCAATGGGAGCGGAGGCCCAAGGGGGGGGAAGGGCGCTGGGGGATTTTGATTGGCTCCACGCATGCGCGGGTGCGCGGTGGAGCCTGGGAGCAGGATGCGGGCGGCAGTGTGAAGGGGAGGCGCCATGAGTCGGCAGCGGTTGCCGGAACTCTGGCGGCTCCTCGGGTCCGAGCCTGCTTCCCTCCCTCCCTCCCTCCCTGTCTTAGGGATGGGGGGTGGGGGCTGATGGGGTGTCGCAGCGGTGGGGGGGGGGCGGGATCCCGGAGGTCCGGGGTCCGGAGCCTTAGGCTAGACTTTGGCTTGGGGCGGGGTGCCCCCGACCCGGATAACCCCGGGCTGACTTTGCTAGTTACATGGCGAGGTCGGGGAAAAGGCGGATTAAGAGATTGCCGTTGGCGGGAACGCGGCAGGAGCGGAGGCAGGGTCACCTTGCTAGTAGCATGGCTGGTGAGGCATTGCTCCGCTGGTTGGATTGTTAAGAGGAGTATTCTTGGATTGTAATGTCCAGTATATTATAAAGGTTAATAAAGCTGCGACCGGTTAATTCCCAAGAATGGTTGTCTGTGTGCATTTTGTGGGCAATGAGGGAGGAACTAAATTGGGGGGGGGGGGGGGGAAGTGGGGTGGTGGTTTAGAGGGGTCCGGAGCACCATGTCCGAACTACCTCGGTTACAGTTCAAGGCTGTTTACACATACAGATGAAACCAATTCAGGGGATGTTAGTAGGTTTGTATTCACATTCGGTGGATAAATAAGTGAAAGAAAGAAGAATGAAAATCTCAGCCTATAGCTCTGAACTCTTGGAACTCTGGACCTGTAACTTTTATTCCAATAGGAAATGGTGAATAACTCACATAGGCACACTGGCTGTCGATGGCCCCTTTATATACATATATATATATATATATACACAGGGTGGCCCAAAAAAAAGTGAGAACATCTCGTAGCATATAAGTTATTTAAAAATTCAAAGAGACAGATGTAAATGATTGACAAATTTTAAAAAAAAGAAGATGGCGACCGGAAATTGTCGAAATAAAGACGTTATATAGCTAAAAAAGGTAAATAAGTAAACTATTTAAGCTTTTAATTTACGAAATGTTCTCACTTTTCTGGGCCACCCTGTATTATATATATATACTGTATAGATAGATAGATATGTTACAGGCCTTTTAAATGAAACAATGGAGGGAACAGGTTGCCTAGGCTTATCACTAATAATGACCTAGATAGATTACAGCAATGGTTTTATGACAGGCCGAATAGCCATCAGATTAAAAACTTCCAACTGATTCAAAATACTACCATTACCACTGCTGCAACTCTTGACTTGATGGCAGAAGAAATTATGTAAGAGAGTAATGTTATTCTCACGCACAAGGTCTAGAGACCCCCAGGACAGGTGTGAGACCCACTGGCCTACTGAAAATCTAACACATTATAAAGATGACTAGCCTAATTGGTAATGTGTGAGATCTCGGGTCAAGGAATGGTATTCTGAATGGCTTGTGTGATATATAGATCTCTTCTACGACGACTACTACTGATATTTGTATAGCGCTACAAGACATACACATGCTGTAAAGAGACATGTAAAAGATGGTCCATGCTCATCAGAGCTTACAGTCTACTCAAGACAGCACAAGTTAAGGACAAGGATACATCTAGGGGAATGGTAAGAAAACACTTTGGAGACTAAGGGGTCTATTCCAAGCCATGAATAGGGGGATGTACACCCTACCTACACCCCCATTATTCTTCCTCCTTGCCATCCCTATGCAAGATTCCCTGTATGGGGAGTCTTAGACGGTTGGCAAGAGGGGGCGGGCAGAAGGCGGAGTGAGGGTGGTGTATGGGCGGGCCGTCACCCTTGATGTACAGGGTTGATTCTGAGGTTGGCCATGTACATCCAGGGTAGGCTGGTTAGACGGGGGACTTATTCCACCTCAGAGGTGGAATAAGTCCCCCTGGATGTGGGGTAGCAGTGACGGCCAGCGGGGACAAGACTGGGAGGCACGCAGGAGGTTCCCCGCAGCCAGACCCTGGCCATGGGAGGCAGGATTGGGGGTCTGGCTGTGGGGAAAGGATAATCTCAATGGCAGCTGGCATTTGTGACAGGACACCATGACACTGCTGCTGCACTCCGGAGCCGGGTATGCAGCTATACTCCCTGATTCTGCCCGGCCGCACAAGGGGCTGGACATCCAAAAGGGAATAGGCCTCCACATGGATCAGGATCCAAAAGCGGCCTCAAAGAGGTGAGCTTTCAGCCTGGATCTGAAAAGGGCCAGAGATTGCTCACAATATCAATTTTATTCATTACCAAAAAGACTGATTTTCATTTCTGTTAAAATGTATGGACTTGGTTGTTTATGCTATGATTTTCCTTTGAAATGTGCATTTTTCCTATGGAGTAACCATTTTGGGAGAAACTGATCTATTTCAGTTAAAGTAAAAGTGCTAACATTACCTTTCCCATGTCTGACCTACTTGACATGCATGAGTATTCACCTAGGCCATTTCATTCACCTGCTAAAATATTTAGAAGGGTTATTACTAACATGTGTTAAGAGAATGAGTTGTACGCCTTAATGGGTATTAAATGGCAAATTCATGCTTTCTTTTACCATCATGCACATTAGTTTAAGTTACATAATCATGAGATGCAAAGCATGCAAAATACCTCATATTATGTAAATTGAATGCAGTTTGCATTGAACTCAGTAAGCTGCAGTATTCCAGGGAAAAGTAACGCCAGCTCAAAGCTGGCCAGGAGCACTGGGTCACTAATACATGGCCTGATACTCCTAGCTGCCATCTTAAAGGGGCCAATGCCATGTCTCTTGAAGACACCCCCCTGAAGACAATCTCCTCAGTCCCCCACAGATCCCCTTGACCTACCCGAATCTTTCTCTGGTGATCTAGGAGGTGCCAGGCAGGAGTAATCCTTAATCACTCCTGCCCATGCCAGCATCAGGATCAAAATGGCGCCCACAACCCCTAGTTGTATTCTCATCGTACTATTGCTAGGGGTCAATTTGCCATGTGATGCCACAAGACTACCACTAGGGGTCAAGAGTGCCAACATGGGCAGGAGAGGCTGGAGATTACTCCTGCCCAGTATGTGCTGACCATCAAAGAAGGATTGAAGAGCACAGAGAACATACATAGGCGGGTTTGGTTCCTGGGACTGCAAGACCAGGATGTATTTGTGGGTATTGGTGCCCCTTGCTCTCAGTGGTGAAGGAGCAGGAGTGTGTGTACAGCCGTACCCTGGTCTGACACTGCAGATCCAGGGCAGGGAGTGGAGGGAAGAAATGAAGAGGGGTGAAAGAGAAGGAGAGGAGAAAGGGAAGAGTATGCAGGGAGGCTGAATGGAAGAGAGTATGCCACACATCCAACCCACCCTGCCATGCACCCACTTCCCACCCCCAGGGGGCAGACGCTGGGGAAACAAGAGGTAAAGTCATCTGCCTCATCCCTGGGAACTATACTGTCTGCTCCCTTTCTTCCTCGGTAGTTAAAATCACTGAAAAGGCAAGAAATGGTCCCCCCCCCCAGAAAACTCATCTCCAAGGAGGACCTACTCCCTCTTCAGCCCTCTCTATGATTTGAAATGTCCATATGAAAAGCCTGGGGGACTTCTGTCATATTACTACATCATAATCTCAATAAGCGCCAAGAGTGTGCGAACCATGATGCTCTGAGAGCTGCTGCCTATCATTGCATGCACTTTTAATTGTGGATAGATGGGTGGGAAAGAGTTTTGATTTTATGAGTGGAGGTGAAGGATCGATGCTGAGTATGAGTTTGACTTGACATGAAGAGGTGAGACCAAGAACACTAGCCAAAGGGTAGGAATCAGCTCATGCAAAAGTTACCACTCACACCTCGACATGCGAAGAGATCTGGCAGCTAAGCATAAAATAGTGTAAACCTCCCTGGCCCTCCCTTTGTCCCCAAGCAAAGAACCTTGTGAATTTCATGGCTTCTCAATGTTCTTACACCAAACTAAAATCACAGAGAGACAACAGAACCTTCGTTTCCTTCTTTTACTCCATTCTATGCCCCTAAAATCCCATTTTGGAACCCTTCCCCCTAACATAGTTAACTAAAAGAAAAGCACCTTCAGTTTGTGATTAGATGTTTGAAAATCTAATCCTCTACATCTTTTACTAAAGGGATCTTCTTGTATTCCATGGCTTCCACACTTTTATTTTAACATTTTCTAATGTGTATATTATGATCCTTTTTCACAGATGCAAAATGTTCACTGAGGTATATCAGGATAATAGTTGATATTTCTAAAGCAAAGGAGACAAACCCGGGGTCACTAAACCTCCAATGGAAATTGGAAGACTGTGATGGACATTATTCAGTATGAAAATGATGTAAAACATAAGAACATAAAATATGCCATACTGGGTCAGACTAAGTTCCATCAAGCCCAGTATCCTCTTTCCAAAAGTGGCCAATCTAGGTCATACGTACCTAGCAGTTTCCCCAAAAGACACAGGTTTCTCAATGCTTGTATTGGTTCAAGCAGTGATATCCCGTGTCCCTTTTAATAATGGTTTATGGACCTTTCCTCCAGGAACTTGTCCAAACCTTTTTTAAACCCAGCTACACTAACAGCCTTTACTACATCCTCCAGTAACAAATTCCAGAGTTTGATTACATGTTGAGTGAAAAAATATTTTCTTTTATTAGTTTTAAATAGTTTACCCTGTAACTTCATTGCATGTCCCCTAGTCTTTCTATATTCTGATGACGTAAACAATCGATCTACGTTTACCCGTTCCACTCCGTTCATTAATTTATAGACTTCTATCATATCTCCCCTCAGCCGTCTCTTTTCCAGGTTAAAGAGCCCCAACCTTTTTAGCCTTTCTTCATAGGAGTATTCTTCCATCCCCTTTGCCATTTTGGGGCTCTTCTCTGTACCTTGCTGACCTGATTTGCCTCTGAGCACAATTCATACTAATCCCCTTTATACCCTGCTTCTGGTTTCAACGTTAATTCAAACCACAGTTTAACTTCTTAAACTCTGGCTAAAGTAGCATGCTTGGCTACTAGTCCATGTGAAAGGTCCACACAAAAAAAAATGACATAAGGGGATATTTTTCTTGGCCTAACTTAATACATTCCTAAACTAGCTTTGGACAGTTAACACTCTCTCCTCAAGTCCAAACCTCTTAAAGTCAAAACTATAAGCTATATTAACTACATTTAGTTTCTTCAGTCAAGTAGGTTTCAATCAAGTAGGCTTAATTACTTGGCAAAAATATAGGAGCTATTCATTGAAGTGTAAAGTATTAATAAATGTTACTCCAGCTGAGGGATTTCTTGTAGATTGTGGATGACCATCAGGGGATGCTCGTTGAGCTCACTTAGAAACCTTTTTCCACTGATTCTCAAACTTGATCGCGAATGCTTCTCTAAGAGCAAAAGTAAATTGAGGCTCTTCCACCTAACCCCATCCATCAGCCACTGAACAGCTTCCGCTTAGACCCCAGCATCAAGGGCTTATAAGACTCCAGCAGTCCAAAACCAGAAACAGATATTCCCTTATCAACATCCATAAGACTACAATGGATGGAGCAGACCCTGAAGAATCACAATGCTTCATTTGATAGAAAATAACATGTTCCAGTGTTCTGTGACCTTTCAATAACAAACCACAATAAGTGAACAGCAGGGGTTCGGTGCTAATAGGAGAAAGAAATTGGAAAATAGCATGAAATCAGTAAGAAAGAAAATCTAAATAAATCCGGCAGAGATGCAGAGAAAGAGTGCTGGGCAGATACAAAGACATATTTTGGGAAACATGTGATTACAAGTACATATGGGCTGCACAGATCTGACAGGAAGAAAGAGAATTTAGCAGTTTAAAAGAAAAGAGAGCAAACTGCGCCCTGCATATCTCTTCCTGGGGCGACTCCGGAGGGAGTCAAAAGCACAAAGCAGTGGAATCAATAAGAAAAACATCATAAACCTAAAAAAAAAAAATCATGAAATTAACCTTCTCCTAAGGAAATCTTACAAGCCCACAAAGGTGAGAAATAACAGGCAGCTGACATTGTCCTAGTTTTGGGTGTCACAAGTTAAAGGACAATGTAGAAAAGAGAAGCTTTGGCCAATGATAACTGTGGACAGAAGGAAAGTGCAATTTTGCTGATTGTAATTTAAAAGTAAACCTATAAAAAGCAGTCGATTTCCTGATAGAAACCAAACGAGAAATACAGAAGGGGCCACTGAAGGAAGAGAGATTTATGCAACTGCAATGGGACTGAAAGGATCTTTTCATAACCCGGAGCTAAATATAGTAAAAAGAAACATTAGCAATAAACCCGCAGGGTGCTTTGAAGTCGCCTGTCATGCATCTGTCGTGAGAGGCATAACAGGAGTTGCGGGCAGCCTCCCATTATGATCCAGGGCTATGCAGCCACCCCAGATGCGAGCTCAGGCCACACTATGGCTCACCGCGGGTTTAATCAGTTCTCGCCTCTTTCCAAATAAATAAACGGCACGTAAGTGCCCAACCAGGCTTGGAACTATGGAAGATACTATCTGAAGAAGAGAAACCCCGCCACACTTTCAAGGTCACGCCAGGATCCTTAAACGAAGCAGCACCAAGCTCAAAAACCTGTCGATAAATCTTACAACAAATTGGCTAGGGTTTTTTTTTCCAACATTTCTTATTGTAAGGCGACTGATGCTGAGTTCATAATCGCTAGAGCAGACTTTAGGTTTTGTTTATTAATAAAGTTTATGATTGTGTTCCAAAAGCATTGTGTTTCACAAAGTGCTAAAAGTCAGAAAAACGGTGGCACTAAGCGAGCCTTGAGACAGGCGGATCTGTGAGCTGTGCACGGCGCCCGGGGAGGCTCGTGGATCAATCCTGGGAACGCCGGTGAGAGCTGCATGCACACTCTCCCTGCAAACAAGCAGCAACTCATCGCTCCCGGGCAAAGTAGGTGAGTAATGTGTTTACCGCCGTTCGGAGACTTTCCCTCGTTAGAAATGTGGAAATGTGGAAGCTACGAAGGGGAAATGTGCGTGCTGTAGGGAGCAGCAGAGCTCGGAAAGCCTGGAGTTCGCGATCTTGCAGGTGAAACCGTCGAGGCAGGAGCTGTCCGTTCAGCACCATAACCCGTCCGCTCCCTCTTGGAAGGGGAAAAGCGACCTTAATGGCAACGACAAACGGGAGCAGCGAGTTGTAATTGCATTGCCTCGATGGATAAACGGTAATGGCCCGGAGGACCGCTTTTATAATTAAAACGGAGCTGGGTGAGAATTTGCAAACTTTTCTGCTCAAAAACATGAAGGAATGGTAAAACCTAAGAGCAGGGCACTAGGTAGGAAAGAGCTGTTTTAACAAACGCGTATTCGAAATCTGTTTTCTTTCATGCAGTTATGGAGTGGATGTGGGAA
The DNA here is from genome assembly GCA_033557465.1 of Ichthyophis bannanicus. Taxonomy (NCBI): domain Eukaryota; kingdom Metazoa; phylum Chordata; class Amphibia; order Gymnophiona; family Ichthyophiidae; genus Ichthyophis; species Ichthyophis bannanicus. The sequence continues at coordinate 41,732,378 of CM066044.1, read as the reverse complement.
ATGGCTAAGTACAGCACAAGAGTATGACCGTTCTTTTCAATTGCATTTTCTCAACACAGAGAAAAGAAACATTTGAGACTAAGAAATGATTATATTGAAGTAATCAGTTTGATGAGCTAGAAATTTTGAAGAGCCTTGTTAGCTGATGATTACAAAAGAAAACCAGGTAGGAGAAATCTAATGCATGTCTCTTCTTTTCCCAGAGAGAGGTGAGATTAAAACATGCCACTACTAACTGGAGCCTTTCATTCAGTGAATGTTGGATGGAGGATGCCGCTCCGACCGCTCACACACCAACTGCAAGTTTTTGCCAGATATCGTCTAGCTGTTGGAAAACAATGAATTCCTCGATCAGCCAGCCAAGTTACAACTGGACCTTCCTGACAGTACTCAAAAGGGTGAACCTGTCTATGCAAGCGATAGGGAATGGAAGCCAGGAACTGAGTGTGGAAGAACTGGAGAAAATGCTGTTTTTCTTTGTGCAAGAGCCCACCACAATCAGTCTCATCACCTTGTATGTTCTCTCTTTTGTTGTAGGTTTTGTTGGTAATATAATGTCTATTAAAGTGCTTATTAAGAAACGCAATGGCAAGATGTCCAGTTTCAGTGCTACCAGGACCCCGTTGATCAATCTGGCCATCTGCGACCTACTGGTTGTGTGTGTGTGTATGCCCATCGCAGTGGGAAACTTGATTTACAAAGCCTGGGTCTATGGAGACTTTCTTTGCAGGACAGTGCCTTTCATCCAGGCCGTCTCAGTCTCTGCAAGCGTGCTAAGTCTTACAGTCATCAGTGTAAACAGATATTATAATGTCCACAACCCTCTAAATGCCAGGTCATTTTTCACACAGAAGAAAATCTTCTGCACCATAGTAGTCGTCTGGGTTTTCTCTTCGAGCATCTGCATGCCTCTTATATTCATGAATAAAAGAGATGAGATAGGAATATTGGAGGGATTGCCTCTGGTGTTCCCAATCTGTAGAGAAATCTGGCCTCAAGTAAGGCTCAAGCACGCCTACAATTTTCTGCTCTTTTGTACTCTCTACTGCCTGCCAGTTCTGTTCAACTCCATCATTTGCTTCCTGACTGTGCGCAAACTCTGGTGGGCCACCTCCAGTTTCAAAGGCTGTGATTCCAGCAATCAATCGGTGCCACCATCCAGACTGAAAACCCGGAAGAAAATTGCTAAAATGGTTGTAACCTTGCTCTCCCTCTTTGCTGTTTCCTGGCTGCCCGTCTACATCCTGGACATCTGGATAGACTTCAACATCTCCCAGTCTTCCCAAGATGTTTCCCCCTCACCTTGGGTTCTTCAGCTGAGACCTTTCGCTCAGTGGCTTGGCCTCACGAATTCCACGCTCAATCCCATTTGCTACTGCTTCGTGGGAGACCTTTATAGATCGGCCAAAGAAATCAAAAGCAAGTACCACAGAAGGATGGTTTCCCTGTTTAATTTTTCTTTCTCCGAGGGGTCGCCACCGCATCAGATGTCGGAAACACTCTCATGCCAGAATTCAGCAGGTTCCACCACAGGCAAAGAGCGCGGCTGCTCTCTGGCACAGTCGGACAGATTGGAGGACTGCTATCCGTCTCTAAATTTATATGAAGTAGCTGTCACATCTGGCTATCCTCTTGCTCTGAGGAAGTCCACTTCCAGTGAGAAAAGTTTCCTTTGATGTTGTCATCAAGCAGACTTGTAAAGCAATAGCTTCAGGCTTCTGCACCAAGTCTTTCCATCCAGCCCACTGAAGACGGAAAGGTCACTGTAATTTTCTAATTCCCTTCCCCGGTGAGAATATTGCTTCATATGATCTAATGCCTGCAAGTCTGTAGATAGGCAAAGTCTACAGTGCAAGGTGAACAGCGGACAGAGCATCACAATGCCTCCTGTCAGCTGTTTCCTACTTGAAAACAAAAGGTCTTTAACAATTATTTCAGCCTCTAATAATTGTAGGAATGTTATTAAACTTATTTTTGCAGTCTAAATAGCCCATTTGCATTGTAGGTTAGTCCAATTAAAGAATGAGGAGGGGGGGGGGAGCGGCGAAGGCCCTGAGCTAAACTATGTTAATATTTAGTGGTTCCAAATCCCACCTTCTCTAAAGGATTCCATATGAGTTACAGTACAGGAAGTTCACATATTCTGTAGTTGGTGTCTAAGAGCTTAAGTTTAGAGAGTTATTTTTATGGGGATGGGGCGATGTTTTTAGGGCTGGATTTAAAATGTTGCTGCCCATAGGCAGGACCACAAAGCAGTGGGAAGATTGTACAGGATGATCCTAAACCAATGATTCTCAACCCCGTCCTCTGAACACACCTGTCCAACCAGGTTTTCAGGATAGCCACCATGAATATGCATGAGAGAGACCTGCAAGCACTGCCTCCATTGTATACAAATCTCTCTCAAGTATTTTCATGGTGGTTATTCTGAAAACCTGACTGGCTAGGTGTGTCTTGAGGACTATCTTGGGAACCCCTGTCCTAAAGGGTGTAGAATCAGGCTCTTGTTTAGCCCAGGTAATTGATGTCTTCGAAATTTGGCACACTAAGTAGCCTGTGTTGCCTATGTCTAGATCCGGGCCTGATTTAAATAATGTGATTCTGTGCTAACCTTTCTGGCCTAGGTAATTATTTTCTTACTGTCCCTTGCCACTCCCTCACCTTCAAGGGGGAAAAAAGAACAAAACTTCAGCAAATTCTATTCTCCAGGCAAGAAGGAAATCAATCCTGAATATCAGGTCTCAATATTCACCACTATTTCTATGATGTCATTCATCATAATTTGAATTATGTATACTGCACTAGAGTGACCTCAATATTCCTGACATTAAGCACTCTCTGTCCCTTTAAGAAGCGTAATCTTTTTCTTCCTCATTTGCTCATTCAGTTGTGCTTCGCCATCCTTTCTCCCCAACTCTACAGTGTGGTCTCTGATGCTGTGATAGCTATTTCTTACAGGATCTAACAGCTTGTAAATGACACTGGCCACTTATAGGGCCCTTTAGCACCACCCAGCCCCTAGAAATAGACACCACATGCTTAGTAAAAGGGCTCCATAATCTGGTAATGAAAGAACACCAGAGGGTTTTTTTTTTATGTTTTCTAATGTTAATGGTATGTCAGCAAAGCCCTTCCAGTCGTTGGTCTTTTCTTAATTAATTCACTTACCATGGAGTATGTTCAAGTTAAAATGTAAAAAATTACAAAACAACATTATTTTATAAAGCTTTTGCATGTTTTAAATCTGGCATTTGACAATAAATGATTTTGCTTTAAGCTGCCAGTAAAGTTTCTGTTTAGTTATCTCTTAAATAAAGTCATACCATCGCTCTTTGTATTCGATTTTGTTTGCACAATCATCATTTTGGGCAACTTACTTTCTGTAGCTACTTACTAATCATTTGTATAGCGCTACAAGGCATACACACAGCGCTGGACATAAAGATGTAAGTCACAGACCCTGCTCATCGGAGCTTACAATCTAATCAAGATGAAAAAATATTGCAAAAGTGGGGACTAGAGTATGGAAAGATACACATAAGCAGTGGACAAGAGACTGAGGAGCATCAGGATCCAAAAGCAGCCTCAAAGAGGTGGGTTTTAGCCTGGACTTGAATAGGGCCAGAGAAGGAGCCCGATGCACCAACTCAGGTAGTTTGTTCCAGGTGTAAGGAGCAGCAAGGTAGAATGAACAAAGTCTGGAGTTGGCAGTGGCAGAGAAGGGCACAGATAAAAGGGATCTACCAGAGGTGTGGAGTTCCTGAGAAGGGGTATAGAATGAGATAAGAGAGGAAAGGTAACGAGGAAACGCAGAATGAATGCACCTGTAAGTCAGTAGAAGTTGGAAATGGATGCGGAAACTGATAGGGAGCCAGTGAAGTGACTTGAGGAGAGGGATTACATGAGCATAGCGACACTGGCAGAAGATAAGCCATGCAGCTACATGTTGCCTTCCACAGAGACCAGCTTGTGTCTTGTGTCACTTGTAGCTCTTTATAAAGACACTCACCAAGATGGTAAATCTTGAAATATATCCAGGAAATCATTTTCTGCACAGACGTGACACCTTCCTGTAGACAGAACATTTGGGAGGAGGGGATTTTGTAAAGGTTTTTCAGGCATGTATGCCACTATACATACATAAAATGCCACTTTAAAATGGACCGATGTGGGACAAGAAGAATGTGCATACTTACCAGGGGCGGTTCTATAATGAGGCCGAGTGAGGCGGTGGCCTCATGCGGCAACTTTTTGGGGGTGGCAAAAATTGTCCCCAAAAAGCCCGCCTCACTCGGCCTTCAAAAAAAACACAAACAAACAATAAACCCGAAGAGAGGAGCCACTGCCGCTGCTGCCGCAGCAGCAGCAGAAGGAAGTGCCCTGCGGCTGCCCCGGCAGAGCCCTCCTCTGTCCCTCAGTGCGGCTTTACAGAACCATGAAGGGAAAGAGTTCCCCTTTCTCACGGCTCTGTTAAGCCCACCGGCGTTGATGAGAAACAGGCTGTTTCCCATCAGTGCTGGTGGGCTTAACAGAGCCACGAGAAAGGGGAACTCTCTCCCTTTGCAGCTCTGTAAAGCCACGCTGAGGGACAAAGGAGTGCTGTGCCAGGGAGGCCGAGGGGGAATTCCTGATGCTGTGGCGGCTGCAGCTTCAGCAGCCAGGTTCTTTTTTTTTATTGGAAGACTGGGCATCAAAATGGCAGATGAAATTTAATGTGGACAAGTGCAAAGTTATGCACCTAGGGAAGAACAACCCAAACTATGGTTACACGATGGAAGGTTCCACATTAGGAACCACCACCCAGGAAAAAGATTTAGGCGTCATTGTGGATAATATGTTAAAACCCTCCACCCAGTGTGCAGCGGCGGCCAAGAGAGCAAATAGAGAATGCTAGGTATCATAAGGAAAGGAATGGAGAATAAAACAAAAGCTATTATAATTCCTCTGTATTGTTCCATGATGTGATCACACCTTGAATATTGTGTGCAATTCTGGTCACCATATTTTAAAAAGGATATAGTAGAATTAGAAAAGGTACAGAGAGGAGCTGCCAAAATAGTAAAGGAGGTGGAAGGACACTCCTATGAGGAAAGGCTTCAACTTGGAAAAGAGATGGCTGAGGGGAGATAAGATAGAGATCTATAAATTAACAAACAGAATGAAATGGGTAAATGTAGATCAGTTGTTTACACTATCAACAAGTAGAAAGACTAGGGGACATGCAATGAAGCTACAATATAACCCATTTAAGACTAATAAGAGAAAATATTTTTCACTCAACGCATAATCAAACTCTGGAATTTATTAGCGGAGGATGTAGTAAAAGCTGTTAGTGTGGCTGGGTTTAAAAAAGGTTTGGACAAGTTCCTGGAGGAAAGTTCCATAAACCATCATTAAAGAAATCCACTGCTTGCCCCTTTTGGGAACCTGCCAGGTACTTATGACTTGGACCGGCCACTGCTGGAAACAGGATACTGGGCTTGATGGATCCTTGGTCTGACCCAGTATGGCCTTTCTTATGTTCTTGATCCACAAGACCACAGGTGAAACCTGCAGGTGAAGGAGCTGGGAAGTTGGCCTCTCTTTTCTCATTCTTATCGTGTTTGCATTCACTTGGTGACCAAGCTGCCTCATTGCTGTATAAATCCAATGTATTATCATAAAACATAATTTATTAATTAGTTGCATAGTATTACTTAAATCAGAAATTATTCTTTTTTGTCAGTTTGAAATTACAGAGAATTAGGCTTGACTAGAACCAAATCACTGTGACATTGATGAGCGAAAATTTGCATTTTGTCTCTGTCTAGAGAATATAATTAATGACTGTGTACTGACCCTACTCATTATCTTGAGGGTTTAACCTTTCAGAATATTTCATATCAGTTTGGAATTACCTCCTTTTGCATGATTTATTGCTAATATTGCAAGATATATCATAATTTGTAATGAAGCTTGAAATGAAATACACAAACCTAAGGGCTTACTGGGCAGGGTCCAGCCAGTTCATTGTTAGAATGTATTGTAGAATCCTAAGTAAGAGAAAGGAGTCAAAAGTTGCAAGAATCAACTCTGTAAAAAGTGGAAGATCATGACCCAAATCAGGAAAGAACTGGAGCCAAACCCTGGAAGGTTAATAAGAAGAGAATGAGGTTTCAGGAGGAATAGCAGGACTACGAATACAGAGGAGCTTCATTTCTCTCTGACCGCATGTCTAACCCAACCCACTCTGTTAACTGCAAGACTGGAACACTGCTAGAGAGGTAAAATAGGCCCTGAAAGGGGCAAGGTCTTTGTTTTCTTATTTATGTATTTAGATTAATTTATAGACCACCCACTCACTAAGGGGATCATTTTAGAAGATCTCTTCATGCTTTTGATGCCTGAAAACAGCCATTCAGATATGGAAGTCACATGGTCGCCCCCAAGCCATTTTAGAAAGCTCCAAATCTACAGGTGTCCAGTGCAATTACATCCAAGTCACACGGATGCATATCGGGGGGCAACCCAAATAAGATACTTATGTGCACCTGATTTTTGACTCGCACTGCATGTCTCAATTCAGCAGCGGAGACGTCCATGGCTATATCTGATCCAGTACATAAATAGGACTCCAGAAAATGCTTGTTTCAGCAATCAAACAACTGTATGAAGGGGGGCATGCCCCCTCACTCCCCTGATATTTTCACCCCTTCAAAAAAACATGACAGTAAGTAAAAAAGCATTTGTCCTCGCTCCGGCACTGCTGCCAGGACACGTATATGGTGAGAGATAGCACCGCAGGCATGTCTATATTCCTGGAATGGCAAACGTCCATATCTGACACGTGCGTGTTTCTAAAATTGGGAGGAAACCTGTATGTGTGGGACCCCATGATTCTGCACATCTCTGCGATCCTTTTTACTTCATGGATACGTATATCTTTCACGGCGGGAATGGATAATTTTACAAGGCACTTACACATGCCCACCTACTCTGCTCCTCCTCCAACTGGTCTTCAGACATTTTAACTTGCATGTCCCAGATTTCATCTACACGTGATGTGAATGACACCCCTCCCCGAGTTCCATAATAAGTTCTCTGTAACTGTGTGAGTTATAATGTAAACTGCTTTGATTCTATGATAAGGCGGTATATAAAAACTGTTAAATAAATAAAAAAACTTTAAAAAACTAAGACAATTTTTGACATTCCTATATGTAATCAATGTATCTATATATTTCATAAGCATAGACACTAGAAAATAAATATGTCTTGAACTTCTGCTTCAACTTCCTGAGATCCCTTATGTTACTAAGAGCATTCACTAATGCATTCCAACAACTCCGGGCAAAGACTGAAACTGCTCTTGCACAGATCATTTGTTTCTTGCCCACCGTAAGTGAAGGAACTACAAACATGTTCCGAGAACACGCTCTTAGCAATCAAAACTCTGGAATTTGTTACCGGAGGATGTAGAAAAAGCTGTTAGTGCAGTTGCGTTTAAAAAAGGTTTGGAAAAGTTCCCGGAGGAAAGGTCCATAAACCATTAGTAAAGAGGACACGGAAAATCCACTGCTTACTCTCAGAGAAGCATTGCGGAACCTATGTATCTTTTTGGGAACCTACCAGGTACTTATGACCAGGTTTGGTCACTCTTGGAAACAGGATACTGGGCTTGATGGACCTTGGTCTGACCCAGTATGGCATTTCTTAGGTTCTTATTCAGTAGCAAACTCTTGCAAGAGGGAGCTGAGATAGATTGCTGGTCTATGAAGACACCATTTACATAAGACGTGGAGATCTGAATTGAAACATCAACGTCAGGATGTACTTAATTCCGAAGTTATTTCAGGAACAGCTCTGCTAAAGAAGGAGTTGTTTCTAAAATATACATCCACGTGCTGAGGAAGGAGCCACTTCACCAAATATACACCTGGGAAAAATCAGCAGAGGCAACTTACGTAAGTAAGTGCTGGCATTTCATGAGTACATGTAAATTAGGCACTGACAAGCGTATCTGGGCCATTTTGCAAACCTAGATGTGCAGATGCTCTTGATTACAGAGGATTACAGTAATATTGACCCTATTTCAGTTCTGAGGGAAAAATAAGCATTGAGGAATTGAGAGGGTAGCCCCCTTAATCTCTCATGTAAAGGGATGGCTAAATGGAGCACTTTTAAAATCCCTATTCATAGTAACGTAGTAACATAGTAAATGACGGCAGATAAAGACCAGTATGGTCCATCTAGTCTGCCCAGTAAGATGGCAGGAGTAGGTGCACCTGCCGCTCTGTGCAGGCCACCCCTCCCCATGTCTTTGTTTAGGGGTGAACCCACCACTCCATGTAGGACACCCCTATTTGTTGAGAATTTAGATGGTTCCGTTTATTTTGATTTTATCCTGTTGCTGTAAAGGGATCCACTGTGTCTGCCTCATGCCATTTTGAATTCCGTCACAGTGTTTGCCCCCACCACTTCCATCAGGAGGGCATTCCAAGCATCCACCACCCTTTCACTGAAAAAGTATTTCCTGACATTGCCTTTCAATTTACCACCTTGCAACTTCATGTTATGCCCTCTAGTTTTACAGCTTCCCCGTCTTTGGAAGAGGTTTGTTTGTTCATTATTTCCCTTTAAGTATTTAAGGGTCTGAATCACATCTCCCCTGTCCCTCCTCTCCTCCAAAGTGTCCATGTTTAGGTCTTATTTATTTTATTTATTTATTTATTGATTTTACAATTTTTCTATAACGCACTATTCGGCATCAGCGCGGTTTACATGGAACAAAAATCAAACAGGGTAAATAAGTCTGAGTTTACAATTAACAGGGCAACAAAACTTGGATAACAAAAGGTAACTATTTATACATTGGTGTCATAGAACAGCATAGCATGTGTTTCATATACATAGGCCAAATACCACTTGTTGGGAGTGTTCGCCTGGCTGACTAGGTGTGTTGGTCTCTTCTCATAAGTCTTCTGACGCAGGCTCCAAATCATTTTGGCCGCCTTCCTCTGAACAGTTTCCATTCTTTTTACATCCTTTGCAAGATATGGTTTCCAAAACTGAACACAGTATTCCAAGTGAGGCCTCACCAGTGACTTGTACAGTGGCATAAGTACCTCTTCTTTTCTGCTGGTGATTCCTCTTTGTATGCAGCCCAACATCCTCCTGGCTTTTGCCACCGTCTTGTTGCACTCTTTTTCCACCTTGAGATCTTCAGAAATAATCACTCCAAGGTCCTTCTCCTGGTCCATGCACACCAACCTCTCGCCCCCTATCGCGTACATTTCTCGTGGATTTCTGCTACCCAAGTGCATGACTCTGCACTTCTTTGCATTAAATCTTAATTGCCAAGCATTAGACCATTCTTCCAGCTTTTGTAGATCTTTCCTCATGTTAACCACTCCCTCGGGGGAGTCCACTCTGTTGCAAATTTTTGTGTCATCTCCAAAAAGACAGACTTTTCTGTTCAGTCCTTCAGCAATATCGCTCACAAATACATTGAACAGTACCGGGCCCAGGACCGATCCCTGGGGCACCCCGCTAATCACCTTCCCTTCATCTGAGTGAGCTCCATTTACCATCACCTTCTGTCGTCTGTCAGTCAACCAATTTCTGATCCAATTTACCATCTTGGATCCGTCCCCAAGCTACTGAGTTTATTGATAAGCCTCCTATGAGGAACAGTATCAAAGGCTTTGCTGAAATCCAGGTAGATGACATCCATCGCATGCCCTTGATCCAGTTCCCTGGTCACCCAGTCGAAGAACTCAATCAGATTTGTTTGGCAGGATCGTCCTTCGGTAAAACCATGTTGCCTCAGGTCTTGCAACCTGTTGGTTTTGAGAAAGTTCACTATTCGCCCTTTCAGGAGCACCTCCATTACTTTTCCCGCCACCGAGTTACGGCTCACAGGCCTGTAGTTTGACACTTCTTCCCTGTCACCACTTTTGTGAAGAGATACGACATCAGCCATTCTCCAGTCCTCTCATGTTTCCAAGGATCTGTTGAAAACGTCCTTTAACGGCCCTGCAAGAACCTCTCTGAGCTCTTTCAGTATCCTGGGATGTATCCCATCTGGTCCCATGGCCTTGTCCACTTTCAGTTTTGCAAGTTGTTCTAACACTTCATCTTCTGTGAATTGTGTGGTATCTACTTCATTCCCATTTTTATATTTGGGAGTCACAGGAGGTCCTTCTCCAGGACTTTCATTAGTAAAAACAGAGCAGAAGTATTTGTTTAGCAATTTCGCTTTTCATTGTCACTTTCCATGAGTCCGTTCGCAGCACTTCTGAGTCCTGCAATTCCACCTCTGATCTTTTTCCTTTCCCGAATATACCTGAAGAAAGTTTTGTCGCCACACTTAACATCTTTAGCCATCTTTTCCTCTGCCTTTGATTTTGCTATCCTTATTTCTCTTTTTGTCTCCTTGAGTTTGATCCTGTATTCATTTCTGTGTTCCTCTGTTTGTGAGCTTTTGAATTTTGTGAAAGCTGTGGTTTTGCCTTTATTTGAGTAGCCACTTCTTTGGAAAACCAAACAGGTTTGCTTCTCTTGTTTTTGTTTACTTTTCTTACATATTTATCTGTTGCCCCTTTTATTGCCACCTTTAGTTTAGCCCATTTCAATTCCACTTCCCTTATCCCCTTCCACCCTGTCAGCATCTCCTTTAGGTACTTGGCCATTTTATTGGTCAGTGTTTTTGAAGTTTAGGACTTTGAGCTTGCTATGATTGGCCTGTACCATAGCTTTTATCTCAAACCACACCGTGTGATGATCGCTGCTGCTCACAGGGGCACTCACCAAACATTTGACACGCTATCACCGTTGGTGAGCACTAAATCCAGCGTTGAGCTTTTCCTGGTCGGTTCCATCACCATTTGTCTAAGTAATGCATCTTGGATTGCGTCCACAATTTTTTTGCTTCTTTCCTGATTTGCAGAAGGAGTAATCCAATCCACATCTGGTAGATTAAAGTCACTTTCCCCTTTGTGACTATCTTGGCAATATCTATAATCAGTTTGTTATCTATCTCTTCAATTTGTGTCGGAGGTCTGTAGACTACAGCAGTATGGATGACAGTGCTATCTTCTCTTTCTAACACAATCCAGAGCACTTGTTCTTTTCCCCATGTCCCCTGCATTTCAGTAGCTTTAATATTGCTTTTGACATACAAGGCTTCTCCTCCTCCTCTTCCATTTTCTCTGTCTCTTCTGAATAGATTATAGACAGCTATGGCTATATCCCAATCATGCGATTCATTAAGCCATGTTTCTGTAATGGCCACAATGTCCAAATCCATTTCCACCATTAGGGCTTCCAGGTCCGGAACTTTGTTGGCTAAGCTTCGAGCATTTGTGCTCATTGCTTTCCAGCATTTAACTGGCTTGTGTGTATTTTGCATTGTTTTTGTTCTGCCTACATCTTCCCACTTGTTTTTGATGTCTGGTTTAAAAGTGTGGCTGTTTCTGATTTTAATCTGCTTTTGCAGGGGGTGACGTCCAGAGCTTGATCTTCCACATTCGTCACCCCCTTTTTCTAGTTTAAATGCATATCCACATATTGCTTGAATTTTTCACTTAGGATTCTTTTCCCTGCGACAGAGAGATGTAGTCCATCAGCACAGTATAGTATTTTGTTGTTCCATATGTTACCCAAGTCGCCAATAAATCTGAATCCTTCTTGTTTGTACCAGATCTGGAGCCATGTATTAAAGCTGTTAATGTGATGCAGCCTTTTTGCCCCCTTACCAAGAACAGGTAGAACCTCTGAGAATGCAACAGTGTTAACAATGGGCTTGAGGTTCTCTCCCAGAGATTGGAAGTCCTTTTGGACTGTAGAGGCACTGCTTCTAGCCAGGTCATTTGTGCCCAAGTGGATAACAACATCAAGTTTGGAGTGTTCACTTTCTGCTCTAAGTACTTCAACAACGTGCTTTGTATTCCTGCTGGCTGAAGAGCCTGGGAGGCACTTGACTATCTTCTCTCCTTTTAACTGTGTTACCAAGTTGGTGCCACTGATGATGGAATCACCAAGTAGTAGTTTGCTGTTTGGTGAGGTTTTTTTCATATTTGGTCCTTTAGCAGGAGATTGGGCATCGTCTGTCTCATTTAAGGGCTCTTCAGTTTCTTTGGACTGGGCATCCTCATTCACCAAGGCAGAGAAGGCATTATGCAGGGATATTGCCTGATGCATACGATGCCTCTGTGTCACACGTCGCAATCTACCAGAACCCACTGTGATCCATTTGTTCCTGAGGTGTTTGATTCTTTGTGAGAGTGGTGGTGGACTTTGTTCAGTTTGTATCCTAGAAGAGGTAGGCTTCATTGAAGCCAGTTCCTCCCTCAGTACGGTCACCTCTTTATGCATGGCAGCTAGGTCTTCCCTTAGTAGAGTCAGTTCTTTATGCATGGCAGCTGACCTGAAGCATAGAGAACAAGCTCTTAGGTTCCAAATGATTTGTCTTGGAATGAATGCACTGCAGTTATTGCACTGAATACAAGACATGCTGAATAAGCAGTGCTAGAAGGAGAAGAGGAAGAAGAAGAAGAAAGGAAGAAGAAGATGTGGGCTTTAACCCAAGTTAAAATGATAGATGCCAACATATGCCACTACTATATAGGCAATGCAGCCCCTGGGGGGGGGGTGAGGGGTAGGGTGGGCGGGAACCTAAGTGTCTCTGGCCAGAAGGCTGTTCCTGAACTGGGGCCTTCCACAGATATCTTCTCCAAGGCTACCCAGAAAAGCAATCAGTCAGTCAGGTTATCCCCAAGCTTAATGTATAACCACAGTTAAACTTTATATTAGCAATTTCCCCAAAACAGACAGTTAAACTCTATATTGGAAGCTAGAAACCAGCAGAGATAAAAAAGAAAATTATAGTTTTTGCAGGCTTTAGGGCTACACAGTCAGAATATTCCAAAAGTAAGGTATAACAGTTAAAATCTATATTAGCATCAAGCAAAAAGAAAATATAAGCTGTAACTTAGCGTTTTGCAGGCTTTAGAAACTGTGCAGTCTGGAACAGACTGGAACTATGGCAGCCAGTAAGCTGATCTAATTAGCTCTTCCTCTGGGAGCTGGCTTATATCAGAAAATTCAAACAATGGAAGCCAAATAGTTACACTGAACTTTTTCTTTCCTTCCTGTATCACACACAGCTATCTGATTTAAGGGCTACACAGTCAGAATATTCCCAAAACAAGGTATAAGAGTTGAAAACCACTGCCTGGAAAACAGTTGTAAAACCCTAATTGAGAAGAAAGGGGCGTGGATGACAAACTTCTCATCCTATAGAATGCATTACAGATGCACATGTTGATATGAGGGCACAGGTTTCATTCGGTCTAAAGTTATGCTTAAGTATACCACTTAAGTTTTAATTGCTCTAATTACAGTTCAGGTCAACATTATTGGCATCCTTGCATTTTAAGTATATTGGGTACAATATCTTGAGAAATAATTGGAAATATACTAACTGTATGTCTTCATAATATTTTAATATTCATGTCAGGACGTGTAAATCTGGACATGGGCAATTTTGGGCTTACATGCGCATTCTCTATATAAAATGGGAAACATGTAGAATTGTGTCCCACCTGGCTACACCCCAGCATGCCCCCTCCCTCTACTTTCAACATCATATGGGCATCCATGTGTAAAGTGAACGTTTTCTGAAATGGTCATTTATATGTTGACGGAATTTACACGTGAGTGGTTGTATTGACATGTGTAAATCGCAAATAACATTTCTAAAATAACTCCCTTTATCTACAGGCTTAAAAACTGTAACCAAGATCTCGACATCTTCTAGACTCTACCAGAAGCCAATGAAGCCCCATCAGATCTGGCATTATATGTTCAAACCTTGTTTTATTCAGCAAAAGTCTTGCAGCAGTATTCTGCACTACTTGTAAAGAGTTTACCACACAGGCTGATAATCCATGTAATATAACACTGCGATAATCCAGGCAGGGGAAAACCACTGCCTGGAAAACAGTTGTAAAACCCTAATTGAGAAGAAAGGGGCGTGGATGACAAACCTCTCATCCTATAGAAAGTTATGCTTAAGTATACTACTTAAGTTTTAATTGCTCTAATTACAGTTCAGGTCAACATTATTGGCACCCTTGCATTTTAAGTATGTTGGGTACAATATCTTGAGAAATAATTGGAAATATTCTAACTGTATGTCTTCATAATATTTTAATAGTATATTCAAAGTATAGAACAAAAAAAACTAACATTGCGAACTGCAGACACAGGAATTCCAAGGTTTTTGGAGATGGCCTTGTACCCCTTTGAAGTTTGAGGATTAGTGATAATGGCTTTTCTGATGGTCTCAGGCCACTGTGAAAATGGAACAGGGAGTGAATGTGGCCATTTTAAACATTAGAGCCATCATTCATTGGTTGATTCAGGTCATGTGAGTATTGACAATGGATCACAAGTACATCTAATTTTACTGCAAATTGATTTGAATTGTTTATAAGAGTGCCAATAATCATGTCCTGGCAATATCCCAGTTTTTATATTATTTCCTACTGTTTCCTTTTTTAATTGGTCTTGTTTTACTTGATTTTTTTATGTGTCAAATATGTGTGGATAGTTAGTCCAAAGCCATTTCACTGGCCCACTTTTTTATAGGAGATCTTGGACATTAAGGGTGCCAATAAAGTGGACCACAACTGTGCATCGTCCAGCTTCAAACATCAGGGGGCACCAATGATGTGTCCTGAAACAAAAATCATGGCCTCTGCTTTTTCCGATTAAGTATCAAGCCATTACTAGAGTCACTGCCTGATCTCCCAAAAACAATTTGCTACTGTTGGTATTTGGATCCCATCAGTATGGTAGAGGGTGCATATATCACGATGCTGACTGTATACAGATAGCAATATATACCACTCTTATTTATAACATCACATAGAGGCTTCAGGTAGATGTTAAATAATAATGCCAAAAGACCAGAGACCTGAGGAACACTGAGTGAGTTTATGCCATCGTGAGGTTTCAGTTCCTTTTCTTATCTGCGCCTTGCTTCTGTTCACTTAAATAAGATTCAAATCAATTAATACTGTTGAAGTGATCCCTAGCAATCTCAAACATGCTATTAGGGGTTCATGACTGACAGATTCAAACACCTTATAGATCCAAAAATATCATTACAAAACCAGGGCTTCAATCTTCCAACTCCTAAAACACCCCCATCAAACAGGGAGAGCATCAATATTTCCATCTCATGTCATACTACTGTCAATCTAAGGGATGGCACATCTCAATAAAACACTGCAATTGTAAAGGTGCCATTCATTCAATTACTTTAGTCAAAAAGGGGAGGCTTCATACTGGATGGTAGAACAAGGCAGCAATAGGTCTAGTGCTAAGTTTATTCTTTTTAGTTCTAAGGATACGATTCCCAGAGAGAGTGGACGATGTACTATTTTTAATAAATTATCTAGAGCTCAGATCTGATTACCTTCAGCCAACTTGTGGAACATGTCCAAAGATGTGGTGTTGATATTCAAGGATGTTATTATTCCAATAAACTCGCCCTTACTTATGCAAAATGGATACAGGACCTAGAGGGTTGGGTGGGGGAAGGGGATTCGAGATGGTGTGCCAGTTGGGAAGGCATTGGAGGAGGTTGCTCATGTTGAAGATGCTAATTTTTAGACCAATTTCTGTTCATTGGCCTACGAAATCAATAAAGTCCTAACAGAATTGTATTGGTGAGGAGGATTTTTTTTTGAGGAATGTATTGTTGTTTTGAAAAATGAAAAATAGAAAATTACAAAAAAAAATGTTTCCCAAGGTGGCTGGATCTTGTCGCCAATAGATATCTTCACTACAACATTTACCCATAAAGTAAGTATCCTATTTTCAAAAAAACTCAGGATTTATATTCTGAATTATTCTGGGAACAGATAGATATTCTGTGTTAGATATTTAATCGTCTCAAATAAGTCTCTGGGGTGGTTTAGTGAAAACTGGAGTATGTGCATATGGTAATGTTTTTTCTTCCTTCCATCAATCATTTTTCTCTACTCAGCTAATTGACATTCAATGTCCCTCCTTGTCCACCTCCATTGTCTGTCCTCTGCAGTTCCCTCTTCTTAACAATATCTGAACTATACCAAGGAGCTTTACATTTTTCCTTCATTCTTGTGCCAGGTTTGAATGCTATTGTTTGCAGATGACACAAAACTATTTAAAGTTGTTAAAACCCAAGAGGATTGTGGAAAATTGCAAGAGGATCTTGATAAATTGGAAGACTGGGCATCAAAATGGCAGATGAAATTTAATGTGGACAAGTGCAAAGTTATGCACCTTGGGAAGAACAACCCAACTATGGTTACACAATGCAAGGTTCCACATTGGGAACCACCACGCAGGAAGAAGATTTAGGCGTCATTGTGGATAACATGTTAAAACCCTCGGCCCAGTGTGCAGTGGCAGCCAAGAGAGCAAATAGAGAATGCTAGGTATGATAAGGAAAGGAATGGAAAATAAAACAAAAGATATTATAATGCCTCTATACCGTTCCATGGTGAGACCGCACCTTGAATATTGTGTGCAATTCTGGTCGCCGTATCTTAAAAAGGATATAGCATTATTAGAAAAAGGTTCAGAGAAGAGCCACCAAAATGGTAAAGGGGATGGAAGGATACTCCTATGAAGAAAAGCTAAAAAGGTTAGGGCTCTTTAACCTGGAAAAGAGACGGCTGAGGGGAGATATGATAGAAGTCTATAAATTAATGAACGGAGTGGAACGGGTAAACGTAGATCGATTGTTTACGTTATCAGAATATAGAAAGACTAGGGGACATGCAATGAAGCTACAGGGTAAACCATTTAAGACTAATAAAAGAAAATATTTTTTCACTCAACGTGTAATCAAACACTGGAATTTGTTACTGGAGGATGTAGTAGAGGCTGTTAGTGTAGCTGGGTTTAAAAAAGGTTTGGACAAGTTCCTGGAGAAAAGGTCCATAAACCATTATTAAGAAGGGACCCAGGATATCAATGCTTGACCCAGTACAAGCATTGCGGAACCTGTGTCTTTTGGGGAAACTGCTAGGTACGTATGACCTAGATTGGCCAGTGTTGGAAACAGGATACTGGACTTGATGGACCTTGGTCTGACTCAGTATGGCATATCTTATGTAATGGTTGTTTGTCCACCCTGAATGAGTGCTCCTAGCTCCGCATTGACAAGTGAGCCCATGCAGTGGTTTAAGTTTGGCACCAGGACATCTTTATCAAATTTCCTATACCATTAAATCAAATGATCCCTAACCTGGGGCTTATGTTACTGCAGTATACCTGGCACCTTAAAGGTTAATCTATAATGATCAGACCATGGAACTGGATTAATAACTACATAGGACTCAACCTTTTCATTTTCTACAGTTGGAGGCACAAAAATTAAGTCCCAGGATGTGTTGGTTTTTTTAACAATCTAGTCAAAACCCAAGGCTATTGCTCCAAAAAAACACTCTGCATTCCCATCCAAGCCTTGCTGATCTGTAGACAAATTGAAATCTCATGGAGGGTAATTCCGTTGTGGGCGTCCCCCACCTGTGCAGGTGTCCAGAATCTGGACGTGTCTCAGTTGCACCCTATTCTGATTCCATGGGAGCAGAATCGGGTGCAACCGGCTAGACATGCGGGCCATGGCCCAATTTTGGGCCCCGGATGTCTGGCCCACAGCAAGGCTAGCCCAGCCAGGCTCCTGAATGGAGCTGCGGTGCTGTGGCATCCTATTACCATGGCACTGCGGCTCCATGCAGGAGCCACGATCCCTGGCAGCCATAGCAAAGTTCTTTTCCCAGCAGCCCAACCCCCGATCGGGCCACTGTGGCCAAGGTCGAGCTGCAAGGAACCCCCTGCACCCCCTCACCTGCCTTCCCGGCCCCAGATCCATCATCTCCTCCATCTAAGCCCAGTAAACCGTGTAAATGCCTTAACCAGGAATATTCAATGGTACCTACATGGTTAGTATCACTGAATATCGCTGTCTATGTCCCCTACATGCCCAGTGCTATCAGGTTAGCATTGGGCGTGTTGGGCGCATTCCAGGGCCGAGCAGAGGCAGGGTTTCCCAGTAACTGGGTAGCGGCGATATTGGACTTCTACCTGGTTAGCAGCCGCGGCTAGAACTAGGCGAGTCAAATGCTGATCTACATGGCGCCTAACCCGGATATTCAATGCTGTCATCATGGCAATGAATATCCAGGTTTAGAGGTCAGCAGGCAGGGCTATGCACCAACGCGGCACATAGCCTGACCAACAGAATGTTGGGCCCAATGACATTACCAGCCTTGTGATTTTTTTTGTATGCTTGGGATATAGCCTAGGCCCCAAAAAGCAGTCACAAATGTTATGTCTACATTAAAAATGAGTCGCTCCACTGTCTTCCTCCTTGCAGAACAAAAATAACCCAAGTTGGGTTCTGGAAACTGGCTCCTGCGCCCTGTGTCAGCTAAGGCCAGGGATGTGTGGAGACCACACTCATACCTCCTGGGATCTGGGGTGGGGAGATGACAGTGAAGTCCTAGTCCTCACAAAACAGTGACACCTACTGGTTGGCTCAAGTGTGCACGCCCACATGGTTTATGCTTCTCAGTCACAGTATTGACACTGCAATAACTGCTTCAGATAGAAAAAGGGTGGCTTAAAAATTAGAAAAGCCATGGATATTTGCAACTGAAGGCTTATAGAACCTTAGCACATTTAAGACAGGTTTCAAGGGAGCTGGGCGCTGGGTGCCTAAAGGAGTAGAAGGACACTGCCATGATATATATATAAGTATTTGTTTATACACACACACACACACATATGTATAGAAGAATACTAGCGACAAAGGAAAGCCTCACTGACGTTTATTTGGTTTTGTAGTCAGCACAACTAGCTGAATGAGCACAGAGAACGGAATCCAGCAGAGCTGAGTCTGACGTGCACAAGCCGGCTTGCACAATGTTTAGCCCTTGGGCTTTTCTGAACAGCACAAATGATAGCCCAGCATTTTTATTTCTTTGTTTTCCATTTATCATTTTGGAATTAAAGGGACCTAACGTGCTAAGCTATGCAAAAAACCCCCGAAAACAAATAAGGATTCAAGTCTGGTGTCTTTGCATGAAAGCTCATGTGCTGACTGGAAACTTCTGCTGCTGGTTGCAGAAGTAATCTGAGGGACGTCCATTCGAGATTTATTTCTGCAGAAAGATGCAATGAGGAGAGAGAGAGAGATGGTTGATTAGGCTGTGACCACCTCCAGTGAGGCCAACAGGGGAAGACACATGGGAATACAGGAAAACACTTAATGGCCTGACATGAACTCTGAGAACTAGGAACTGATATAAAGACAGAAATTCAAATTCAGAACAGAAGAATTCTCAGAGCAGGTCAGACCTCTGGCCAGCAGAGGTTGCTTACAGGAACGCCATAAGAAACAGCATATGGATCATCTATCCACTGTCCTCTTTCCATGTCTAGCATAGTATATGGGTGCATTGAGCCCTGGCTACTCCCCCTCACTAAACATCTTTAGCCAACAGGCAAAAATGCATGAGCCAATCTCTAATGCTAAAATCAGTCAAAGGCATTTCATAAGTTGATGAAGGGATCTTTTTGTTTTGCTTTACTGTGGATTTCACAATCACATGAAATTATACACCTTTATATTTACTCTTTGCCCTCAACCATAGCAATGCACATTTTACATCTTCTATTGTGAATAAATGCATTCCAATTAACTCCCCATTACTTATTACTAACAGATATGTGGATTGATTTGTGGTGCAAAATGTCAGGCATTGTAGCAGCTTATTTGCATAATTACAGCTGAGATTGTTGCGGCATTAACCGAAGATGTAACAGGCAGAGCCTCACACGTTAGGCGATTATATGCAACGTCTGTTTACTTTTTAATTTCATGACAACTTTCATTGCCCCATTACTAATTACTTGATACAAGGTCAATGAACAATTCTATTCTACCTTCAGTCACTTGGGATTATGAGATATAAAGAAACAAAAAAACTGTACAAAAAAACACAGATCTTCTTCAGAGGAGGAACCCAACCACCAGTGTTAAGGATTTCAATACACTTCCCTGCCTAGAATTAGTCATATCTTCTTCTATGACATATTATTTTGCAAAACCCCTTTAGGTTATACATCCTGAAGGTCTCTATGGCAGGACTGAGAAAAGCTGTGAATATCTGTTGCTGTCTATCATGTCATTTCATTGATTTTTCTCCACTATCGATAAATTATTTTTCTTCTTTAATCCCTAAATATTTCCTTCTGATCTAGTTTCCACCTGAGTGGCATTGCATGTTCAGTAGAAGCTAGCAGATAAACAATAGAAAAAAAGCAACATGTTTCCAATCCACATGCATTTGGCATTTGCCCTCTCCTACACATTCTTCCTCCCCACCACCAGCAATCCGAAATTTGAAAACTAAAACAATCTAATGCCTCCACAACAATCTAGCTCCACACCAAGTTTGGTTCAGCTAGGTACAGCAATTCAAAAGTTATAAGGAGGAAAAGGATTGGGAAATACACAAAAACTCAGGAAAATCACACAGAGACATTAGTACAGCCTGTTGATGTTGTTGTTGTTAAGTGCCATCGAGTCGGTGTCGACTCATGGCGACCCTCTGGATAGTTGTCCTAAATTGTGTTCGGTCTTCAGTCAGGTGGCTCATTGTTGACAGAGTGGCACCCATAGTTGCTGTTATTGTACTGATCCATTTCATTGCTGGCCTTCCCCATTTGCAATGACCTTCTAATTTGCCAAGCACGATGTCTATCTCTAATGATCTCTCTCTTCGCATGATGTGTCCAAAGTATGAAAGTTGAAATCTTGTCATTAGAGCTTCTAAAGAAAGCTTAGGTTTGATCTCTTGTACCGACTGGTTTATTCTTCGGGCAGTCCATGGTATACATCCTACACCTCATGGGACTCAGCGTGATGCATTCATGATGATCGCTACAAATAGTAGTGTCTATTTTTAAACAAATGCTCCGAAAATAAGCCATTGTTTTATATAGTCTCACTCGGATAGGCAATGCTGTGGAAGATCATGATGGCCCTGATATATTTAGACAGTGACTTCCTGAAAATCATCCAAAGTGATTTTGCAGTGTAGAGACATAATAAATGCCATTGGTGGAGTTTGCCATCTTACTTTGGGAGGGGGCAGGGGAAAGGTTAGGAATTTATACTGACAGTGGGGGCAAGGAGACCAGTTCACCATTAGTGTCTGCAACATGGGGGGGGGGGCACTGCTCCCATCCATGCCCCAACCCCGAACTACACCTATGATAAATGCAATATGTGAAAACAAGGGGGTCAACTTTTAAAGAGCACCTAGATGTTCTGTGCTGTGCCAAACCCATATGTTCCTATTGTTTCCAATTTTCAGCAGCAGTCAGGATTGTAAACTCTGCCCAAGCAACCCCTGCAGGTCAGGGGGGGCCCAAGGATGAAGGGGACTGTCATCTAGGGTTGCCAACTGACTCCAGATGTGCCCAACAGGCTTCATCCAGTCCTGGGTTTACCCCATTGCATGTAGTGACTTGTAGTTTTCCTTTTCTTATGGAGTGCAATGGAGAAATCAGAACTACATATCCCTGCATGCAATGGAGAAATCAGAACTACATATCCCTGCATGCAATGAGGATCGAACTTGAGTGCATCTGGAGCCAGTTGGCAACCCTACTGTCATTCAGCCTCTCCCAGACCTTTGAAAATGGACTCCTATTGCTTTGGAGGCCCTTTCAGAATCTTTTGCTTGGGAGCCTTAATTTGAACTTCTGCCTCTGGCAGCAATATATGTAGAGAAGAATTTAAATATCCTGCTCTAGACATAGTGCTGTGCATTCGGCAGGAGGGGCTGATATCAGATGTTCGGAAAACAGGGTCACTGAAAAGCATAGTTTAGACATCTAGGCACCAATTTTCAACACCTAGATACCTAGCCAAAAGCATATAGGGTCATTCTGAGGCACAAATAGCGAGGGTGGACGTCCCAGCATCCCCACTATTCAGGCCCTTTCCCGATCCCGTCTACCTTCCCCGCGCATTGTACGGGGAAGATAGATGGGGCCGGGAAAGGGGCGGATCGAGGGCGATGTTAGGGCGGGCAGTGGGCGGTCGTCAGCCCCGGATATACAGGGCTGATTCCAATGTCAGCTCTGTTCGTCCGGGGCCGGTGGCTTGAACGGGGAACTTATTCCACCTCAGAGGTGGAATACATTCCCCTAGTTGGTGAGGGATGGTGGGCTCAGGGCGCAGAAAGGGCAGGGGGCAGAGAACATTTCCCACAGCCCGACCCTGGTCTTAGGAGGCCAGATCAGTGGTCATGCTGCGGGGAAAGTAGCTTTGGAGCCGGTGGCCAGGGATCGCGGCTTTTCAATGGAGCCGTGGTGCCATGGCAGCCGGACGCCATGGAGCCGCAGCTCCATTGGAAAGCCCTGACTGAACTAACCGGGCAAGGCCTGTGCATGCAGGCAGGACTGAATCGGGGTCTTGGCCTGTACATACAGGCCTGGTTGCGATTCTGATCCTGCGGGGCTAGACGTGCCCCATAGGATCAGAATTGCGGCTCCCTCTGTGTCCAGTTCTGACTGGGTGCATAGAGGGTCGACATGTCGATGTCAGAATTGTGCCAATAGTCTAAAAGTACAGGTGCCTATTTTCGGCGCCCATACATATACACTATGGGGGTCATTCTGAACTGCGTTTACCGGGTTTGGATATCCGATCTGAACAGCCAGCCCCACTAAATGCCTGGCCTGGATCCTGGAAACAGAGCTCCCAACACATAGATCTGAGCTATGCAGGGAGCTCTGTTTCTGGGCGGAAGGGGATGGGTTGCAGGCTGTGGGCGGCGCCATGACCCTGGATGTACAGGACTAATTACGAGGTCGTCCCTGTATGTCCATGGTCGGACATTTGTACTGGGGACTTATTCCACCCCGGAAGTGGAATAAGTAACTGGATGGTGGAAGATGTAAGACCCGGACCTGGAAAGGAAGGTGAGGGAGTGCAGGGGGTTCCCTTCGGCCTGACCTTGACCACGGCAGGCCTGATCGGGGGGGTTGGGCAGTGGGGAAAGGAACATCTCAGGGCTGCCAGGGATCGTGCTCATGAGCAACAACAAAATCATGCACACGTATTCCTAAAGGCATAGTTTGGGTGGAGCTGAGGCAGAATGGCGATGTAGGTTTGTATTTTGTAAAAGATGCATGTAAACTCAGAGTATACACACACATTAATGTCTTCTTCAGAGCAGAAGTAAGTTGTATGAAAGGATTTCTGTTCTACTGCAGGTCACTGGAGGTACAAAAGCCTATTTTCTATAGGAGCTTATGTTGCCTTTCTAAAATAAATATCAGAAAACCCTCCGCACAAATCAAACTATATCAGAAAACCCTCCATACATATCAAACTCTCATATGTAGATTTATAAGGAACATCATTATGGAGAGATCACTTGTATGAATCATCCATCAGCACCTTGACTCCATTTTTATTTTTATAATAGTCTATTATTGTGAGTCCATTCATTACAATGAAATGAAATGATAACCTTTTTTGCAAAAATCACTTAAACAATCTTGATCTACACACTACATATACATTTAGGATAAACCACATGAAATTGACTATGTGCCCGATTCTGAAATGCGGGCTGCAGGGCTGCATGGGGCTGCATGACGTGCAGCCCCGCAAGCCGTTGGGGCACGATTCCTCCTCTGGCTCTCCCTGTATGTCCTGTGCATCAGAACAGGGAGAGGTGGTGGGGGGCAGGGGTGGGTGGGATCAGGGCGGAGCAGGGGCGGGACATACAAGGCCAATTCAGGTCATGGCTCTGTACTTCCTGGTGGGCCCATGGGGATGCTCTGCTTATTCCACCTCAAATGTGGAATAAGCAGCAAAAACCCGGTGATCGGGTCTGGGGATCCCCTCCCAGGGCCGTGGCCAGGGCTGGATACGGGGAAGTCCGCATAGGGTTGCCAACTGGCCGGTTTTTCCATGTCCAGGCCGGCTGCTGGCGCAGATGCAAAACCGGCCCTTGAAAAGCTGGTTTTTTGCTCTGGCCGCAAGATCGGGAGCGGCCAGTGCAAAAGACCGGCTTTTCTTCCGATCCGAAGTAAAAAAAAAAAACACCCAGGGCCAGCCCACACACCGGAGGGCTTCAGAGGGAGCAGGGGAAGCCTGCGCGAGGCCCCGGCTCCCTCTGTACAGCCGCCAGCGTGAAGATCCTTTTCCTTCATGCTGGTGGCTGTTTCTGTGAAGCCGCGATTGCTGGGAAAGGTTAAAGGCAATACCCTTTAACCTTTCCCAGCATTGCTAACATCTTTGCGTTTTTGTTTAGTGCAAGAGGAAATTACTTTATAGTTTTATTTCTCCAGTGTTGTACATTTCATGTTTGGATTTTGGGGTTCCCAGTTTAATTATTATCTGACCAAGGAAGTTAGCCTACATGTATCCTCGGTAATTTTTGTGGGTGGGGCTGGGGGCGGGGCAGGGGTGGGACTAGGGGCATAGAATGGGTGGAGCATGGCGAGCCACAGGTGTCGGGTTTTTCTCGGTGAAAAAGTTGGCAACCCTAAGTCCGCACCACTCGATCCAAGCCACGGTAGGCCAGTCTTGGGTGAGGCAGCAGGGAAAAGGGGGTCCAAGAATGCTGGAGTTGAGGGCGCCTATGAGGAGGACATCCCCACAGGCGGCAGGGGCACGCCGGGCCATCCTCGGGCCCCGATTCTGATTATCGCAGGAACATTTTGTTCCCACAGTCCAGAATCAGGTCCATACAGGCCCATCTTGCTTGGGGCCATCTGGACAGCCCGGATGGGCCCCTACCAGAATCGGGCTCCACATGCACTAATCATCCAATGAATTACTTATATATATGAGCCTTCTGACATGATGTCAGGTTTCGAATGTCACATACGCTGAATCAGAGATTCTTCTCCAACATATCAACTATGTGGACACCATTTGATGTAGACACCGAGGGCTCAATATTCAGTGGTGGCGGCTAGCCTTTGATGCTGAACTTTAAACCCAAATATCTAGCCACCGGCATTGAATATCCGGGCCGGCTAGATAGCAGCGAAGCTAAGCTGGCAGCAACGATATTCATCCACTGCCCAGTTAGCTTCAGTGGGAAAGTTAGATAAGCCTTTCAGGTGCTTGACTTTCATTGCTTAGCAATAACCGAGCAGCCGCTCAATATCAACACTGCCCAGTTATCGCCAGGCGCCAGCCCTGCTCTGCCTCCTGGAACACTCCGATGTTAGACGACTAGCATTGGGGCAACACCCATGGATAATCAACGGCACTAACCATGTTAATGCTGCTGAATATTCTGGTGACCATGATTGACATGGTTAGCAGGTCTTCTAATAGCGTTAATTGCCCTGGTCAGATCATGCCATGAGAACACTAAGTATAACAACCTCCATACAGCCAGAAATGAAAGAAGAAAAAACCAAGCACGTACAGAAAATACAAACTATGAAGATTTTCTAAAGCAAGCAAAGACACTCCTGTCCATTGGATCAACAGACCTCTAAAGTACTATCGAAAACTGGAACAACACCATTAGCAAAGCAGCAACTGCACCGCAAAAATTCAAAATAAAAATAAGGACGGGCACAGCCCCATGGTACTCACAAGAAATCAACAACGCCAAAAGACAACTGAGGAAAATAGAACGAATATGGGGAAGGACAAAAAGCCCAGAAAACCAAAGCATATAATGAAGCGTTAAAACAATATAACTACATGATACAAAGTCATAGAAGAAACTATCACACAAATCTAATAAAGAAATCCCTAAACAAACCAAGGGAGCTGTTTGAAATAGTGCAACACTTATACAAGAACCAAACAAAGGAGCAGAACTAGAAAAGATAAACCCACAAGATATGTCAACTATATGGAAATCAACTATAAACAAACAACAATGGAAGCAGAAAAACAAGCAAACATCACACACACAAAACAAGATACCAAAATAATATAGGACACATTCCTACCATGCAACAATTAGAAAACATCATAACCAACATAAATACAACAACCTCTCTCATGGATCCCTGCCCAGTCTCATGGATCAAGCAAACAAGAAAGGAACTAGGACCAATTCTACATAACATCACACAGCTATCACTTCAACAAGGATACATGCCTGACAAACTAAAAATAACATCAATTAGGCCAGTACTAAAAATCAACAACTCAGACTAAACGGAACCAAACTCCTACAGACCCATTGCCAGCCTGCCATTCATCATGAAAATAATTGAAAAAGCACTATAGCAACAGCTTCAAGACCATCTGGACCAACATGCACCACTTGACCAACACCAGCATGGCTTCAACCCCAAGCACAGTGTGGAAACACTCCTTATACTGCTCCTAAATACAATCACAGGCATAGATAATCCCAAGCTGGGATACATACTATTCTTCATGGATATCAAAGCAGCATTTGATACAGTCAACCACACAAACATGTTAAGAAAACTACAAGAAATAGGACTTGGCGGCATCATAATTAACTGGTTTACCTCCTACTTGAAAAACAGAAAACAACAAATCAAATGTAGAACAAGGCAATCTAACTTCATCACCCAAACACAGGGAATACCACAAGATTCTGCCTTATCATCAATACTATTCAATATATCTCTACAGCCTCCAACAAAGATAATAAAAACACACAACATACACTACAAAATATAGGCAGATGATTTGATTTACACAACCTTCAACACTGCAAAGCCCGAATACTCAATGATAACAAACTGCATGGAGGCAATGATACATTGGCTACAAAAGCAAAACCTAAATATAAATTACAAAAAAACGGAGATCCTATATGTCACCAGGGATACCACATTTACACCACCTGCTACAATAAAACTAAAAAACAATGAACTCACGGTCAAAAAGGAGGTGAACTATCTGGGGGTCATACTAGATCAAGCACTAAACTTCCAAGCCCACATAAACAAGACAACCAAAACAGCATACCACAAAACAGGGACATTAAGCAAACTCAAACCGCTTCTCAGTAACAGTGACTTCAGAACAGTTTGTCAGGCAATAATAACACCCACCCTAGACTACTGTAGTATAATTTACTAAGGATTCCCAAAGCATGTAACACCACTCCAAACAACTCAGAACATGGCAGCAAGAATGATCACAGAAACCAACAGAAATGAACACATAACACCAACTCCCCTACAGATTCACTGGCTCCCAATACAAGCATGCACCAAATTCAAAACTATACTGAGCATATTCAAAATCATAAATAAAATATCCCCAGACGCACTACAATCATTAATAATTAAGGACCCTGGAAACAGAGCAAAGTGAACCGCACACAGAGATCTCCTCCTCATACCAAACACAAAGAAAACATACAACCAATCAGCATGCAACAGAGCATTCACAATCTATGCACTAACCTTATGGAATGCATTACCAGAAAACATAACGGGCATAAGGGACTTATCAGACTTTAGAAAAGCATTAAAAATGCATCTTTTCAAGGACCACTATGAACTGACATAATGGCAATCAAAGTAACTGAAAAACAATCAAACCTAAACCTTACATCACACACCATTACTCCATGTAAACAACAGACTATTGTTATCAACCCTAAACTTAAACATCTAAGGGGTCATTCGTGCCAGCTCCTGCCCCTGTATAACTTCCCCTGAGTTTGCGCGGGGAAGATATACGGGGGGCAGGGAAGGGGCAGCACGGGGGGCAGAAAATGGGCGGGCCATGGGCGGTTGCTGGCCCTGGACGTGCAGGGCCGATTCTGGTGTCAGCCCTGTACATCCAGGGCTGGCGAAATGTCCGGGGAAGTTATTACACCCCGGGGGTGGAATAACTTCCCTGGACATTTCTTTTTGTCTGCATCAAGGCACGGAAGGGGCTGGGGGGGGGCAACATGACGCCATGGCACCGCGGCTCCATTTAAAAGCCCTGGCTGAGTTACCCTGGCAGTGCCTATACATGCAGGCCGGGACTGAATCGCAGTCCCAGCCTGCACGTACAGACTTGTTTGCAATTCTGATCCCATTGGGCTAGACGTGCCCCACGGGATCAGAATCACGATCTCCTTTGTATGTCCGGGTCAGCCCAGACGTACAAAGGAGATCGATGTCGAGAACGGAATCGGGCCTCTAGTGAAAGAACCCCAGTGTTAACGTCCAAGCTAAAATCCCTGTTACAATGTAAGTTATATTTGAGTTGAAATGTAAACTGCTTTGAAACTATGATAAGGCGGTATAGAAAGCACAATAAATCAATAGATTGCTTTGAATATCCTCCTGAGATTTTAGAACTGATTTTTGATGAAAACATATCAAATTCAGCACTTAAAAATGAAGGGGCTGAAATTCAAGGCATTTAAATATAATATGTAGATAGTCACTGATGCTGACTATCTGGATAAAGCGGCCAGCAGTAGCCACTCTCCAGAATGCGACAATATGCAGCTATGTGGATGGGGTCCCTTTCACTAAAGCCTGCTAAGAATTTGCAATTAAAATAGAAAAAAAATGAATGTTAATTGCAAAGCCTCCATGTTAGCTATCAGGGGTGTGACCAGTATGTTCCTGGCAGCTAATGTGTGATGGGCCAATCTAGCCTGCGCTCCACCAAGACGGTTCACTTAATGACTCCCATTGAGGAGCCTTTGGATGCACGCGTGTTAAGAGTCACCTTGCCGTTCAGTGCACAGCAATAACCCCGGTGCTGGCATTAATGCCGTCTCCATGACCACACTCTGCCCATTCATGCCTCATCCTGCAAACATCAGTTAATGTGTATGTCAGCATGCGGTGGCAGACACACTTGTGCATCAGTGTTCCCGACTGCCAGTTGCCGCTCATTAAAACGCACAAAAACCAGCTAAAGGGATTTAATAAAAGGGGTCATAAGGACAGTTTTTATTTTGTGTCCTAACTTATGTGGATAGACTATCCGCATAAGGGCAGAATTTATACAGAAAGAGGCCAATTCCATTTATGCACGTACAACTGGGAAGAATTGGGCGTGCAAAGTTAGACCCAATTCTGATCCCATAGCCCCCGTGGGATCAGAATCAGGTCTAGTGACTGGACATGCAGGACTGGATCTGATTCTGTCCGGCCGTATGTTCCAGCAACTATCCGGCTAACTCAGCCGATCCCGTGAATGGAGCCATGGTGCCATGACATCCCATCACCACGACATCCCTCGCCATGACATCCCATCACCACGGCATTCCATCGCCACGACATCCCATCGCCACGGCATCCCATCGCCATTCACGAGCCGCGATCCTGGCCTGCCAAACCCAGATGCCTGTTCCCCTGCAGCCTGACCCCCAATCTGGCCTTCCAAGGCCTGGGACGAGCTGCAGGGAACCCCCTGCACTCCTCACCTGTGTCCCAGGGTCCCATGCCATGATCCCCCTCCATCCAGGGGGAAGGTGAAATAAGTCCCCCATCTAGATTCGAGGCCCTGGACGTACAGGGACAACCTCTGAATCAGCCCAATGCATCAGGGGTCATGCCCCACCCTCACTCCACCTCCAGAACGCCCCCTCCTGTCCCCGTCTTGGCCTCCCCCTACAAACCTGCTGTATATATGGGGAGGGTATTGACGGGGCTAGCAGGGGGATGAATAGTGGGGATCAACATCCTGATGGTACATCCATCCCCGCTATTCATGGGACAGAATGACCCCCATAGTAGCTAAATATCGCTGTTGTCCAGATCGTAGGCAACTTGCCCCTGCTCTGCCCACAGACCACCCCCACGCTATCCAGATAATGCCAATAAATCTCTTTCTTGGCCTCAAAATATTTATGCTAAGATAAATTTAATGTATGGACTCAGAAGAATGGACCAATGATTATAAAAATGCATACAGGGCCCATTGTTAATGGAAGATTCATACAGATGATCTCCCGATGATGATGGCCCCTATAAATCTACATGGGAGAGTTTGATCTGTGGAGAGGATTTGCTGTTTTTTCTGTTAGTGATAGTCCCTTTATTATTGGGATTTTTTTGGATGTCTTTATAAAACAGGCATAGAGAAAGCAATTTTTTTAGAAATTAGACATAGGTGCCCTGTTACGAAATTATTCCATTTATGTGGAAGACCATGTTTTTGTCATTGTTTTCATACTAACTGGATTTGATCTGCACCAAAAATGTGACCAGAGTAGGCCAGGCCGTGGCTCAAGGTGCAAGTGTTGTGCAGGTCCCCAATTTGATCCTTGCAACAGATCTTCCATTTGCCAGGTCAGCTTGGGATGTTGCAAAGAAAGTTTTAGGGAGCCAGGATCATTACTAAAGGGTGACACCTAGTGGCTCGACTCAAGACCCATGATTGCATGGCCCCAAGCTGATGACTTTCACTGCAAAATAAGGGGGGGGGGGAGTCATTGGGTAGTTGTGGATAAAGGCTTGTGGTAACAAATCCCAGTTCTAGCTGTAATTCAGTTAGAAGTATAAAGGAGGCTCAAAAAACTTCCAGGTTAAAAAAAAAGCAAATCTGTTGATTTAAACAAATGTGTTATACATTTCAGAAGATTCATTTCCTCATGCAATAAAGACATTCCTAGGCAAAAAAAACCCCAGAAAATAAATTAAAACAGAAAAAAAAGACTAAACAATTGATACCATCTTAAACAAATTACTGAGAAACAAATAGAATCACTAAGTCTATTAGAACTACAGTAGCTCCTAATAAATTATGCCAAATTTTCAGACAGCTAAATCAATCAAGCTTGTATGCCCATCATATTCTCATATGAAGGGATGGTGGATGTTAACTTGGTAGTCACTGTCTAATGAAACTGTTTTCTCATTCCTATGACAGAAAGGTAGACTGGAACAACACATTCCCAGATGGTGGCATGCTTTTCATTGACTACTTGTCTCTCGACCTGATTCTTGCTTAATTGTCTTGATTTCCATCAGATGAGTCTGCACTCCAATACCCATCAAACATATTACTAGAGATGGATCAAGACTTTATCTCTGCGATATTGTGCTTCATTGATTTGGAACCATTCCAAGCTACAGAGAAATCACCATGTTAAAGAGAAATCTATACCACATAATAAAGACAAGAAATGGAAAGCACGGGGGGGGGGGGGGAAGGGGTCACATGATGGGGCAGAGCCAATTGGACACCTAGAGCAGAATACCTAACACAAACCCTTAAAAAACTTAGTTTGTAAATGGAATCTGCCCCCTCCGGAACAGCAAAACCAATTGGCACTGCAATTACAATTTGAGACTGCCCTGGTAAGGCTAGATAACAGACCAGAGTAGCCAAGGTTGTGCAGGCATGTTGGCGAAAACCCAGCAGATTGATAAGGGCAAGCTATGGCAGAGTGAAAACAAAACAGTGACAGAAAGAACGGCTCCAATGTTCATGCTCGAAAAAGCCGTGATCCAGCAGCTAACAAAAAAGCTCACAACAGTGACAGAGGCACAACTCTCAAAGGTACATGCATCAGTGGAGGAAATTAAGGGAGGGCTTATAGATCCCAGCAGTATGATTGCAAAGAGTGGAGGAGGAGGATAGTGGAGGAGAGGATAATGCAACAAGAAGATAGGGAGACATTCTTGCAGTTGCTAGAACAGCAGAACCACCAGCTATTAGAGAGGGTGGAAAATCAGCAGAATCTCGGCAGATGAAATAACTCATGCATTGTTGGTCTTCCGGAAGAAGTAAAAGATGCAGAACTATGAGATCTGGTGGAAACATGGCTCCTGGAGGTGTTGGGCCTGCCGCCAGAAGAACATGGAATCACAATGGAGAGGATCCATTGTGTAGGAAGAACATCGATGAGCACGGCCAGTGTTGGCAAGGATACTGAAAGGCACAGATGAAGAGAAGCTGTTAACACTATACTGCCAAAAGAGAAACCTGCAATATAAAGGGCTAAAGATTTTGCTCTTTCAAGACTACTCAGTACAGACCATTGCAAGAAAGCGGGCCATGGCTCCGTATTGCAGCACGCTACACTGTCATGACATTCAAGTAAGCCTGCTATATCCAGCCACAGCAGCCCTGCGCCTTTGTGGAAAAGCCACCAGTGGAGAACAGCAACACCGACAGCCCTTCGAGACCAGGAGCCACGTGCTAAGTGTTAGCAAAAGGCTCCCTTAGTTTGTTTGTCTGAGAGGAGAAAAACAAAGGGGGAATTTCCAAAAGTTGTGATTTGGACTGTAAGAAGGGGTTAGTGTGTGTGGAGGGGGGACTCTGTATTGAAATGGAGGGATGAAAGAGGTTGTTCCTGATAGGGGGAGAGGGATGGATAGAATAGTTGAGAGGGATAAGTGCGTGAGTGGACAGTCAAATGGATGGTTGGGAAGAGAGACTGGATTGCAAGGCTGTTTTGAGGAGAGCATGAGTGGGTCGTAAGAGGAAGTGGAAAATGACCTTGGAGGGTCTAGCTGTGGGGAAAGTGGAGGTGCCGTGCAGAGTACTGGAAAACATGAGCAATCTAAGTTGTTTGTTATGGCTAATATAAAGATAATGACGCTGAATGTCGATGTGGTGCATTCTCCAATTAAATGCAGAAGACGCTTGACATTTTTAAGTAAAGAAAAAGTGGATATTGCAATGCATTAGGAAATGCATTTGAAAGTATTTGAGCATGGAACATTGCATAGAGGATGAGAGGGAGAGAAAGAGTTTTCAGCATATAATAACAGACAGAGAGGAGTAGCTATCCTGGTTCACAAAAGAGTCCCATTTGAGCTGCATAAACTAATTCAAGAGGGGAGGTTTGTGACTATGCTGGGCTCATTGCAGGAGCAGTAGGTGTTACTGGGAAATGTATATGAAAACAATGTAAACGGCCACATGTTTTTTTTTCCAGAGCTCATCTCTCATCACCTCCTGATATATGATGAATACCAAATTCTCCTAGGAGGGTATTTCAGTTTAGTAGTTGGCCCACAGGTTGATTGCAAACTGCCAAAATGGGCAGAAAAGATGGCAATAGAAAAGCCATCCCCTTTCTGCTGAATGAACTGTGGCTATTGGAGGCACGGAGAATACCACATCCCTAGGATTCAGATCTTACATTCTTCTCAAATGTACATAAAGTGTACTCTAGATTAGTATCTGAGGTGCTTCTTCCCAAATACAACACCACATCAATGACACCGCCCTGCTGGACCCCTGCCAACATGGATTCAGGGAATCCTATGGTATGGAAACACTCCTCACCACCCTCTTCAGCAGCATAATTGCTGGAATCGATAACACCCGCCACGGATTTGTCCTTGTCTTCATGAATATAGCCGCTGCATTTGACTCAGTAAGCCATGAACTTCTCCTGAGGCGACTCGAAGAGAAGGGTATTTGTGGCACAGCACTAAACTGGTGCAAATCATACCTATCCGACAGATGGCAGCACGTACGATCTGGGACCTCAACATCGGAACCGTTCCACCAGAAGCAGGGCGTACCGCAAGGTTCCTCCCTCTCTGCCCTGATGTTCAACATTTACATGCAGCCCATCTGTAACCTCATCCATTCATTCAATGTTGACTGCTTGATATATGCTGACGACGTGCTACTCTATATGCCATTCTCAACTGACCAGCCTGACCTCTCTCCACTGACAGACTGCTTTGACGCAGTGGCCAACTGGCTCCAGACCCAAAACCTCAGAATACAGCACAAGAAAACAGAAGTTCTCTTCATCACAAGGAACCAGAACTTCTCCCCTCCATCCTACCTAAGGGTTAAGGAAGCGGAGCTGCAAACTAAGTCCACAATCCGATACCTTGGAGTCACATTAGACCAACGCCTGGATATGAAGGTGCACATAAGCAACACGGTAAGAGCAGTCTACCATAAAATCCGGACACTCAGACATTTACGTTCCCTGCTAGAACCAGACGACTTCCGGACAATCTTTCAAGTGCTGATTATCCCACACTTCGATTACGCCAATGCAATCCTACAAGGGCTCCCACAGTCCACCTTGGGTCCGCTCCAGCTTGCAATGAACACCATGACTAGAGTTCTATATGGTGCCTCCAGGCGTGAACACGTGACACCTATCCTGAAACAGCTCCACTGGCTCCCTATCCACGGCAGAATCTTTTTCAAGACCCTACTGCTGACCTTCAAGGCCATCAACGGACTCTCCTCCACCTCAGTCTCGGAGCTTATCCACACTACTCCCCCCAACAGAGCTAGAAGATCTGCAGCAATTACCACACTAGTAATCCCAAAAGCAGTAACACAATGCACCCAGGCAACAGCAAGCAGGGCATTTAGGTTCTGCGCGCCCAGGTGCTGGAACGCCCTACCACCTAGCATCCGGGCAATCCCTGACCTAACACAATTTCGGAATGCTCTGAAGCACCACCTCTTCCTCAAACACTACCTGGACAACCGCGCACCATTAACCGCACCCCCCCTCTAGTAACACCACACTATCACACTACTCTGGACTTGACTTGATGCGATGCCTATATGTAAATAGTTATCCCGGTTTTACCCAAGTTTAAGCACCTGTTTTTGGTAATGCGGAGCAGATTCCTGCACCATATAAGTTTTTGTTGTCATGTAAACCGCACTGATGTTGAATAGCGCGGTATAAAAGAGACTGTAAATAAATAAATTGAAAAAGTGCAAGTGTGGGGGAACCTGTTTTGACTGATTACAGCCCAGTGAGCATGGCAGTGACCCTTAGAGAATAGCAGCAGGACTTTGGTTGGAAGATGCCACAGTATCTCTAGGAAGATGAAGACTTAGGGAATATTTATGCAAAAAATGGTTGGGGTACCTGGCATACAATGATAATGGGGAGGTTGACCCATTGATATACTGGGAGGTGGGCAAAGCCGCCATAAGAGGGCACATCGTTGCCTGTTGACCTATTGATATATTGGGGAGGTGGGCAAAGCCGCCATAAGAGGGCACATCGTTGCCTGTTGACCTATTGATATATTGGGGAGGTGGGCAAAGCCGCCATAAGAGGGCACATCGTTGCCTATGTGGCTAATAAGAAAAGAAGAGAAATGAACAACTGCTACAGCTATCACAGGAGATGCAGAGATTAAGATGTCTTCATGTCCTCTTTGACGGAAGGGGATAGGCAGAAGAGGCGGGGAATTAGAACTCAGCTGGACCAGTTATGCACCAAAGGACAGAGAGGAACATTTATATGTAGAAATTCCAATTTCATAATGGGGTAACAAAGTGGGTAAACTGTTAGCAAATTTAACACAGTCTCACAAGATTAAACAAGTGATCCCTGCAATAAAACCCCTTCAGGGGCACAGGCGCTCCCACCCTGAAGAGATTGGGAAGCAATTTTTAGCATTTTATAAAACGTTATGTGCAAGGGGGCCTGAAAACAGAGACATAGAAGCTTGACGGCAGAAAAAAGACCACATGGCCTTTCTAGTCTGCCCTTCCATATCACATACTATAGTCCCCTTTTTACCTTTAGAAATCTTCTGTGTTGGTCCCATGCTTTTTTGAAGTCAGATACTGTCTTCATGTCCATCACCTCCACTGGGAGATTATTCCATGCATCTACCACTCTTTCCATAAAGAAATATTCCCGCATATTACTCCTGAGTCTATCCTCTTTCACTCTCATCCTATGTCCCCTCATAACAGAGCTTGCTTTCTATCAAAAGAGGCTCTCTTCCTGTGCTTATATGTCAATGAGGTATTTAAACATCTCTATCATATCTCCTCTATCCCGCCTTTCCTCTAGATACATATTAAGATCTTTAAATCTGTCCTCATATGCTTTAAAACGAAGACCACTAACTATTTTAGGAGCCACCCTCTGCACCGACTCCAACTTGTTTATATCCTTTTGAAGGTGCGGTCTCCAGAATTGCACACAATACTCCAAATAAGGTCGCACCAGAGACTTATACAGAGGCACTATCACCTCCTTTCTTCTGCTGACCATTCCTCTCCCTATGCACCCAAGCATCCTTCTGGCTTTTGCCATCACCTTTTTTTCTTGTTTAGCTACTTTAAGATCGTCAGACACCATCATGCCCATATCCTGCTCTTCTTTTGTGGACAGAAGTTACTTCACCCCCTGCACTTTACTGCTCTTTTGGATTTTTGCAGCCCAAATGCACGACCCTGCACTTTTTAGCATTAAATCTCAGCTGCCAAATTCTACACCATTCTTCAAGCTTAGCTAGATCCCTCCTCATGTTATCTACTCCTTCTTGGGTGTATACACTAGTGCAGATTTTGGTATCATCCGCAAACAAGCAAACTTTACCCAGCAGCCCTTCCGTAATATCACTAACAAAGATGTTAAAAAGAATTGGACCAAGGACAGATCCCTGCGGCACACCATTGGTAACCTCCTTCTCCTCAGAGTGAGCTCCATTTACCTATATCTTTTGCCGCCTCCCACTCAACCAATTTCTAACCCAATCAGTAACTTTAGGGTCCGTTCCTAGGGTGCTCGGTTTGTTTATAAGTCACCTATGTGGAATGGTGTCAAAGACTTTAATGAAATCTAAATATACCACATCTACGGCTCTCCCTCGGTCCAATTCCCTGGTCACCCAGTCAAAGAAATCATTCAGATTTGTCTGATAAGACCTGTCTCTGGTAAACCCATACAGCCTCGGATCCTGCAATCCACTGGACTCCAGAAAACCCACTATTCTCTCTTTTAGCAGCGTTTCCAATAATATGCTCACCACAAAGGCCTGTAGTTTTCAACCTCATCCTTACTTCCACTTTTGTGTAAAGGGACCACATGTGCCTTTCTCCAGTCCTCTGGGACCACTCCCAACTCTAAAGAAGCATTGGAAAGGTCAGTCAGTGGAGCCGCTAGAATGTCCCAAAGTTCCTTCAGTATTCTCGGATGTACCCCATCCGGTCCCATCGCTTTATCTACTTTTAGTTTAGCACCTGCTGAGGTCAGTAACTAGAACAAAAATCAATGAACTCTAACTGATAGAACTTTGCCCAACACCACAAAAAAATTCCCTCTTTGCAGTATAAAAAAAGAATTAACTTTTAAAAACCCAAACCAAAAGCCTTTTAAGAGCTTTCAGGCAGAGAGCTTGTATTTAAAAGCCACACAGAATTACTTTGCTTGCAATGGAGTTCCTGTTAGGAATTCCAGTACTGTAGATCCTTATATTGCACTGTCTGTATAAAATGAGACGTTAAGGGAAGAATGTTTTAAAGGATTAAATCTACCTTGAATAACTGAGGAACTGAATGAGGAGCTGAGGCAGCCTATTACAAAGGGGGAAATAAGGGTGGTGATTAAAAACACTAGGACCCAGATGACTTAGACCTGGAATTTTATAAAATGATGGTTGATCTGATGGGGGCTATGAGTGGGGAAGGCAGTTGGGGCCTATGCAAAATCAGATTGACATTATTCTGTTGTTGAAACTGGGGCAAGACACAGAACAACTGGGTTCATACCGGCCAAGGTCACTGTTAAACCAAGATGTTAAAATCATAGCCGCGATCTTGTCGATAGGCTGAACAAATTACTGCCAGGGATAATGCATGAGGACCAGGTAGGTTTTGTGCCTGGGTGAAATGTCTCCAAGAATTTATTAGAGATAATGGCAGCAATAAGTATGAGCCAAGGGAAGGCGGGGAGGAGAAATACTTTGTTAAATTTAGACATAAAAAAAGGCCTTTGACAATGTTCCATGGTCATATTTGCTGTTGGTTATGAAGTGGTTTGGGATAAAGGAAAACTTTATGAATTGGACGAAGGTCCTCTATGCGAACCCCACAGCGCCGCTACTAATAATTGGGGCATTGATGCCTAGTTTAGAATTGCAAAAGGGCATGAGGAAGGGATGCCCACTATCTCCGTTGCTGTTTCTAATAATAGTGGAGTCACATGACACAAAGCTACGTGCTGATGAACAAATAACGGGCAGAAGAATGAGGCAACAAGGACTACAGCTTAGACTGTTCATGGATGATATACTTCAGCATCTGGCTGCCTCCCATTCAGATGGGAGAAGGGTGACAGATTTGTTCGCCTGGTACCAAGCTTTTTGTGTCTAAAAACCAATTGGGAAAAGTTGCTAGCATTGTTCCTGGGCAAGAGTAAGGGGGGCCTTGTCAGGGCAATTTTGAGTTTTGGATGGGTGAAAGGAATGATGAAGTGCCTGGGAATTCATATAAGCACCAATCCTATAGTTATGTATAGTAAAAATGTAGCAGAAAGGGTTGAGGAGTTTAAAAAGATTTGTCAAAAATGGCAGGATCATCCCTTGTTGTTAACCGGGTTGGCGGCTTTAGTAAAAAATGATCATTTTGCCTAAATTGTTGTACCTTCTCAAGTCACTGCCCCTAGGGTAAAGAGGCAGGAAGAGATGCAATATAGGTCAACATTACAGAAATGTATTTGGAAGGGGAAAAATGCAAGAATAAGTCATGTCAAATTAATTAGGGCAAAGTATCATGGGGAATTGAATCTCCCAAGTTCGTGCATGTACAATGTAGCTGTGTTATCAAGGTGGCTACATAAGGAGTACACTGGAGAGGTGAAGTATGACCCTAGGAGCAATGGAAAGAGGTGTGTGAACCAAATTCATTACTAGCTATGCTGCGTGCGAGCTCCTTCGTGGCTGCTCCAGGAAAAGAGAGATTATTGGCAGGACCATTAAAGCAGGCCTGGAGATGGTGGCAAGGGTTGGGGGGAAAACATCCAGGGCATCCTTAGTGCTCCTGCTGGTGGACAACCCAGGATTCGCCTCTGGAATGGGGAGATCTGTGTTTCAGACTTGAGAAGCCATAGAGGGGCAGCTACTAGAACTGGGTCAGAACAAGTTCTTGTCCTTTGAACAGGTTCGGAAGAAAGGCATCTTCCGAATAAACATTTCTGTGTTTACTTGCAGATCAGGCATTACTCTTCTACACTGAATGCTAAGTCAGTAAGATCAGCAATTACAGAAGGTAACTCCTAGGCTTAATAAGATCTCCATCTGGTATTGAATTGGCAGAGAGGAAATGGGAACGAAGCACCTAGATGCTTTGGCAGGGAAGTGGGCAGCAGAGATGAAGGAGTGA
This sequence comes from Ichthyophis bannanicus, assembly GCA_033557465.1. Classification (NCBI taxonomy): domain Eukaryota; kingdom Metazoa; phylum Chordata; class Amphibia; order Gymnophiona; family Ichthyophiidae; genus Ichthyophis; species Ichthyophis bannanicus. The sequence continues at coordinate 41,693,266 of CM066044.1, read as the reverse complement.
GATGCAGAGCAACTGGCTGAGCTATTTTCTGAAATCCATGATCAGGTAAAGACAGCAGATTTGCAGGATATGCAATTCAGGATCATTCATCGGGCTCATTTGACTAGGGAGAAGAGGGCCCGAATTGGCATATGGGACAACAACTCTTGCTTAAAGTGTAAGATAGTAGCAGGAATATTTCTTCACTTTTTTTAGAATGCCTGAAGCTTTGGGACTTATGGGAGGAGGCCTTAAGAGTTCTGGCCCAAATGGTACAAATGAAGGTAGGCTGAACTTCTAGCTTATTATTACTGGGAGATGAAGACCTGATGATAGAATGTAAAATGCCCAAGGCATTTTGATAGGTCTTTTGATTGAAAAAAAAGATTATTTTACGCAGTTGGATAATGGAGACAGAACCCTCTTTGAAACACTGGAAGAACAAAATTTATGAAATAGCCTCATTTGAATGGATGCTATATAAGCAACAGTGGTATAGGTTCATGCTTGCTCACTCTAAGGTAGTGTGTAATTCTGGCCCTCCGCCTTGCGACTCACTGTGCTTTCTGACAGGTGTGATCTAGGAAAGCAGCCAGAGAGAATGGGATGTGTGGGAGTGAATGGAGTGAATGATGGGGGAGGGGGGTAAGAATGAAAAGGGAGGGAAAGTGAGAGGGAGGGTGAACAACTAAAAGGGACACAAGTGGGAGCGTTTTGATAGCAAATATTTTGGGGGCATTAGAGAGCTCGACAGTTCGGTTGAGTTGGCTCTTTCTTTCTTTGTTGTTATCCAGTCTCCTGTTCACCGTGAGGGGGAAATCGTGTCTGTATAATGGCTAGGGAAGCACGGATTGCTGTTAGTTCTCTGTATTATAGTTTGTAACCCTCGCTGAGTGCTGAATAAACAAATAAATTTTTAAAAAAAGGAAAGCACAACTTACAGTCTTCGCTCTCACTTCCCTCCAGCGTTGTCCAGATTGCCATGAAGTTAAATGGATGGCAACGATATTGAGCCATTGCCTCGTTAGCTTCAGCGGCCAGTCTTTACTGCACCTGACTTTTTCCGCATTGCGATAACCAAGCAGCAGATTAATATCGCCGCCGCCCCTCCCCCCCCCAGTCTACCCGCGGACGCCCTGATGTAGCGGCGACACCCAGGGATATTTAGCGGCTAACCACATTAATCAGGCCCTAAGAATACAAAAAAATCAAAAATCACCTTCAGGAAACATTTCCCTCAGGCTTGTTTCTCACGATGCCTTTGGAGCTCATGTGCTCACCTCTAAGTAAAGAGCAAACTTATTATTTGCATTTTTCTAACTCACACCTTGTCAGTGGTGTTCAAAGGGAGCTACTTTCAGGCACAGGATGTGTATCCCTGTCCCTAAAAGACTTACAATCTAACAGCCCCTTCTACTAACCCTTAGCTTGAGATATCTGCTGCAAGGCCCGTTTTATTCCTATGAGCTGCGTGGCTGTCAGTCCAAGATACATGTTAGTAAAAGAGTCCCTGAAGCAATGGAAAGTTAAGTGACTTGCCCAAGATCACAAAGAGCATCAGTGAGATTTGAACCTTGGTAACAAAAAACCAAACATTCACTCCTCCAACCCACATAACACTACAAAACCAAGAAATTAAAATAAAAAATGAAATAAGATATCTAGGTGTCATTTTAGATACACACCTTACTATGGAAACGCACATTAGAAATACATTAAAGAAAATCTACTTCAAACTTAAAATCCTCAAGCAATTACGCCCCCTTGTATTTATACAAGATTTTATCAATATAATACAGGCTACCATAACTCCACACTTCGACTTCGCCAACTTAATACTTATAGTCATTTCTAAAATAAACATCAAAAGGATCCAACTTGCGCAAAATGCCACAGCTAGAATTATATTAAAGATAAATTCACTCCAACACATTACACCGATACTAGCATCCCTTCACTGGTTACCAATACAAAGCAGGATAACATACAAAACAATAATAACTACATTCAAAGCCCTAAATGACATGGCCCCGAAGACACTCTGTAACCTAATAAGCAAAGAACCACCTAAGCCCACTCATAGAAAAGGACAATCAAATAACTTAAGATGCCAAAAGAATATATACGAACTCACAAATTAACAAATAATAGAGCCTTTTCACACATAGCCCCAACAGTCTGGAACTCTTTACCAGAGGATTTACGATCATTAACAGAGATAATAGAATTCAGAAAAAAATTGAAAACCTATCTATTCACTAAACACTATAATACCATAGAAAAACCCTCCACTCAACTTAGATAAAGGCTAAACATGAACCTGCCCAAAATCAATATTATACTCCCTACTACAATCAACATGTACAAACTTAAATGAATAGTCATTCCATTCCTATGCATTGATACCCTACTTGTATATAGTTACAACTGTTTTAGGGACATACTTCTGTTTAAATTGTAACACAAACTGTGTTAGTTGATTTACTGAATTATTCTGCTTAGTCTTTTAAACCCTTTGTTGTACAAGTTAAGATGTTCTATGTAAAAAGTTATAATTGTTCTATGTAAAACAAGCTCTGCATTGTTAATTGTTGTTAATTGTACACCGCAACTGATCGCTGGAAGATGCGGTATATAAATAAGTGTAAAATAAATAAATAAATAAACCACTAGGCTGCCCTCTTAAAGAGCCGAGGGAAGGTAGTAAAAATTGTCAGTATGAGAATGATACCATAGGCAAGAGGTAGCCAGAATTGCTTCTCAAAGTCTGTAAATGCGTAAATCTGATTTGCAAGATATCTATGAGAAACATAATATCTGTATTCCTTTAATCTGAATAACCATGAAATTACGTCTTGCACAATTTCTACTCGGAGTCTAACCTGATTCCCAGATCCGTTTTTAAACCTTAGAAACTAGATTAGGAAGCCTTTGTCTGGCAGAGTCTGGTTATATCATGAAATGCATAACGAGAACGCACACCAAGACGCTGCACCAACAAGGAGAATTTGGTGTTTGAGCTTTCTGTGGGCAAGGCAAGTTTCTCCTGACTGCAACAGCACTGTTTAAATTGTGGCCCATTTCCACCAAATCCAGCAAGTGATGATGGTGCTTCGTGGTGCCGGCCCCTCTGCTGTTTCCCCCTCCAACACCACTGAAACCTCCAGTAGCCGTAGCACTTATAAGCAGGAGCATAGAGTACAAAATCTGCATCAATTTTTTCAGTGACAATCTGAGTCCACAGTTTTCCCCTAATTGAGCAGAAGTATTGATCCATTCTGCAGATCTCCATACTTCATTTGGCCATGTCTGTACTGCATCCTGTAAAGCTAGCTCAGAATGACCTTCATCTCAGCTGGCTTATTAGACAGAGCATCTGTGAAAAGAATAAAAGCCAGGACTCTGACTGGAAACAAGGCCGAGGAGAAGCTAGAGAGACTTCCTGAAACCAGGAAGCAGCAGAGAATTCCCCACCCCAGCAAGAGACCTGAAGGATGCAGGTCTGATGATTTGGAAACAGTGTCTGCCCTAGAAAGTAAACCTTCCTCTGTATTGCTCATTTGTTTGGGCTAGCGTCTGCACTGTTGCTACTATACATACTTTTTATAATACTATTCAACATTAATAAGTAAATTATTATAATTAATTTTTGGGCTCAATCTTTATATTACATAATTCAATTTTCAATCCCTGATTTAGGATTGCCTTTGACTGTAGAAACTGCAGTAGTAGTGGAAATAAAGCCCTGACTGAATGAAGAAGCACTGTCTCGGCTGACATTAGCAAAAGAAATGTTCATGCACCCTGCTCCTGAGGCTATCACACTTGTTTCTTCAGACTCAGTGTTTGAAAACAAATCTCATGAATAACACCCTGCACGATCCACAAAGCAGAGCTGTCTGCAGTCATCGAGGACTGGAGTTGGTCATCAGAACTATAAACTGAAGTTAGGTTGGTTTTGTGCGGAGTGGGGGAACTGAGATTCAGGACCTTTCCTTCCTGAGATGCAGGATGGGTGAAGGGGGATGTACTGCAGAGGTGGTGTTCTCAGGCCCAGAAAACGAGGAACAATGGGGTGTACCTCACCAGCTAGCTACAGCACTGAGGATATATCTCGAAGGGTGCCACTCTGGCCCTAGCCATATAAACATGACTGTCTGGTGAGGAACAGGGACAACAAAGTTTTCAGAAAGTACTGAAACAAAAATCCTAATTTAAACTAAAATGCAGCTCAGTGTCTACTGTGCCCAATGATCAGTTACCCTCTTAAGGCCAACAGCGCAAAAGAGAATAACTTTGTACAGAAAGTATAGTCAGCAAAATGGATGTGTAGGTCCATGCCTATAAAATTAGGACAGTATGTTATAAAAGGCTGTATGAGCGCCAAGTCTTTAATAAATACATACAGAAGCAGCGCACATTACATAGAAATGGTACCATGTACAACAGAAAAAGCCATTTCAGAAATGTGCATGTTCAAACAAAGAGCGGTGACACAACGGGGATATATATAAACATAGACATGGCGGCACATAGACATATATGTACGGAGTTTGCTGTATATACACATAGGCGCCACCACTTATATGGGGTAGATTCTGCAAGCCTGCATGAACAAGAACAGCGTTATCTAAAATGACTATTTACACAATTATAGCAATTTTCATGTATAAATCTGCTTTTTATACATGCAAACTGTCCTTAAGGGTTCTAAAATTAACTGCTAAATATGCAAAATCAAACAATTTGTGAAAACTCATTGGTAGCAAGTACTATCAAACTCAAAAAATAGGCCTGAAATCTCAACAATGAAACCATAAATTATTATCTCTTTTCTTGTTTTTTACTTTTCTTTATTGGTTTTTAAAAAGGCAAAGGTAATAAACACACGGCCTGATTCTGTCACGGACATAGATCCCCTCTGTGTGTCCGGTCTGAACTGGACGCACAGAGGGGATCATGATTCTGATCCCGCGGGGCACATCTAGCCCCACGGGATCAGAATCGCAAACAGTTCTGTGCGTGCAGACCGTGACAGCAATTCTGTCCGTCCTGCACCTGCAGGACTGCACCCGGCTAACTCAGTCAGGGCTTTTAAATAGAGCCATGGCACCGTGGCTCCATTTAAAAGCCGTAATGCCGGCCGCCAAGAAAAAGGGTTTATTTCCTGCAGCCCGACCCCCGATCTGGCCTCCTAACGCCAGGGTCAGGCTGCAGGGAATAAACCCTGGCCCCTCCGGCCCCATCTGCGTCCCAGCAGCAGAAAAAACAAATGTCCAACCCCGGATATACAGGGCCGACATTAGACTCGGACCTCTACGTCCAGAGCCAGCGACCACCCACTCTCCGCCCCAGTGCCGCCCATTCCCCGCATAACCGGTGGGGAAGTTATTCGGGGACAGGTGAAGCCACAAATAGCGGGGATGGACGTCCTGTTGGGCCGTCCATCCCTGCTATTCATGGCTCAGAATAACCCCCATAAAGCAAAGCAAAAATTACCCCAACCATCCACCCTCCCTCTAGGCTGCTACACAATTCAAATGAATAAATCTAGCTACCATTCCAGTCATTAAGCTATAATGAGGGAGTATCATTCAGTAAAAAGAATACAATGAAAAATCCTATAGCACAGAGTTACAAAGGTCTGAGACAGGCTTCCAAATACTGATCCGTGAGGAAATCATACTGTACTCCTTAGATAATTCTGCCTTATAGTTGGCTAACAAACAAACAGAATTCCACCAAAAGTGGAAGTTAAATAACAAATTCAGGGAGATCACGTGATGCGGTGAGGGAAGCAGACGGGCTCTGCTTGCGCTCCGGTCCCCCCTAGCCTATACCGAGTGATCATTGCCGTGTATACTGCTAATTTCTGGCTAGTCAGGTGGATTAGTCTGCCAGCTCAGTGAATTTGCTCAGAGTCGTCTTTGGGGGAGCGGGGAAGAGATGGCAGCGGCCGTGAAAACCACGCGGCGGGAAAGAGAACGTGGCACCCCAGCTCCCAAGATGGCCGATAGTGGGGCTATGCCTAAATCGCCTAAGTCCCCGACCTCTCCGGAGTTCCTAGAAGAAGTCTCCGCGCGGCCGTGGCCGAAGCACTTTCCACTCAATTTACTGCCCTTCATGGTAAAATGGACATTTTACAGACATCAGTCAGTGCTCTTGGAACTCGCCTCCATGAAGCGGAAGACCGCATTGGGCAGGCCGAAGACAGTCTGGAGGCCCTGAACCAAGACTTGGTGGCACTGCGATCGCAGTTGCAGGCCCATGAGCTGAAAATTGATGATCTCGAAAACCGTTCCCGCAGGAACAATCTTCGGGTGATGGGCATCTCCAACTCCATTGCGGATAAGGAGCTGAAGACCTATTTGGAGACCCTAATCCCGCAGCTATTCGAGGGTATTGAACAAGAGGAGAAACTGCTAATAGAACGTGCTCATCGTGTGGGAGCTCAATCTCGGGATCAGAGGCCGAGAGTGGTTCTTGTGCGCTTTCTATATTTCCCTCAGAAGGAAGCTATTCTCCAAGCAGCGCAGCAAAAGGGGGAGATATTGCATGACAATATGAGGATTCACTTCGCGCAAGACTACTCGGCGACTGTGAGCCAGAAACGTAGAGCATACGCTCCCCTTTGTCAAAAACTGCTTGATATGCATATTAAGTTTACCATGCAATACCCGGCGAAGTTACATGTGTTCCAGGCTGGGGGTCGGCGCTCATTTGAGTCGGCGAAGGAAGCCGGCCCATACATTGCGGCTCTGGGGCGCGACGAACAATCGACCTCGACTACTTCCTGAGGTGCCGTGCTGTTGCGGAATGGACGGTTTGTGCCTGCCCTGCCCCTCGTTGACTGCACAGAGAGCCAGCGATGTGTTGCCTGAGGCTATGACTCTGGGAGGCTGCTGTTGCTACCCTGCTTCTACTAAGCGGATATTGGGGAGTGGATGCCTGGGCAAATATCCAGCGTTATGCGAGGATGTCAGGTTTTTTTCCTATTTTTTTTTTGTGTTTTGTGTTTTTTTTTCCTTTTGTATATAGGAGCTGACGCTGTTTAGCCCATGGCAGTGGGTTTAGCCATACCCCCTCATGATGGTGGTGGGGACGAGGACCCCCAAGTTCGGACAGCTCTAAAACTCCCTCAGGACTCTGGACTGGGCTGCTTTGGCCTTTGAATGATTATACCGGTTGTTGTGCTATTTGATGTTCTCCTTATGTTTCTTTTATTATTTTCGGTGGGCTCCAAGGGTTTGGAAATGTCTGTGTATTGCCCCCCCACCCTTCCCCCCTCTGAGTGGGCTAGTGTTGGGGGTTTGGGAGGTCACTTGATACTTGGGAGAGAACCGATCTGGGCCTGTTGGGAGGGTATGGGGCCGCTGGTGAAGCTTGAGGGGAAGGTCTTGTTGGCCCCTCCCACCCCTCTGACAGGGTCAGGGTGTGGCCGCTTCGCGGGTCATGCATGTGCGCTAGCAGTAGTATTGGATTACTAATCCGTGGGGTTTCCTGCAGCACTCTCCTTGGGTTTTCCCCCTAAGGTCCCAACTTGCCAAAACTAGGCGGAGAGCGGTCCTGGGGGGCGTGCCTACCTCTCTCTTGACAGCCCTTAATTTCCGTCAGCCCGATCAATCTCTGGCTGGCCGCTTTCGAGTTTTTGGTGTGCTAGGTTTGGGTGGTGGTTAACCGCGCTGGGGAGGTGCTACAGTAAGATGGGGTCCCCAGTCCTGTTCTCTTTGGCTGATGGGGCTGTCCTGGGGGTGTGCACAGCTCTACATTTTCTAATGGTGTCTCTATGTAGCCTGTTTAAATTATAACAGCGTGTTTTGGAGCCTACTATATCTTTTTGAAGTTGATGGGGGTCTTCCTATCTTAAAAAGAAAAAAAAAATGGAACAGCCTTTCCTATTGGTCCGGGGTTGGTTTCCGGATTGCCTGTGGTGGGTGCGCCGGGGGATATCTGCGTGCTGGTAACGCGGCTCTGCGGGTCTCGCCGCGGCACGCGCGCGGCGGCTGCCTGGAGGGCCCTACCGGATAGCTACAGCCCTGGCTTGGCCTTGGTTACGGGGGTTGGGGGGGAGTTTCCCTCTAGGCTTCGGGTGCGGGTTGTGGGTGGGGGGGGGAGATGAGCGGCGATTTGGTCTGCTCTTGGTCTGGGGACTGGTTCTGGGTGGGAGGTGCTCCAGGGGGGATGTTCTTGCTTTGTTTTATGCCTGCTGTTTGATGATTGTTAGCCTTTGCCTTGCTTTGTGTTTCTGTGGGTTTGGTTCCAGGAATGGTGGGAGGCCTTTTTTTGGTTGGGGGTTGGGGGACAGCGACATTGTTTTAATTAGTGGTGGGGTTGGGGGGGACCGTACGCACCTGAGTGATCTCTGGGTGGCCATCTTCCTCTGGGTAGTTCCGGGGACGATGGCGAGACAGCGAGGATTGGGAGGAGGGGGGGTGGGGTGGGGGAGGGGGGAAGGGGAGGGAAGGGGGGGGGAGGGGGTTAGTCACATCCTTACCAACTGTAGTTGGCGAAGCCGTAGCCACCTATATACGGGAGGGAGGGGGCCCCAGGCTGGGGGGGGTTCCCTCTGAGATATTGTTATGTATCTTGCTTGAAGGCCACTTTGGTACCCCATTAACCTGAAGATAGTATCCTGGAATGTCTGCGGCCTGGGGAGCCCAATCAAGAGATCTAAAATTTTACAGGCCCTAGCCCGGCAAAGGGCTGATATAGCGCTACTTCAGGAAACCCACCAGACAGCCGAGGAACATAGTAAGCTACGCCGAGGGTGGGTGGGTCAGGTGTGGGGTTCTCCGGCCCTTGGAAAGAAAGGGGGGGGTGGTGGTCTTAATACATAAAAAGGTGCGATTGGAGGTTAAGAAAGACGTTGTAGACCCTGCGGGACGCTTTATTTTGCTGCATGGTGACTTGGATGGGAAGCCTGTTCTGCTAGGCAACCTCTACTATCCTAATGTGTTGGATTCCGCCTTATACGGTCGGCTTGCGGCCCATATCGAGCAACTCCCGGACCTCCCCCTGATTTTGGGTGGTGACTTTAATGCTGTGATGGATGTGGAGGCTGATACGTCTTTGGGAAGGGGGCCATGCGAGCGACACCAGACGACTCAGGCAATGGGCCGTTTTTGCACTCGGCTAGGGCTTGTTCATCCCTGGAGGCTCTTGCACCCGGAGGAGAAAGATTATACTCACCAATCCCGTGCCCATGGCACTAGTTCACGTATTGACTATCTGTTGCTTTCTAGGGGCCTGTTTCGAGCTGTGGGGGACGCACAGATTGGGCCGGCCGAGATCTCGGACCATGCTTTCATCTGGCTTGAGTTGACTTGGAGTGGCAATAGCCCTCGTTCGCGGATTTGGCATTTTCCGCTGGAGCTTTATCGGGATGTCCAGTTCCGACACTTTCTTATCCGCCGATGGCAGGATTTTGAGTCTGACCATAGCGGACACCAGGGAGATCCCGAACTGGTTTGGGAAACCGCTAAAGTGGTTCTGCGGGGGGATATCATTGCCTTTATGGCCCGTAAGCGGAGACTACAGGCTGACCAGATTATTCGCTTGGAAAAATCAGTGGTACAGTTGCGGAGGGCTGCTGCTCGTAACCCCAGTACCACTCTTAGGACCCAACTATGGGAGACTAAGGTGGCCTTAAACGAGCTCTTGCATCAACGGGCGAAAAAATCGGCGCTGTACTATCGCTATCAATTGTACTGTCATGGTGATAAACCAGGAAAGCTATTGGCTCGTTGTTTACGGGGCCCTCGGACTGCCCATCTGATTGCTGCTGTACGGGATCGTCATGGGACTCTGCAAAGCGATAGCTCGCAGATTGCTCGAGTATTTCGTTCCTACTTTCAGCGTCTGTATACCGCGGAGCCGGGCTCGCCTACGCGGATGGCGGATTACTTGAAGGGGGTTGATTTGCCCCGACCTAGGGGTGGCCGAACGTGACTTGTTAGATCAGCCGCTGACAGTCCAAGAAGTGCAAGCTGTTATTTCCAAGGCGGGTTGTTATAAATCCCCAGGACCGGACGGGCTAGGTGCTGAATTTTATAAGATCCTTGGTGACTTCATTTCTCCCACCCTGGTGGCCCTTCACACTCAAAGGTCTGAGCAGGGTTTTTTTAGGTGGGGAGGTAATCACGCAATTATCACCATTTTTCCCAAGCCAGGAAAGGATCCTTTACAGGCGTCTTCTTACAGGCCCATCTCCCTCCTTAATTTTGACGTTAAATTGCTGGCGAAAGTTCTCGCAGAACGCCTAGCGGGAGTTTTGGGCCACTTGATTCACGACTCTCAAGTTGGTTTCGTGAAAAACCGGTATGCGGTACGCAACCTACGCAAGATCCTGGCCTCGTTGGAATGGGTCCATGGCAGGCAGCTGCCTTCGTTATTAGTGAGCTTTGATGCAAAGAAAGCCTTTGACCGTGTCGATTGGCAGTATTTGCAATATTTACTCCCCTGTTATGGACTAGGGCCTTCTTTCTGTAAGATGGTTAAGGGCCTCTACGCTTCACTGTCCGCGGCGATTTGCTGCAATGGAGTTTTATCCGAAGCTTTCTGCCTCCAGCGTGGGACCCGGCAGGGTTGTCCTCTCTTCCCCCTTCTTTTTGTATTGTCGCTAGACCCCTTTATCCGCAGGGTGGAGTCGTCGCGAGAGATCTGTGGGGTCCGTATCGGTTGCCATGAATTCAAGGTATCGGCCTTTGCCGACGATCTTCTCGTGCACCTGACATCTCCCAGTCAATCGTTGCCTTCTCTCTTGTGTGAATTTCATACGTTTGGACAGTTTGCTGGCCTTTGCATTAACACAGACAAGTCTGAGGCCTTGGACGTGTCGGGGCCGGTGCGGGACCTTTGGCCCGGGGACTTTCCGTTGTGATGCGCGGAGAACCAATTTCTTTATCTAGGGATTGTGCTAACCAGTCAGCCCTCTTGCCTGTATAGGAGTAATTTTCATCGACTTCTCACTCGGCTCCAAACTCAGCTACAGGCGTGGGGGTCTCTCCCCCTTTCTTTATCTGGGCGGGTGGCGGCGATTAAAATGATTGTATTGCCGCGGATATTATATTGGCTCCAGACTCTTCCCGTATGGTTATTGAAGCAGGATCTCCGCCGGCTGGAGGGGGTCTTGCGGGGGTTTTTGTGGCGGGGAGGGAGGGCACGAATCCCTCTCGGTCGTTTGGTGGGTAGTTGGCATCAGGGGGGGCTGGGGCTCCCCGATCTTGGGGCTTATGCCCTGGCTTGCCAGGCCCGGCACTTAGGGGATTGGTTGGGGGGGACGGAGGTTTATACACCCCGGGCCCTTGAGGAAGCGTTGGTTGCGCCTAATACCCTCCTGGCTCTTCTGCATCAAGAGAACCAGCTTCTTTGGAGTACCTTTGGGGATAGTGCGTTGCTTAGTTCAGTTCGGCGAACCTGGAGATAACTCAATGGCTATTGGGGGAAGAAATGGCGAGTTTCGTCTTGGCTGCCTATCCAGGGCAATGCACAGTTTACTCCTGGTACTGACACGGCGACCTTCCGGGAATGGGAGCGTAAGGGCATTCGCAATCTGGGCCATGTGGTGGACCCTTCGGGGAAATGTAAGAGGTTTTCCTCTCTATCTGCAGAATACGATCTTCCGCCTCGTCATCTGTTTGCGTATTTGCAGATCACTCATTATGTAGCCTCGTTACCGGTAGGGGAACTCCGAGTGGAGCGTTCGGTCCAGATCCTGGAATTTTTTGATTTGGGGGGCGAGACCCCCCATCGATATGGGTATTGCATGCTCGGATAATTCCTTTTAGGGCTGCCCCAGATTACCAGGGTGTGGAACAGGCGTGGGCGGTTGAGGTGGGAACAGAGATTCCCCCTGGTACGGTTCTGGGTGCTCTCCGATGGATCGGGGATTTAGCCAATGGTGCCCGTTGGAGGGAGATACAGTTTAAGTGCATCACTAGGGCGCATATGTTCCCGCGGCGGGCGTTTCGCTGTCACATTACTTCTGATGGGGGTTGCCCGCGTTGTTCGGAGCCGCTGGTGACCCTGTTGCATATGTGGTGGGGTTGTCGGCTCATACGCCCTTACTGGGTGAAAATTGCTTCCTTCCTGGCAGCGATTTTGGGGCAGCGGGTATGGTGGGATGCTCCTCTTATTGTGTTGGATACCTTACGTCCCACACAACCTAAAGGGTCCTGGGCGCGCTTACTACTTCGTAAGGCTTGTCTGGTGGGTAAAGGGCCTGTCCTACGGCATTGGAGGGAACAGAGCCCGCCCTCCTTTTGGGAGTGGCGCAACAGCTTCCATCAACTAATGCTCTTGGAGTGTCGCTGTGCTCAGGGTAGTGCTCGGCGATGGCCGGCTTTTCAGCGGTTATGGGACCCCTACATCCAACATCTGAACCCTAGTAGTCGTAATGCAGTGCTGCAAATGGGTCTTTAGGGGAATCTCTCGTCTCAGGCGTTGGGGTGGCCCCTGTGGTATTATTATTCTTGGTGGTCTATTTGGGTGTGGCTGGTGACTAACGGGGGGGGGGGGGTTTGGGGGGGATGTCTTAACTTTGAAAATCTACCTGTACCATTCCTGGCTCTGTGGTGGGGATCAGAACCAACCCTGCCCGGAGTTTACATGCTGTTTCTTTTTGTACCCTTGCTTGTATTGTGTATGGGTTTAAATAAAGTTTTCAAAAAAACAAAAAAACAAATTCAGTTTCCAATTTCAGAGAATCGACATCAAGGCACATGCCACTGATATATCAAAGAGATGCCTAATATGCTTATGCACCTTATCAGGATCTCAAGAGAATGATAGTCAGTGATACTTGTGTGCTCAACCCAAACAATAGCCTTAAACGTCGCCATACTTGTTGCCAGAAACCCATCAATAGAGGGCAAGAAAAAAACATATGGAAAAAAGTACCTAAGTCAACTTGACAAAAATAACATTTGTTGGAGATTTCCTTGTTAATTGGGGTAGTTTCTCCAAATGGATTGAAATTCCACATAAAAGGGGGAAGGCAATGGCAGTGGGGGTGTACTATCGAGCACCTGGCCAGAATGACCAAATGGATGATGAAATGCTCAAAGAAATCAAGGAAGCTAACAAAAGTTACAGCGCAGTAATAATAATCGGTGATTTCAATTACCCCGGTATTGACTGGGTCAGTGTCACGTCAGGACATGCTAGGGAGATAAAGTTCCTAGATGAAATAAATGACTGCTTCTTGGAGCAGCTGGTTCATGAACCGACCAGAGGGGAAGCCATATTAGACCTAGTCCTCAGTGGAACACCAGATCTAGTGCAAGAGATAAGGTTGTTGGGGCCACTTGGCAATAGTGATCATAGCATGATCGCCTTTGATTTAATTAGTGGAGGAGGGATAGTAAGGAAATCCACAGTACTACCTTTGAACTTTCGAAAGGGAGACTATGATAAAATGAGGAAAACAGTTAAGAAAAAACTAAAAGGAGCAGTTGCAAAGGTTAAAGACGTACATCAAGCTTGGGTGTTGTTAAAAAATACTCTCTTGGAAGCCCAGACCAGCTGTATTCCACGCTTTAAGAAAAGTGGAAGGAAGTCCAAAAAACTGCCAGCATGGTTTAAAGGTGAGGTCAGAGAGGCTGTTGTTGCCAAAAAAGCATCTTTCAGGAAATGGAAAAAAGAGCCAAACGACGAAACCTGGAAACAGCACAAGCACTGGCAAGTCAAATGCAAGGCATTGATAAGGCAGGCAAAGAGAGAATTTGAGAAGCAGCTTGCTGCGGAAGCAAAAAACGCGAAATAAAGACCTTTTCAAGTACATTCGTAGCAAAAAACCTGTGAGAGAGTCAGTTGGTCCATTAGATGATAAAGGGGTTAAAGGAGCACTAAGAGGCGACAAGGCGATAGCGGAGAGACTGAATTAATTCTTTGCTTCGGTCTTTACTGAGGAAGATGTAGGGATGTTACCCATGACTGAAGTGGTATTTAAAGGTGCGGAAGAATTGAAGGAAATATCGATACATCGGGAAGATGTCTTACAACTATTAGATAAACTGAAGAGTAGCAAATCACCTAGTCCGGATGGTATACATCCAAGGGTGTTGAAAGAACTGATATATGAGATTGCAGACCTGCTATCAGTAATCTGTGACCTATCATTAAAATCATCTCTAATACCTGAAGATTGGAGGACCGCCAATGTAACACCAATTTTTAAAAAGGGTTCCAGGGGTGATCCGGGAAACTACAGACCGATGAGCCTGACGTCAGTACCGGGAAAAATGGTAGAAACCATCATAAAGAATAAAATTACTCAGCATGTAGATAGTCACAACCTAATGGGAGACAGCCAACATGGCTTTAGACAAGGAAGATCTTGTCTTACTAATCTGTTATGTTTTTTTGAAGGAGTGAATAAACAGGTGGACAAAGGTGAGTCGGTTGATATTGTGTATCTGGACTTTCAGAAAGCCTTTGACAAGGTTCCTCATCAGAGACTTTTGGCCAAAACTAAAGAGTCATGGGATAGGAGGCAGTGTACTATTGTGGATCAGGAACTGGTTAAAAGATAGAAAGCAGAGGGTAGGGCTAAATGGCCAATTTTCCCAATGGAGAAAGGTGAATAGTGGTGTACCCCAGGGATCTGTGCTGGGTCCGCTGCTTTTTGACATATTCATGAATGACCTGGAAAGTGGAATAACGAGTGAGGTGATCAAATTTGCAGATGACACAAAACTATTTAAAGTTGTTAAAACCCAAGAGGATTGTGAAAAATTGCAAGAGGATCTTGATAAATTGTAAGACTGGGCATCAAAATGGCAGATGATGAAATTTAATGTGGTCAAGTGCAAGGTTATGCACCTAGGGAAGAACAACCCAAACTATGGTTACACGATGCAAGGTTCCACATTAGGAACCACCACCCAGGAAAAAGATTTGGGCGTCATTGTGGATACCATGTTAAAACCCTCGGCCCAGTGTGCAACGGCGGCCAAGAGAGCAAATAGAATGCTAGATATGATAAGGAAAGAAATGGAAAATAAAACAAAAGATATTATAATACCTCTATATCGTTCCATGGTGAGACCGCACCTTGAATATTGTGTGCAATTCTGGTCGCCGTATCTTAAAAAGGATATAGCGATTTTAGAAAAGGTTCAGAGAAGAGCCACCAAAATGGTAAAGGG
Organism: Ichthyophis bannanicus; assembly: GCA_033557465.1. NCBI lineage: Eukaryota > Metazoa > Chordata > Amphibia > Gymnophiona > Ichthyophiidae > Ichthyophis > Ichthyophis bannanicus. The sequence goes on along the minus strand of CM066044.1, from coordinate 41,678,141 downwards.
GATGGAAGGATACTCCTATGAAGAAAGGCTAAAAAGGTTAGGGCTCTTTAACCTGGAAAAGGGACGGCTGAGGGGAGATATGATAGAAGTCTATAAATTAATGAACGGAGTGGAACGGGTAAACGTAGATCGATTGTTTACCTTATCAGAATATAGAAAGACTAGGGGACATGCAATGAAGCTACAGGGTAAACTATTTAAGACTAATAAAAGAAAATATTTTTTCACTCAACGTGTAATCAAACTCTGGAATTTGTTACTGGAGGATGTAGTAAAGGCTGTTAGTGTAGCTGGGTTTAAAAAAGGTTTGGACAAGTTCCTGGAGGAAAGGTCCATAAACCATTATTAAGAAGTGACCGAAGATATCAATGCTTGACCAGTACAAGCATTGTGGAACTTGTGTCCCTTGGGGAAACTGCTAGGTACGTATGACCTAGATTGGCCACTGTTGGAAACAGAATACTGGGCTTGATGGACCTTGGTCTGACCCAGTATGGCATATCTTATGTTCTTATGGGTGAGTTTTGCACATGCTATGGCAGTTGTGAACCTCATTTCTAAGCCAGGGTATGTGGAGTATGATCTTAATCTCCCAAATTTACTGCTAAGGCTCGGCGTAATACTTGCATCGTGCCAAAGAGAGCCTCCTGCTGGAGCTCTTTCCTCTTTCTTCCAGCTTTTGGCAGACTCTCTGTGTATACCCTCTTGATTTAAATATAGGGTTTGTAGCATAAAAATAGCAGTGCATTATGTCCTCTCTGCAGATTTTCACTTAACTGTAGTTAATCCTCTTAAATTTTTCATAAATTTCTGTGGTTTATCTCCTGCCACAATGGGTCAGTGAACAGGCTCACCGGGGCCTTTATCTGTGGCAGGGATGTTATCTGCTTCTGCAGCACTTGCCCTATCACAACCACCATCATTAGCCCTAGTACTTAAGCTACAGGTGGGCACCTTTTTATCCTGGGCGACGTGCGGCCAGTATGTATTTTTGTTCTTCGTTCCTACTATACTTCAATTGTAGTGTCGCCCTGCTGAGATTTGGTATAGATGTTATACAACGGGGTCACCATATGAAGCCACTCAGCAAGACTTGAGGAGGGAACTTTATTCTCTCTCCCTAAGAGATGCCAAACATCAATTCAACAACGGCTGCACACCCCTTATTAATTATTATTCCTTATTAATCCTGTGCGACTTCACTGGTGTCCAAACCGCCCTCTGAAAAATAAAATACAAAGACTAGAGACTCATCAGAGAGGTCTCTGGCTGATTGGAACAAGACCTTTCCTCTTCTCATTGATGATCCGTAAGCTGGATCGAAAGATCATGCTGCTAGAGCCACAATAGGGGTAGGGTCCTGTTTACTAAAGGTCTTCTTCCATTTTGTGTCTGTGGAAATAAATGTTTAGTAAACAGGACCCACAGATTCTTATTTGAGAGGTGCAGGCATAAAAATGAGATGCCACATTACCTCTGACTCACATCACAGCAACACTGAATCAGACCAGGGGCTTCCCTCAAAAAAAGAACTATGATGTTACCAGATTGAGAGCTTAAATTGCAGATATGGATATCTGATGTCCTCAAAAGAAAGGATGTGATCCTTCTACAATAAACCTAAAATAACTTTAATATCTACCTTCCGCCATCACTTCCAGAAGACGACCGCTTTACTAATATTCATATTAGGATTATACCACAAAGGGACAGAAATCCACCGGTTCCAGGGTATCAGCAACTTAACTGATCAAGATGAACAACATCACAAAACTGGGGACTAGAGTATTGTAAGAAACACATGTGGTGTACAGGAGAGTGAGGGGCATCAGGATCCAAAAGCAGCCTTGAAGAAGTGGGTTTTGGGCCTGGATTTGAATAGGGCTATAGAAGGAGCCTGACACTCTGACCCAGGTAGTTCGTTCCAGGCATATGGAGTAGCAAGGTGGAATGAACAAAGTCTGGAGTTGGCAAACAACACAAGATGATTGTTCCCCCAGATCATTAAGCTGAAAATATTCAAAAATAGAGGTAACAGTTAATTTGTGAAAGACAGTCTGCCAATAAGGTTATTTTATTTATTTTATTTATTTACATTCTCTTATATACCGCGCTATTCTGCATCAGTGCGGTTTACATTGAACAAACTGAAATTACATTGAACAGGGCATTATAACTTGGAGATAACTATTTTACAGGGAACTATTTTACAAACCTCCACAAGAGGATTACCTGAACATCTGATTTATGACAAAAAGATATTGCAATAGCCGCATGATTGGAAACAAATATTGATGCAGTCGTAGCATCCTCTGAAGAAGACTATACTTTTCACTCTTTGTTCTCAAACTTCATTTTTCTTTTCCCCATAATAATAAGGAATTATACCAAGGTAGGATGAAAAAAATAGTAAAAAAGAAAAAAAGCTATATAGGTTCAGAGTATCCCCACCAGCATTCAGACTCATTGGCCATACTGAATCACGCCCAAATTCTTTATTTTCTTATTTTTGTTTTAGAGACGCTCACAAGCTACTTCAGAAGCATCAAATCACAGACTATATTACAGCTAGTCGCATTCAGTCAAAAGTGACAGTTTCATTGCAAGAACAGCAAAGAAACCAATTTCATTATTGAAAGAAGCCCTTTTTTCTACCAAACCCTATCTAAAAAAACAGGTTACAGGCTGTTTGCTTATTTATTTCTAAACTACTTATCATTTTCTCATTAATTAAGAAAAAAAAATCTGGAAAGTAAACCCTGTCGGAGGAGGTACTGGAAAACAGCAGAGTCATCTACTGGCTGCCCCTGAGTCAGTACCACTAAAGACATCACAATAGTAACAAAAATCCATTAACTACCCAAGGAAAGTACTTAACCCTTTCATGCAGAAGGTCCCCAGTTTGATTCCTGGATCAAGGCTTCTGCACCTTGAGTTGATCAGAGATGGGAATGCTTGCAACTCTTGAAGAATACAGCCAGTAGCTGGATTTACACCTTGGGAGGCAGGACACCAAGAGGAGCCCTGATATATGGGTCCCGAGCACAGGATCATTACTGTAATGATCAGACTAGAAACAGAGACACTCCCATGGCATCGGGATCCCAGCAGTGGCTCCAGATGAGCAGGAATATGAAGTTGACCTACGAGGTCAGATCTTCCCAAACATTGCCTAATGAAAATTCCATTCTCCATACTAATGATAATGGGCAGTCAGAAGGATTTTTGTTGGCTTTGGCATTTCTCTAACACATGTGAAACTGGATGATATCGGGCATTAAGGCCAGCAGACCATGGCATGAATCACCTGGGCTTGCAGCCAGCTGTAGCAAAGCCCAGCTTTTTCTGTTGGGAAATTCTGTGACAGGCAGCTCACAGATAATTCTTCCATGTCATATGCCTCTCCACAGTGAGATAAAAACGCTTCATCCTTGATCCTTACTGATGTTTATTGTGACTTTGGGCAGGTCACTTAACCCTCCATGGTCTCAGCTACAAAATTAGATTGTAAGCTCTTCGGAGACAAGGAAATACCTACTGGACCTGAATATAATTCGCCTTGACCTTCTACTGGAAAGATGGGAGCTAAATGAAAATAAAGAAATCCCACTCCACTAATTACACCTGTGAGCTGCTATCCAGGGGACTGTCCCCATGTGTGCATTGACTATTTTTTCTCCCATTTTTATCTTTACTTTTGTGATTACTATCCCAGCTTTTCTTAGCTTTTCCAAATATTGTTGCTTGTTTTCTTCTTTCTGTGAAGTAGGTCTGTGTATACACAAATGTAAATATATTTATTTATTTAAAAATCTCACAAACAGCCGTTTCCTAAATGATTGTCAAGGAATTCACAATATCTAATTACAATACAAACTAAAATTATTCATAGCACTTAAAACCCCATGATTTACATTGTTTTCAAAATGATTTTACAACCCCTATTATTTTTAAATATAGTTTATGATTTATTACTGTTTTTGATATACCTCCTTAACAAAATATGGTAAGATAAAAACAAAAAGTAAAAGCATAATAAGGTAAAAATAACTAAAAGGGTAAGCAAAGAAACAGGAAGGAAAGGAAAAAGTCAGGTGTTCTCTTAAGGAGCAATAAATTAAGAAGGAAACAAGAGATTAAAGGAGCAAGAAAGAGAGGGGCAAGTATGCCATGTCATACCACCTATGGATGAGGAGATTATATGCTGGCTACAGTTGATAAATATTGTCACATTTGATTGGAAAGACTATGAGGTTCTTTTACTAAAGGTTAACACACATCAATGAAGTTAATGTGCATTAAGTGCCATTGTATCCATAAAAATAAAGGGGCTGAGGGCGCAAGATGCATTAACTTAACGCACGTTGAAATCTTTAGTAAAAGGGCCCCTATGTGCTGCCTGAGAGGATATTCCTTAAGACCTTTCTTAAATTTTTTCACAGAGGTTTCTTCTCTAAGATAGAGTGGGAGGACGTTCCAGAGCAGAGGAGCGAGTCGAATCCAAGTGTGCCTTTCGTTTGGTTGGAATACCTAGTAGGTGACCATTCTGGGATGGGAGTGTCCTGTTGGAAGGATATGTAATTAAATGTGTGGTTAAATATGATGGAATACCAGAATAGAAGATGCCTTCTTTTCTAGATTAGACCACAGTGCCTCCTCCTTACCTTGTAAGCCCTTCAATTCTGTTGCTTTAATATTGCTTTTTTACATATAGTGCCACTCCTCTTCTCTTTCTTTCTGGTCCATCCATCCTAAAGAGATTGTAGTCCAGTTTGACATATCCCAGTCATAGTTCTCTGTGAACCACATCTCCATGATCGTCACTAAATCCAAATCAGCCTCTTACATTACGCCCTTTAGATCCAGAATCGCATTTTCCATACTACGGCATTAGTGTACAGAGCTTTCCAGTTACCTGAGAGCTTTTATTTATTTGGGAGCTTGTTCACTCCAGCAGGTTAGCCATTCTGTCACAGAAGGCACTTGATCCCTTCTGTGATTGGTGGATGCCATTTCTGTTCTGCAGCCCTTGGAAAATCATTGCATGGTCCAGGAAGCCAAAATGCTCTCGATGACATAATCCATGCAGCCACGCTCCAGTGTGCAAACGTCTCTGGGTCCTTCTTTACCATTTTTAGGGAGGAATTAGGAGAACACCATCTGCACATTTGTCTGTTTCACCTTCTCTCCTAGAGCCATTCGGAGGAATACATAGCAGTATCACTTGTACCAACATGGATGAGTAGCATTGGCTAATAGGGCTTAATGAGTTTCAGCCAGCTGTCTGAAATGTCTTGGATTTTGGCGCCGTCAGACAGCACACCTCTCTAGACATCATGTCTGATCCACTGATAGATGCCTCTGTAGCTCTCCGAAGGGAGACACCCTTTGCTTCCTAGTGGCCACTGATCCAGCAACTTTGGGGAGTTTTAAGTTCCAGTTCCTCCTATTCCTATACTCTGGTCCTTGAAAGCTTCTGCCTTAATTAATCAGTTAATCCATATGGTGCCACCAGCATCTCTTATTTTGTTGCTCTAGACCAGGCATATCCAACTTCGAACAGGTCGTGATCTACTTTTTCTGGCCAAATGTGCCGGTGATCTACCACCATGAAAATTAAGTATCAAATTAAATTTTAACCCAATAAAGTTGGAGGATTCCCCCCCCCCCCCACGCCCCATTTACTTGGATGTCATCAGCTGTTAAGCAAATTAAACAAAAACAAAACAGAGAGACGAAGATCCAGTAAGAACTGTGAGGGAAAATGGAAAGCACATTTTTTCTTAAAGTTTTATTGAGTAATAACTTTCTTTAACTGTCTTAATAACTTTCTTTAACTTTTATTGAGTAATTTGTGTTAAATTTAGGTCGAGTATTGATCCAGGCTGATCTTGCACAATCTTTAATATTTCGCTCTTGCTCATTAGTGAGACGTCTGAGCCTGCATTTCATCCACCAGCTTTTTGAAGTTGGGTGAATATTGCGTGAGGGCCAGTCTCAGGGAATCCTGGAGATGTTCATCTGTCATGTTGGAACGTTATGTACTCTTTGTCATTTTCAGATGGGAAAACGCAGATTCACACAAATAAGTTGAACTGAAACAGGAGTGTACAGCTTCACTGCATCTTCTCAAGTTGGGAAATTTGTCTCTAGGCAATAGCTTCCAAAACGATTCTTGCTCAGCATGGGTCTTGAGAAAAATATCATTTTTAAGGGTTAATATTTCGTTTTCAAGAGATGGCTTGTTCAATGAGTAATTTTTACTGATAGCAGCTGCAGTTTCTTTAATGTCCACATCTACTTTGAATGGGTATGACAAGTACTCCACAACTGTTCCAATTTTTTGGAAGTCACAGAATCTATTTTCAAATTCCTGGATAACAGAACAGATTTCTGTCACATACTTCTCGTTCGGAAAAACAAAATTTGGATATTGTCCCAGATGGTCCTGCATATTAGGAAAATGATCAAAAGTGTTGTTTGCAAGGTCAGTCATCATTAGGTCAAATTTGCTCTTGGATGAAACTGTACTCATCATCCCACCAATGCATTTGTTTTTACCTTGTAGTTCAAGGTTCATATCACTTAGTTTGCTTGTAAAGTCAGCAAGAAATGCCAGATCACATAACCACTCCTCATCTTCCAACTCTGCTTGGTCATCTCCCTTCTCCTTCAAAAAATTTCTTATTTCGTTCAGCAAATCACGAAATCTTTGCAGAAATTTGTGCCTACTTAGCCACCTTACATCTGTGTGCAAAATGATTTCCGCTGCCCCTTCATCAAGAGTAAGATTGAAAAGCCATCTTTGAAGACATCTTCCACGAACTGAATTTACAATTTTGAAAGTGATGTCCATGAGAGTCTTTGTATTGAGTCTCTTGCTTGCCAAAACTTGCTGGTGAATGATGCAGTGGTAAGAAAGGAAATCTGGGAAGTCGTCATGCTGTCTACAGAGGGCTATGAAACCATTAACCTCACCTGTCGTTGCTCTTGCTCCATCAGTAGTGATGGAAACAAGTCTATGCAATGGAAGATTACACTTTGTCACAAAAGAATGGAAAGAACTGAATATTTCCTGACCGGTAGTTCTCCCTTTTAAGAAATCATTCCAAGTAGTTTTTCTTTAACACTGAAGTCTTCAAAAACCATTTGGATAAAGACTAGTAACTGGGCTATGTCTCTTATGTCTGTAGATTCATTCAGTTGGAGTGAGAAAGCAACACAATTTGAAACATCCTCCAATAATTGTTCAGTTGTGTCTCGACACATCTTTTCTATTCACCGCATGACAGTCTTTCTTGACAATTGTACATCTTGAATAGCAGCTATGATCTCTTTCTTATTTTTAAATCCTTCAAAAATATTGTTATCTGCTTCAAGAAAAACAATCTTTTACAAATTCCCTTTCAGTGAAAGGTTTGCATTTCTTTGCGATCAGGTTGCTGACCTTGAAGGATGCTATGGTTGCACTGACCGAATGTGACCTTGGCCTCGTCATCAACTGTTGCTGAGTAGCCAATTTCGATTTAAGTTCTTTGAGCTTCAGTTTACAAATTTCACTTTTGGGTGGAAAATCAGCATCAAACTTATTGCTATGCAGAGCCTTATAATGACGTTCCAGATTACCCTTTTTGGGCAAGGATACTGGGGCGTTACAAATTAGACAACACCACTTGTCTTTCACCATGATGAAGAAGTAGTCCATTTCCCATTCATCATGAAAGTGGTAGGTTTTGCTCTTCTTTGGAACACTCATCTTTGTTATACTGGGGTGGCTGGATGTAAGAAGGCCAAATCTGCTAAGTTAGTATAAACACTGGCTGAATCTGGTCCAAAACTGTCACTGTCCCAAAGTATTAAAGATCAACAGGAACTGAAGACCTCTGGATAATGTGCAATACAAGGACTGGAGATGCCAAAACCACACATGCAGTTCTAAAAGTAAAAATAAGAATTCATCATACTGGCACCAATAATCAAATACCACCAATCATCAAAAAAACTCAAACGCCTGTCCAGCAAACCAGATAAAATCAAATACCACCAAACAAGTTCAAATACCACCACACGCAATTTAATAAATTCTGCACACAGTGTAGAATCAATGCAAAGGCAAGGCGAAATAAAATTGCAGTGTAGAATCAACGCAAAGGCTAGGCAAAATAAAATTGCAGAGGCAAGCAAAAGTCACAGTGGTTTGAACCAATGCGAAGGCAAGGCATAGGCAAGTTAGAACAAAATTGAAAAAGCCCGCCAAAATCACCAAATTCTTGATACTTTGTTGTGTCTGCCCAAAAATGTTTAATGAAAGCGAACTATAAAGTGACCAATGACCAGCACACGACACAACTAATACAGTAAGTGTATTCAGGTAAAGCCCGGGCGAATGGATATCGCCCAGTATATAACAACACACTTCTAAGGGGTGTTGGGGCGGGGGCAGGAATGAGTGATTCTGAGAGGCAGGAGACCAGGTATGACACCGGGCCTGTGGCATCTCGTCGCGGGGTGCGGGTGGCGACCCCTGGGGTACCCACAAACTATTGGCACGAAAACAACAAGTGCCCCCAATACACCCGCAGGCAAGATTCCCGCAGGCAGGGAAAAAAAACAGGCAAAGGATCAGCAGCGGCGGCAAGCCCTCGGCAGACGACCTGCTGGCACGAGCTCTCTCCTAGCGACGGGGTGTGCTGCTGGAGAGATGGAGCCAAGTGGGGCTGGCAATCTACCTCTGATCCCTCCGCGATCTACCTGTTGGACATGCCTGCTCTAGACTAATACAGCGCTATGTGCTGCGTGGCCCATTTTATTCCTATGGGCCGAGTGGCAGTGCATGCTAAATGTTAGTAAAAGGAGCCCTTAATATTTTCCTTGATGTACTGCAAACGGGAGCTCTTTCTTTTGTTAAATTGTCCTTCTAAATGTGTAGTTAAGCATAGGAATGTGAAATAGGTCTTTACGGAGCCTTCACAGTTAACACGATTCTTGGCCAAGCCCCACAATATCCTTCTCTCCACCTGTTGAGGCAACTAACGATGTTGCTCTGTAATCTACAATAACTCTGGTAACCCGGAAGCCCTCCTCGCCTCCGACCACATCAATACACAGCCCCACAAGTACCTCACCCCCCCCCAACAAATCACAAACAACTGTATTTGGTACAAACATTTTGGTCGCAGCTTTATTTACAACTTGTAAACCGCCCAAAGGGCCTGAATAACAATTAAACATAACCCAGCCCCGCACCCCTTTACCGGAGGATGCCCCCCCACCCGCCATCTTAGTAGCAAGGCGGAGCATCCTCCTCCCCCCCAAACCCCGCCGCCTGCCTCGCCATCCTAGTAGCAAAGGCCGGCTCCCACCCCCCCACTACCGGGTCGAGACCCCCAACCGGGCTGTCTCGCCCCACCCCCAAGGAGCATTTCGCCCCCCACTGCTCATAACCAGATCAAGCCTGCGCCGCTCCTGCGAGCGCAGACTCTGTACCCCGCACCCCCACCAGCTGCGACAACCTCACCACCCCCCATCAAAAAGGGGCGGGTGGGCGGGAACACGTCCGGATTCCCGAGGAGCCGCGGCCAGACAAGGACGGCCACGCGGCTCCTCGCCGGCACAGCACCGCCCCCCCCCGCCGACCGCCGGCCAATGAAATCGCTCCGACGTTATGACGGAGCGATTTCAAAAGCCTGCGCTCGCCGTTCCCTCTCAACCCTCCCCTTCCCCCCCCCCCAGCAACCCAGCACGCTGGAGGCCGAGGCCGGGCCCGGGCCCAGGTTACTGACGGCCGCGGGACCCGGCCCGCGGCCTCGAGCATTAACTCTGGTAACCCGGAAGCCCTCCTCGCCTCCGACCACATCAATACACAGCCCCACAAGTACCTCACCCCCCCCCAACAAATCACAAACAACTGTATTTGGTACAAACATTTTGGTCGCAGCTTTATTTACAACTTGTAAACCGCCCAAAGGGCCTGAATAACAATTAAACATAACCCAGCCCCGCACCCCTTTACCGGAGGATGCCCCCCCACCCGCCATCTTAGTAGCAAGGCGGAGCATCCTCCTCCCCCCCAAACCCCGCCGCCTGCCTCGCCATCCTAGTAGCAAAGGCCGGCTCCCACCCCCCCACTACCGGGTCGAGACCCCCAACCGGGCTGTCTCGCCCCACCCCCAAGGAGCATTTCGCCCCCCACTGCTCATAACCAGATCAAGCCTGCGCCGCTGCTGCGAGCGCCGACTCTGTACCCGCCACCGGTGCGAGGTATAAACTATCCTCGCACCGCCCCCCCCATAAAGCTGCGACCAATCAGTTCCAAAGCTTCTTGCCAATCATTGAGCAATAAGTCCTGGCCAACCGGGGACAAGTGTACCCCGTCAGAACGATACAGTCCAGCGCACCGGGGGTCCGCCCAAGGGTGCTGGACCTGCCACCCGCCAGCCTGCTGCAACCACCGGCCGATCTGCCTGTTGACCTTGGCCAGCCCTCTCGACCACCGCCGCTGCGACAAGCAGGCCGGCCGCGAGATGATGTCCGACCACACAATCGCCAAGCCCGGCCACTGCTCCTGCAGCGCCCGCAGATCCCGTGGTACAGCACGAATAAGTTGCCGGCCCGTCCAACCGGCAAGATCATTGCCTCCTAGGTGTATCAGAAGTCCCAACGGCAGCCGCCGCCTCTCCGCGTGCTCTCGAACCACTGGAAGTAGCTGCCACCAACGCATGCCCCGCTGGCCGAGCCACACCAGCCGGAAATGACAGGACTCCAAGCCCAGGTGTAGACCCAGCGGACGGGTTGATGCTCTGCGTTCCGCCCAATAGACGAAGGAATTGCCCAGCAGCCACCATACTCCTGGCGGGCCCCGTGCAGCACTCCCGGCCGGCACGCTTGACTGAACACCTGAAAAAGAAACACAGCATTAATACCCCCCCCCCCCCCCCCCCCCCCGACGCCCCAGCAGCGCACAACTGTTCAGGGCGCACATAACCCTTGTAAGCCCTGGAGCTCCAACGCCCGATGCGTTGAATCACCTCACCCCCGAGGCCCGCGGCCGCAGCACTGGTCGCCGCGCCAATCCGAAAGGAAGGAGAAGCGTACCCGCGCTCGTTGACGCCCAACCGCCTCAAGGCCATGCGGAAGACCGCAGTGAATTGAAACCGGGTGACGGCAGAACCGCCTTCATGACAAAAGAAACAGACAGCCCCCACCCGACGCTGACGCCGGTACGCCAACAAGTTCAGCACCGGACAAGATTCCCGACCAGGGATGGCCCGCAACAGCACCCACCGCCCCCGCCCCTGGGGGTCAGTTTTCGAGCAATCCAGAAATATCCGAAGGCTGCACTCGAGCCCAACCGGCTAAGAGCCGCTTCACTAAGTACGAAGTGCCCGGATTGCCCCAACCCGCCACCCTGCAAAAGAAGGAGAAACCGACCAAGGCCGCCCGTGCCGCTGACCGGGACCAACCAGACTCCTTCGCCCAGACAAGGAAAGACCCTGCCAGAAGGTCCCCGACGCTGCCACCCCTCCAGCCCCTTCCCCACAGAAACTCACGAACCCGTGCATACCCCCGCAGATAGGCTTTCCACGTACCTGGAGCCAGGGAAGAACGCAGCAACGAGATCATTCCGGCATCCCAAGCTGCCAAAGGTGCTCCGGCACCACCGCCGCGGTCCCGTCCGCCCCCGGCGCCAATTCCCGAAACCGCTCCCACTGGAAACGAGACAAAGCATCAGCAATCCCATTCTGAACGCCCGGCACATGACGAGCCCGAGCCGTGATATTAAGGCGAAGACAAGCCAGCACAAACACCCGCATCAACGCTGCTACCCGTGGACACTTGGGAGAATGGCGATTAATGACTTGCACCACTGCAGCATTATCACACCAGAAAACAACCCGCCTGTCCCGTAACCGCTCCGGCCACAGCCATAAAGCCACCACGATCGGAAATAATTCGAGGAACGTCACGTTGCGCGTCAAACCACCCGAAAGCCACGATGCGGGCCAAGGCACCGCACACCACGCGCCCTGGAAATACAATCCCATGCCGGAACCACCGGCTGCATCTGAAAACAATTCCAGATCCCGGTTGGAAATCTCCCCGGACTGTAACAACGAGCAACCATTGTAGTCTGCCAGAAACGCATCCCAAACGCGCAGATCGGCTCGCATCCCCGCAGTGACTCGGATGCGATGATGCCCACAACGAACCCCGGCCATCGCCAAAGATAATCTTCGCGCAAAGGGCCGCCCCATAGCAATGACCCGACATGCAAAATTCAGGTGCCCAACTAAACTTTGAAGCTCGGTCAAAGTCACCATTTGAGCGGAACCGACCGCCGCCACCAAGCGCCGCAGCCGCTCTATCTTATCCGCAGGCAACCGGACCACAAACTCAATCGAATCAATCTCTATCCCCAGAAAGGAGATACGAGTCACCGGTCCGACCGTCTTACCCTCCGCCAACGGGATGCCAAAATCCGCCGCCAAACCTTGGAAAAGCCCCAGCAACGATCCGCACACGTCGGACCGGGCCGGCCCGACAAACAAGAAGTCATCAAGATAGTGCACTATAGTCCGCCGCCCAGACATCCGCACCAGCACCCAGTGCAAGAAAGAGCTAAAGGCCTCAAAATAGGCACACGAAATCGCACAGCCCATGGGCATGCATTTGTCGTAGTAGTACTGATTGTCAAAACGAAATCCGAGCAAGGGGAAAGCGGACGGGTGCACCGGCAGAAGACGAAAGGCGGACTCAATGTCCACCTTCGCCAACCGGGCCCCTGTTCCACATTGTCGCACCAGCTCCAATGCCTCATCAAATGACGCATATCGCACCGAGCACAGCTCACGCGGGATATGGTCGTTCACCGAAGCACCGAGGGGGCAAGAAAGATTATGGATCAGCCGATACCGCCCCGGCTCCTTCTTCGGGATGACCCCCAGCGGCGATACGATAAAAGGCGAGAAGGGAGGCCGTTCAAACGGCCCAGCCACCCGGCCTAGAGCACGCTCCGCCGCAATCTTTCCCCGGACCACCTCCCCCAACCGCCCCACCGATACCGCATTCCCCCGTTCCAACCCCTGAACCGCCCCCCGCACGGGGATACGAAAGCCCTCGGAAAACCCCGCCCATAACATCGACCCCGCCCTGCCATGTCTGGTAGCCGCGTAAAGCTCCAGCCACGGCTGCAGCGCCCGCTTCTTAATGGGGGTAGGCGCTAGCCCCTCTGCATTCCCGTCACTTACTGGCCGCAGCCGCCCCAGGCACCGCTCTGCGGCTGCACTTGATGGCCGAATGACCGGCGCCGCAAAGCGAACAGGCGTGCCGGAACTTACAGTCCGGGAAGGGGCAGGACGTTTTATTGAAGCGCCAGCACAGGTCCCCGCCAGGCCCGCTCGCACCCGGTCTGCTCGTCTCGGGCCCCGGGCCCGCTGATCGAAAGGGCCGCTGGCCGAGCGGAGCAGCCGTCCCTACCGCCTTACCCGGACCCGTACCCCCCCCCGCCCCGCCCCTTTTTGCTGACATTTGCGTGAGCCAAAGGTTGATATCCTTCATTCCCCACGTCAACTGCCTGTTCTCCTCCATCCTGTCGCGGAACTCCTCATCATAGTTGAGCCAGGCCCAACCTTCGTGCACCTGAGAAGCCGACAAGATGGCATCAGCGTAAGCCAGAAGCTCGCCGTAACAAGTCGGGTCCCCATGTCCCCATACACTCGCCAGCCACAAAAACGCCCGCGTCCAATTCAACGTGTTCCGGGACACCTTCCGTACCCTCCCCGCTTTCTCATCCTCTTTACGCTTCGTGCGGCTCTCCCCTGAACGTTTTCTCCCCTCCAACAACCGGAAAATATCCAGGTAACGCCGCTTTACGATCCGCCTCCGCAACTTGCGCGGAACACTCTCCCACAATTCCGCGCAACGGACCACCGCGGACCCCGCCCCCTCGCACCCCGCCCCCACCTGCGGGACAACCGTGGAGTCGGCCGAGGAAGAGGCTGAGGACCCGAACGACGAAGAGGACGACGACGTGCTCCTCCGCCGACGCCGTCGGTGCTTCCGCTTCGCCTTGGCTTTCCGTGCCGGCGGAGCACACTCGCTCGGCCCCACCGCCTCCCCACCGCCCCCCACCGCAACCCCCGAGCACTCACCTGCTGTCAACTGCGCCGCCATCGCCTGCGCCTCCGAAGTGGACTCCGTCTGCTCCACCGAAGACTGGCCCGGCTGGCCAGCGGTCGAAGACAGCACCGTGGTTCCGACAGCCGCCGCTGAGGACCCATTCGGAGGCACCGGAGCAGACCCGACACCTGCAACGAGAGAGGAGAGCCAACACACGGGGAGCCAGCACCCGGGGAAGGCGGAAATCCCGTCCCCGGCGGCGCCCACCTATACGGCCCCATCCCCCACCCAACACCCCGTCCCTGCTCCCCGCCAGAAGACCCTAACCCCCCAGCCGCCCAGTCTGCCGCCCCCCAGGGGGATTGCCCAACAGCCGGAATCCCAGCACCCCAATGGTTCCCCCCCCAGCCCGCCCCCCAGGCCGGAGCTTGCCCAGGTACCGGGGACCAAGCCGGCCACCCTCCCCCTTGCAAACCGGCCCCCCCCCAACCCATAGAAAGGGGCCCATAAGCCCCAGCCACTGCCTGCCCCCACCCAGGCCCCCCCCCCTGCACCATCCACCCCATCGCCAACACCCCCGTGAGACAAGCTCGCCGCAACCACCCCCCCTTCCCCCCACCTCCCCCCCGACAGCCCATCCACCTCCCCCGTCCCTGGGCCTGCGCCCACCCCCAGAGGGCTCCTCACCTCCCCAGGAGCATGAACACCACCTGCAGAGGCAGGGGGAGCACCCCGCTTCCCGGCCCCACCCTGCCGCTTAGCCGCCTTCCTACTGCCCCCCCGCACTAATCCGCGACCCGCTCCGGCACCTGGCGCCGCTCCCGTCCCGCGGGATCCCCGCGGAGTACCCCCAGCCCGAGCCCCCGACGACCTCCTAGCTCCGCTGGAGCCAGCCATGATAGGGCTGCCCTACCCAATGCCAACCCACTCACTGGTACCTATACTGGCTTTAGCCCGTATCCTGCAATACTGGTAGTGTAGTGCAGTTTTTTTTTTTTTTTTTTGTTTGGTTTTTTTTTTTTTTTTTATATAACAGCCCCCCGCCCTCGCAGCACTCCCCCCCCACGCGATCGCCTGCCCCGCGACCCCAAAATCCCCCCCCCACCGCACCCAACTCACCGGACCCGCGCGCCGAAAGAAGAGAACCCGTCCGGATTCCCGAGGAGCCGCGGCCAGACACGGACGGCCACGCGGCTCCTCGCCGGCACAGCACCGCCCCCCCCGCCGACCGCCGGCCAATGAAATCGCTCCGACGTTATGACGGAGCGATTTCAAAAGCCTGCGCTCGCCGTTCCCTCTCAACCCTCCCCTTCCCCCCCCCCCCCCAGCAACCCAGCACGCTGGAGGCCGAGGCCGGGCCCGGGCCCAGGTTACTGACGGCCGCGGGACCCGGCCCGCGGCCTCGAGCATTTGTATGTACGATCCCACTAGCACTGGTTCTGTTTTTTCCTTTTGAGGTTTCCCATTATTTTTCCTAGATTTGCGCTTACTCCGCCCCAGTTTTCTGGGCTATATGATATGACACAGATGATTTTTTTTCTTCTGTTTATTGTGTTGCCTTTTTATATTTACTTATATGATGTCATTTTCTGTGCAAGAGTTATTCTTGAATTTAATTTAATTAATTCAACAAAGATAACATTAAAAAAAAAATTTCCTTGACCTTAATTTCCAAAGTGGACATTTTCACAATGAGACTTTGAAATTGGCAGAAAAATTGTTATGCTGTGTCTTTAAAGAACTCTGAAGACTAGAAACATTATCCCAGAGACTGCCTAATGTCATAATATCTGGTTTAACTACTATTAATACAACAAGATTAGGTAATACTGAAAACCATCTGCTCTCCTGACGCCTGCTTGCTCCAGCTCATCTGTTGGAGGCTCTCTCATCTCCCTTGTCAGCCCTACTGGAGCCTGCCCCATCTGCTTCTCTCCTTTCCCATCATCAGATTGCACCCTAAGGAACTCTTTGGCTTGTTCTTTCACCAGATTCATTGGGGGAGTTTTATGCTGAGGTGTCAAAAGATATCTCCAACTGAGAAGGCTGCAACAGCTCACCTTCTCCTGTCATATGTGAGCATGTCCTGAGACCTGGTGCTGGATCTATAGCAAAATGATTGACGTTCCAAGCTGGCAATGGAAGCGATGGCTCAGTTGGAAACCCCAAGCCCTTTCTTTCCTCTTCACCAAGAAGAAATCTGTTCAATCATTGTAGGCTTCAACAAGTGTCCATCATCTTGCTCCACTTCCCAAGGTTGTTTACCTAATCCTGAGTTTAACCTATTGCTTGTCTGAGAAAACATTCAATCAGTTTGGGTATTCACTGGTTCCTGATAAGAAAGGGAATGAATTCTATCTAGTACCCTTCAGTTTCAGCACCACCAAAGGTATGTCTTCACCCTTCTCCCATTAAACACATGTTTTTATAGAAGAAAAATTGTGGTCTCATTTGCTTTAGGGTTAACCACCTTTCACTACTGCACTGGCAGTATAATGAAAGTTCAAACTGTGATATCTGATGAATCATCTCTCAGTAGAGTTGTCAATGGACTTCAAAATTGCCAAACGGGATCGATGCAATCCTGAGTTTACTCTATTGCGTGTAGTTATTTGTAGCCTTGCTTTTCTTAGTGAATGCAATTGGGGAATGAGAATCACAAGTCCCTGCATGCAAACTGAGCAATCCCAGGCATGGAGCAACCCTGTTGGGCAATTTCCGAACAAGCTGGCAGTCCTGACTCCCAGTCCTTCACCCTTCATCAGCATGGAAAAGTCACTTGGATCAACGAAAATTAATTTTCAGAAAACGTGCAATGTTCCGAAGCCTGGAGCAGCAGGCATGGGTCAATTGCTTTAAGGCGAATACTTCAAAGAGAAAATTGATTGTATTCCATATTCTGTCTACACTCTATCAACTGAAGAGCCCATCTATACTGTGACACAATAATAAATGAATGAAATCTTCAAGCCTCTATCACATCTGCTGCACCAAAAGCAATTGACAACACAAGCTCGATAGCCTCATCTTTGTTTAACATGAAATACCCCATTAATCAGGGACCCCAGTGGCATAATTGCTCATTTTTCACTCACAACATGCAGAAATAGGGCTGCCAACTTCTCTAGATTTTCTGGATAGGCTTTTCACCCACACCGCCTGCAGTCCCTTTATGCAATGGGGTAAATCCAAGATGAGATAAAACTATCAAGCAAATCTGGAGCCATTTGGCAACATTATTTGCCCATGTTGTGGGTGAAGGGTCAGCGATTGGGCCACTGATTAATGGGGTATTTCATATTAAGCAGAGATGACATTATTCTTTTGGAGTATCAGGTGTGAAAGAAGCTCGAAGATTCCATTCATATTATTCCAGTGTCAGAGTGCGGCTGGGCTACTGGGTGGTCAGAGTGTAGCTACAGAACATGGAATGCAATCAATTTTCCCTCTGCAGGCTCACTTTTAGGCACTTGACCTCTGGCTTCAGATCATTGTGTGTTGTTTGAAAATTAATTTTAGTAGATCTGAGCAATGTGTGCATGCTGGTGAAGATGGAGGGATTGTGTTTGGGAAGAGGGATATATCTGACAGTGCTGAAATTGAAGAGTGCCAGCCAGAATTAGTTCTCCTTCTATTTGGAACCAGTAAATAATACCTAAATTCATTAAATGACTTCTCAGACCCTCCAAAGCAAGAATTTAATATGCAACTAGCACCAATGAACGTTTAAAATGCAATAGCATCTGGGAGCTTTGCCACTTATCCAATTAGTATTCTACTATTTACTAGGGCCAATGCAAAGATATTGGGCACCCTGTTGAACCTTCAGCTGATTGCCCCCCCTCCCTGAAATTTTGATAATCAAACTAAAATATCATGTTCATCTCAATATCGCCCCTCCCACAACAATCTCATAAAACTGCATCATTGGACATCATGGGCCCGATATTCAGTGATGGCGGCTAGTGCGATTACAGCAGCTAGCCATCGCCGCTGAACCCTAGACCCTGATATTCAATGCCAGGGCCATATCTAGCCACCGGCATTGAATAACTGGATCAGTCAGAAGCCAGGAAGCTAACCAAGCAGTGGTGATACTCAGCTGCTGCCTGGTTAGCTTCGGTGATGAAAGTTAGGAGAGCCTTTACTGCGCCTGACTATCACTGCCAAGGGATAACCAGCCAACGAATGAATATCGCCATTGCCCAGTTATCCCCGGCATGTTAGTGCCGCTAAATATTCCATTCGTTGCAATTAACATGCTTAGCAGGTCTACTAGAATCAAATAGATTAACTAAACTAATGACAACATGGACCACTTCAAACGTGCGGCATGGACATGATCGCGCCAGGGATGTCTATATACACAGCTTTCTAAAATGGTTCCTGGGATGTCTTCGTGATTCACACGCCTGAATGCCCATCTGCACACCATAAAAATGCCTTTCAATGTCCACCCCTATGTGTGTATGACTCCACCCATGTGCCACTCAGACCACACCCCCAACCACTCCTACTGCCAAAGTGCGTGCCTTCATGCCAAAATATGTACTTAGACACCAGTCGGTATTTTAGAAGTGGTTATTGCCACACGAATGTGACCCTGTTCATACAAGAACTACTTTATAAAGTTACTTCCTCAG
The DNA here is from genome assembly GCA_033557465.1 of Ichthyophis bannanicus. Lineage (NCBI taxonomy): Eukaryota > Metazoa > Chordata > Amphibia > Gymnophiona > Ichthyophiidae > Ichthyophis > Ichthyophis bannanicus. The sequence continues at coordinate 41,659,380 of CM066044.1, read as the reverse complement.
TTTTGAGAATGAATAATAGAAGTACTTCACGTGGTCAGCATCCTTCTTTATGTTAAATGGATTCCTGCAGTAGCTGACCCAGAACTATCCTTTGCATTGCTTCCGGTCTCAACAGCTCACCACTGTGCATCGTACAGCTTCCTTTCAGTGTTCTGTTGTTGTAGATGTCTGAGCATTGCTAGTGGAAAACCAAACTGCACAATCAGCATGAGATTTAATTCTCCTTCTCATTAGAGCATGGTGCAAAAGAGCTCACCACTATGCAAGTCTCAGTCTGTCTCAGCAGGAGACATGAGATGAAAGACATGATGATTTCTGGCTGTTGGAGAGTCCCCAATTACTCCAGATTAGACATTAATCTTTAAAGTGGACTAATACGAGAATTAACATTTATTCTGCTTAATTAGTGCAGGAGACAGCAGCGGGTAAAGATCTTTGTGAGCTGCTGCAGTTCATATGCTGGTTCCTAATGTGAAGGCAGTCACTAGCCATGACCCATAACAAAGTGTCACTGCCATCTCGACAGCTCCATTAACCTTCCCTACTGCAGTCAAAGCACTATATAATCCTGACTCTACAGCTTTCAGTCTTTTGATTTAATTTACTGATGTGCCTGACCTCCTATCATGATATCCAAGACCTCCCTGGGAACTGGGGCTCGTGGGGAATGGGAGAACTTTCCTTACCTATTCCAATGTCTAGACGTGTTACAGATGATTTTGCAGTTCTGCTGCTCAGGAATGTGACAAACAAAAGCAAATTGTTCTGAAACCCAGAGTCCTATAAACTGGAGCAACTGCTAGCGACTTGTGACCTGGATTGGCCGCTGTTGGAAACAGGATACTGGGTTTGATGGACCTTGGTCTGACCCAGTATGGCATTTCTTAAGTTCTTCGGTTCTAAACTCCTTCCACATGAGAAATCTCAGCCTTCCAGTCTTCTGCGCAGTTCTCTGCATCTGCGCTGTGTGGCTAATTGTTTCATTACCTTCCATTTACATGGATTTAAATGTGCTGTCAGCTGTCTATTAGCACAGGCATTTGTATATTCACTATGCCCATGCGCGATCCCTTCCTGCATTTTGAGCCCACGCAAGCACAGAAACACAGCGTGGGCTAATGGTAGCACACTCAGCCGCATTGAGCCCAGATCGAGAAGACAAGTACTGATTTGTTAATGTTTTCATGACTGTTTTAGCTTTTCAAGACGTCATTTGCTACTGATATGGGGGAGGGGGTAGAGGAGTTGGGGGGAAAAAGGGAGGTTCTGCTGAGGGAGGAATTACACTTTGAAAATGGGTTGGTGTGTAAAAGGATACATTATGGGTCAACTGTGTATTTCTATAGTGCAGCATCAAAAAATCAGTTGAGTCTAGTCCAGGATATTTTATACCCAGTACAAAAAAATGTTTTGGATAGGACTCCAATGCAAAAATCATGCAATATAAAACTGCACACTTTTTTTTATTAGCAATCCATTTTATTATATATATTGAGGTCCCAACAGAACCTTCAGCAAGGAGAAAAGATTTTTTTCATTGAAATCCAATACACTTAAAACAGCCCACACCCCGACATAGCGCTACGTTTCGGACAGTCCAGTATATTCTCTAATTTCCGTCCTGCTTCAGGGGGTCAAAAATACCATTAAGCTTGTTCCATAATCTCAAAAGTTCTATAACATCCCAATACTTATCCAAATACTATTTCTATATTATGACAATATAAAGATTTGATGATAGCAATTTTCCTACACTTATTTTGGTATCTGTACTTTTTGGATGAAGCATTTTTCATTTAAAAGCCTTTTGATGGATAAATAACACAGGTACACTACCAAAAGACTGCCTCCAGTTTTGCAACTGATTCCTATAGATTTTGGGGTGCTGAATCCAGGAAAAATAGCCAAAATGTTCCATCACGTCACGTTTTCTTGCAAAATTAGATTTCTTACCCATATAAGGAATGTTCACATAATTTCTTTTTAGCCGACTGCAGTTTATTTTCTTGGCCCAAAATAGAGGTTGTAATGGTTAACTAACTAGAAACACTCCCCTCATGATATTTTAGAGTGTTTTGTATTCATTTTATACATTAACAGGACAATTGGGAGGCGGGGGGCTAAATCCCAGTACTCGCGCGCTGGCGCATGTTCTTTCCTGTTCGCCTCGCCTCGTTCGCTCGCTCAAACACTTTGGTTGCGACAAGAACGTACCAGTAAAATTTCAGTTTCTAGCAAGTTCATTAATACCTAATGTTTGCTCTGTCGTAATCCAGCTATATTCCGAAGATGTTCACTACAGTTGTAGTATTCAGTGCTGTGTATTAGTGATGTCTCACAGAGCCAGAGGTTTCTTCAACTCTCAGGACAGTTTAAGATTTATTTGTGTGGAATATACCGTGAAAAAGCGGCAGAGGAAACATTTCTGCATTTATTAAAAAAGTATATTTCGCTATTTCGTTTTGAAGTTAGGCGATCAAGACAAACCGTGGGCTCCTCACCAAGTGTGCAAGACATGTGATGAAGATCTACGCTTATGGATGAAAGGTAAAAAAACAAGCATTTCGTTTCGGAATACCTATGATGTGGCGTGAACAAAGAGACCACAAGCAGTGACTGCTATTTTTGCTCTTGCATTGTGAAGGGATACAACTTAAAAAATAAGAACGTAATAAGTTACCCCAACCTTCCCTCAGCAATTAGGCCTATGCCTCATAGCAACGAAAGTACCTGTGCCTGAACCACCAAAATCTTTGGATCATATTTGTGTGGACGGTTCTGATCATGATTGAGACTCATCAGATGGCTTTTCCCGATGAGTCCAGTACTTCCGAGTTTGAAAACTGAACCAGATCCGAAACCTGAACTTTTCTCTCAAGCTGAATTGAATGATTTAGTCCGGGATTTAGGACTCCCAAAAGATGCTGCCCAACTGCTAGGTTCTCGGCTTAAACAGAAAAATCTATTGCACCAGGAACAACTTTTTATTGATACCGCAACCGCGAGACACAATTTTTGAAGTATTACAGCAAAGAGGAAGATTTGGTATTTTGCAACGATATATACGGAGTGATGGTATAGTTTTCAATCAAGTATGATCCTGCAGAATGGCGGCTGTTCATTGATTCGTCAAAAGACAGCATAAACGGTGTACTTCTTCATAATGGCAACACATTCGCTTCAGTTCCTATTGCTCACTCTGTTATTCTCCAAGAAAAATACGAGAAGTTGGCCCCTGATTTCTTCAGAAGATTCGTTATGATGAGCATAAGTGGATGATTTGTGGAGACTTTAAAATTCTATCCATGCTATTAGGGCAGCAATCCGGTTTCACCCAAATATCCCTGACTTCCCTTTGCTTGTGGGATAGCCGGGCCCGCGACCTACACTGGGGGGAAAAAAGACTGGCCAATTCGGGAGTATTTGAGACCCGGTGAGAAAAATGTTCTTCATGAGAGCTTGGTACCTCGTGATAAAATTCTATTACCACCTCTCCACATAAGTTGGGTCTCATTAAGCAATTCATCAAGTCCTTCCAAAAGATGGGTGAGTGCTTTCGGTACCTTGCTCAAAGTTCCCCCGACTTTCTGAAGCAAAGCTAAAGGAAGGAGTGTTTGTTGGCCCTGATATAAGGAAACTCATTTCAGATGGAGCATTCGCTGAAACGATGTCTGAGAAGGAAAAAGAAGCCTGGGATTCCTTCAAGGATGTTGTTCTCAAATTCTTGGGGAACAGGCGGGATGAGAACTATAAGGATATTGTTGCCAGGATGCTCAATGCTTTCAAAGAACAAGGCTGTAACATGAGCCTGAAAGTCCATTTTCTTGCACTCCCCATGTGAACTACGTTCCCGAAAACTTGGGGGCGTACAGTGAAGAACAAGGTGAAAGGTTTCACCAGGACATCAAGGACGCAGAGAGAAGGTACCAAGGAAGATGGAACACCACTATGATGGCTGATTTCTGCTGGTTGCTGCTGCGGGAAACCCCAGATGAAAAAATACGCCAAGCAGCGCACCAAGAGAAGCATTCGGGGTGGGGGAGAAGAAACGGGCCCACCAGGAGATTGATTGACCCAAAGAATAACTTTAAAATCTAAACTGTGTGTTGACAAATATCATGTTTTTACTAAACTTTGAAATAAAAATTTGCTAGTTATTACCACGTGTCGGATCTCATTATTAGAATTTTATTTTCACACCATCGGGTGTTTGTCTTCATGTATTGCAAATGGTGCGGTTTGCGTTTTTCTATTCTTAACATACATACCTGTACAACATTTTTTGCACATTTCTTTGCTTTGCTTTGTGTCTAACCTCGCTCTTCTATGCTCAATGTTTGTGCACATGTATGTGGCTGTTTTAAGTGCAGACAATTTTGCTACCATCACAGTGTGTTTTGTTGACATTACTCTATTCTTATGTGCTGCCTTGTTACAATTTTCTTTATTCTTATTTGAATAACTACTAAACAATTAGTATAAAAAATTCATCCAAGAAACTTTTATCTCGATCGCACTCAATCTGAAACGTTCACCTCAAACTGCTAACCCAATGTAGCAAAAAATCTGTACGTGATGGAGCAAATTGGTTACCAGATTTGGATTCAGCGCACCAAAAAACGTAAAAATCAATCGAAACATTAGAGGCAGTTTAAAAAAAAATTTTTTTAGTGTACCTGTGTAATTGAGGCCTGTATGTGCAGGTGAGTGAGATAATACAGCGTACTTCTCCGAAACTCTTTCACACTAGAAATGGTGTCATGGAGTGGAGGAGGAGTTTAGCGGTTCAAGCAGCTGACTGAGAGCCAGGGTTCAAATCCCACATCTCCCGCTGAAGTGACTAGGGCCAGCCCAACCATTAGGCAAGACTAGGCGGTCAACTAGGGCAGCAGCTTCTGAAAAGCAACCAAAAGCAGCCGTATTTAAAGCAAAACAATAGACTGTGACAGCCGCTGACACTCCAAGAGCCATCAGCGCATTCTTTACCTGCAGGGAGAGCGGGTGCATACAAAGCAAATATTTTAATATTTAAAAGTATGACGTCCAGTTGTGCATTTTACAGGATTATTATTGGAAGGATGGTGTTCAGATGCTCATGCTTGATCTTGGGGGGAGGCTGAAAGTTCACCTAATGAACCCACTACCTTGCCCTGTTTGGGACCTTGGGCAAGTCACTTCACCCTCCATTTCCTTAGGTACAATTTAGATGGTAAGTCCACTTAGACAGAGAAGTAACTTCTGCATTTGAAATTGTAGCTCACCTTGAGCTCAGATTTGGAAATTTGAGAAATCTAATCCGAATGTATGCCAACCACTCTTTTGTTTCTGGCTTTCAGGGTGTACTTCTAATATGGGCCTGTCTTTATGAACCTTTGCCTTTTGGTTTGTTTCTATGTTGGCGTCTACTGAGATTCCGTTTTACATAGCTGCCAGAATTCCATTTTCTCTTCCAGAGACCTTCTGGTCCCTTTGCCTGCTGCACAATACATTTTGCTCTGTCACATATGTGGCAGCTTGGGTTTCAGCGGTGGGAGCTTCCTTGTGCCAGCCCACAGGCAGTACTAAACAGGGCGTCTTTGCTTCCTTAGACAGAGAATAGAGATGCACATCACAGAAGATCTCTAAAGGGAAAAAAGGGACTGTAGTAGTTAGTATGGAAGGCTGTATGGTTTTTATCTGCCGTCATGTTTCTATGTTTAGGAACAAGTTTATTCTTTAGTAATTGAAAGAGTTAAATACAAGTCCCAAAACCGAGGCTGTAACTTATTTATTTATTTATTTATTTAACATCTTTTATATACCGCGCTATTTGTTTTCAGTGTGGTTTACAAGTAACAGATCTGCACAATCAGAAAACACTGGTGTGCTTACATTATAACAGGTAACTTAAACTTGGAAAAGGGGGTAATAAAACTATAACTATGTACACATAGTGAAACTATATACAAAAAACAGTGTAAAAACTGAGCTATGTATAAACATATTGGGTTTCTTTAGTATTCACAGGCAGACTATGGTCGGAATAAGATAGGGCATAAAAGAACTTGAGGCAGAAATTACTTGTGAGGGAATTGGGGAGAAGAGTGAGAGTTTGTCGGTTTAGGAGGGCTGATGATCCGATGAGGATTGGAAGCTTGTGCAAAATGGATCAGGAAGATGTGGTGCTTGATTGCCTTACGAAATTGAGAGAGGTCTTTAATCGCTCTTATTTCAGGTGTGAGGTCATTCCAGCATCTTTTCCCTGCTGTTTAGAGATTGATAGACTTCAATTTTTCTTTTATGGAGGTGTGAAGCTTGGTTGGAAGATGGAAAGGTGCAATACATGTGAAAATGTTTCTGCTATTCTTTTTGACTCATCTTGGCCTAGGTTGGAGGCTCATATCAAGGGAAAATTGAAGCTTTTATATCATTTACATCAATATGATACAGATTCTTTAAAAACTGGACTGTCTGGTTGGTGCTCCTGTTGAAGGATGAACCCGTCTTAGAAAAGACAAGCATGGAAAATCTGTCAGGTCTTATGAAGAGAGACGCTTCAGCTCTTAGCGAATGTAATGTAAAGTCCCTGATTTGGATCCTGAAAGTTACAGGTTCAAATCTCAAGATGTCCGACTATAAAAGCAAGCTATAGAATGCAGAATGGATTCTTGCTTTCAGTATAAACTTTCTTCAAGGACAAAAGATTTTGGATCTAACTCACATTTTCTTCCATAGTAGCTCTTCAATAGTGTATTCTGGTACAGTAGGCATTTCCTTGTCCCCAGAGGGTTTACAATCTAAGTTTGTATATCAAGCAATGGAAAGTTAAGTGCCCTGCCCAAGATCACAGGGAGAGTTAGCGGGATCTGAACCCTGGTTCTTGGCCTGCAGTTCTAACCATTAGTCTACTCCTCCAGGACAGGAATACAGCTGTTATTCATAGTGCCCATTCGCTGTACTTTAACTTCCTCCTGTTATAATTCTGCTTTATGGGTACAAGATCATTCCGATAGCCTTTCCTGCCTGAGAAGGGCTCCCCGATTCTTCCTTTTTGTTGCCTGTTACCATTAGCTGAGAAAAGGGCTGTTTCTGCACCTTGTGATTTGGGATATTTGGTTGAGCAGTAGAGCAAGGTTTTCACCGATCAGGGTTCAGATGAAACCATTCTGATTTATTTTTCAAATCGTGCAAATGGGAAGGCTTCTGAAGTTCTGAACTCTTCTAAATTTAGGAGAGCTGAGACCAGATAGTCTCCCTACCAGTGCTTTGGCTCCTCTGATTTGTCCTTGGAAAACTCAAATATGTTTATTGCTGGCTAACTGGTTATTCACAGAATGAGGGACAACTTTGACAAGATGATGGTATGTCTCAAATTACTGTAATTATCTCATCTGTCTTTTCTTCCCGGGATGTCCTGACAAGTGAGTTGCACTACAAGATTGTGCGAGCTGCCTCACAGCAGCGCCAAACCAAAAACTCCCAGCATCCCAGAGGCACACGCGTTTCCACAGCACGACCTTATCACTGTTACACTTCCCTAATCAAGCACTCTGGCAAAATCTAATGAAACCAGTTCAGAACAGGGGTGCACAGAAAAACATTTCACTTCCTTTTTTCACTCCGTTTTCATTTCATTTGATATCATGGTTTGTTTTATTATAAATAGAAGAAACATCAACGTGAAAAGAAAAAGAAAAACAACAAATGAAGGAAAAATCTGTGCTGACTGCAAAAACTGAAAACCTGTCATTTCATTTCTGGCACCCTACGTTTCTATATCCTGTGAATGTGGGCAGGCAAATTCAAAATCAGCAGTTTACCTGGTTAATTTCTAAGTAAACCTGTTTGTAGTTAGGAGAGATGGACTGTGTTTGTAACTTGCTGAAGGAGAATATAGTAATTCCATGAACGGGCTTGAAGACATGCAGGGGTCTCTATGTTGAGAGTGTTGGTCCAGATTTTCAGAGAAGGTGGATCCAGTTCTGGTTTTACTCCATTGCAGAAAGTGATTTGTAGTTCTGGTATTTCAGTTGCACTCCCTATATAAAGCAAGACTGCAGACAGAGGCAGAAGCAGGAGCTGCTTAGCCTGTCTTGAAATTCTGGTGCCAATCTGCAGTCCATGACACGAGCAGGGACAGTCTTAACAGAACTCACAGACACACATCGTCACGATCAGATATTAATTCTCACACCATCGCACCAGCCACATGGGGGACAGCCCAATGGCTCACTGGAAGTCCTGAGGGAATTTTGTTCCACATCATCTTCGATGGTTAATAAAAAGTAGAATAAGAATCTGATGAATGGCAAAACTCCCAAAAGCTATCGAAGTTTAAATGCTCCTTGGTGCTAGTTGAGTATTATTCTCAGGCTTTGGAGGATCTACGACAATATTTGATCAATTTAAGCATTTACTGGTTCCTATTAGGATGAAAATTAATTCTGCCTGGTAGCCCTCAATTTCAGCACTGCCAAAGATGTCTCCCTCTTCCCAAATGCAGGTTATTTTAGAGACAGTAGTCTCCTTCGGTGTCAAATATTGTTCTGTCTAGTGCCACAACACAGAAACTGGACTTGGGAGATTAAAGCTGCACAGCTACAGTGAAAATATTACTATAGTTTTGTAGCCTGTGTATTTCACTTTCATCAGGCCCCCAACAAATCCAGAGGGGGCATCTTAAATCAATATCACCAAGCCAGCACTTAGTGAATACCTATTCTGATGATTTCTCTTCCCGCTACTTTACAGATAACCTATCCATGTCACCTGATTGAGAAATCAATTCTCCTAAGTATAAAGTATAACCTCACCATTTTCTGTTAAACACAATGTTTACTGCTTCTCTTTGCCCAATTGCAGTGAGCTGCATGTTAGAGTAGAAGAGTTTTAAGGCCTTCACTAGAGCTGGGACCAAAAACAAAAAATTCTTCTCTCTGCTGAGTTCTGAAGAACACTGAATCTATGTCAACTCCTGGTTTGCAATGGCTAAACTTCCATTGACTGAATAATCTCTTCCCAAGACATTCAGTATGAGGGAACATGACCCAGAGCTAGCAAATTCTGTCTCAAGGCAACAGTCAAAAACAGATACTCGTCATGACAGAAGAAATGTTGTTTTTACTCAGTACTTGAAGGAACACATTATACCAAGTCCTACTTCTCAAAAAAAGTCACACAGAGATATATGAAAGAACTGTTGTGGTGTGTTCCCCCGCTCCAATAGGAAAGTCTCTAATCCAACTGGTTTACTTATAGACCACATTACCAGTGTATCTGGGTATAGATAGCGTCCCCTTACAGCTAGTGGCCACTACATTATCTTACACATATTTAAAATGTTCACAGCTCTACAGATGGACCCATAAGATGAAGCGGGTAAAATGTACAAGGTCTGTCCAAAAAGAAAGCAAACTTGCTAAAGAGGGCGCCAGAAAGGCAACACAGCAGACTTGAGATAATAGTGAGGTGTGGTGGTGACCTTGAACTTTAGCCCTCCCACTTGCTCAATCACGCCACGTGAATTAGTTATGGACTACATGCAGTAGTAGAGTGAACTCGTCTCATGTGCCTTTTGCTATTTTTTTGCAAGTTGAAATATGAAGGATCTTGAAGAGCAATACATTTGCGTGAAATTCTGTGTGAAACTTTACTTTTACTGAGACTTTTCGGATGTTGCAGCAAGCTTATGGAGAGGATTGTTTAAGCTGCAAACAATGCTATAAATGGTGCCAATGTTTCAAATCAAGTAGAATGTTTGCCGAAGACGATCTCAGAACTGGATGACCTTCCATGATAGGTGGATGGTGATCACGTTAAGAAAGTGCATGCTTTGATTCTTGAAAGTCGTTGCCTGTCTGTGAAGTTGCTGGAGAAATAGGCATCAGTAAAAGTTTGTGTCGCAAAATTGTTATTGAAAAACTTCAGATGCATTGTGTTGCTGCAAACTTTGTCCCACGTCCCTGGACAGATGAGCAAAAAGTAAACCATATCACAATCGCTCATCGCTCCTTATCTGTGAATTTTTGGCAAAGCACGACATTTCTCTAGTCCTGCAGCCTCCCTACTCTCCAGATTTGGCCCCTGCAGACGTCTTTTTATTCCTGAAGTTGAAATCCACTCTGAAAGGTTGCCTGTTATGACATGTTTCAGAAATAGCAAAAGGCACATGAGATGAGTTCACTCTACATCATATAGTCCATAAGTAATTCACGTGGCGTGATCGAGCAAGTAGGAGGCTAAAGATCAAGGTCACCACTACACATCACCATTATCGTGAGTCTGCTGTGTTGGCTCACTGGTGCCCTCTTTAGCAAGTTTGTTTTCTTTTTGGACAAACCAGTTCTGCTCATCACAGCTCCAAGAGACTACACAAAGCTAAGCTTTCACACTTTACAATTGCCTGTTTATTTTAATATAAATGTTAACTTTTGGCTATATGTTTAGGAATATTCAGACTGCCTACATTTCTTGCATAGCCTTTAAATCAGATATCTGAGTGTGCCCTAAGTTCATATAAGGTCTAATGGCCAGGGGCACCTGTGATAAATAGCTACTTGGAACTGAAGTAAACATTTGCTTTTAAATTTGCAGAGACCCGGTCTTCTACTTAAGTCTCCTACTTAATTTTGCAGCAAAGGTATACATTTTAAGGTTACAGGGTCCTTTGCATAGTGGGCTGATACATAGAAGACTGCTTTATAACATCTTAATCAGCATGTTGTGTACTCACTGCAATAACTGTGGTGCTTTCATTCTGAGAAGAATCATTTGGAACTTAAGAGCTTGCCCTATATGCCTCAAGTTAGCTGCTATGCATAAAGAATTGACTCTACTAAGGGAAGAATTAGCTGCAATTAAACACACCTCTTCTAGGGTACAAACTGAATAAAATCCACCACCGCTCCTACAAAGAATTAAACAGCCCTGGAACAAATGGATCACAGTGTGCTCTGGTAGGTTGCGACCTGTAATGCAGAGACACCCTATACATCAAGAGATATCCCTGCATAATGCCTTCTCTGCTTTGGATAATGAGGGTGCCCAATCCGTGGAAAATGAAGTGCCCTTAAATGAGAGAGTCAATGCCTAACCTACTGATAATGCACCAAATATGAAGAAAAAAATCACAAAACAGAAAACTACTACTACTTGGAGATTCCATCATCAGAGGCACCAACGTGGGAATACAGTTCAAAGGAAAGAAGATGGTCAAATGCTTCCCAGGCTCTTCAATCAACAGGAATTTGAACCAAATTGTTGGCATAGTTAGTGCAGAAAGTGAGCACTTCAAAATTGACGTTGTCATCCACTTGGGTACAAATGACCCAGCTAGAAACAGTGCCTCTGCAGTTCAAAGGGACTTCCAGACTCTGGGAGAGAAACTCAAACCCACTGCTAACACTGTAGCATTCTCAGAAGTTCTACCTGTCCTTGGTAAGGGGGCAGAAAGGCTGCATCGCATAAACAACTTTAATACACGGCTCCAAACCTGGTGCAAACAAGAAGGATTTAGATATATAGGCGACTGGGGAAACAGATGGATCAACAAGAGACTACACTGTGCTGATGGACTACATCTCTCTGTCACAGGGAAAAGGATCCAAAGTGAAAAATTCAGGCAGTATGTGGACAGACATTTAAACTAGGAAAAGGGGGTGATGGATGGAGAAGGACAAGTTCAGGACATAACAACATTGGAAACAGCCACACTTTTAAACCACACATCAATGACAAATGGAAAGAGGCGTGTAGAACAAAATCCATGCAAAATACAGGCAAGCCAGTCAACAAATGCTGGAAATCAATGAACACAAATACTAGAAGCCTAGCCAACTAAGTTCCTGACCTGGAAGCTCTAATGGTGGAAATGGACTTGGACATTGTGGTCATTACAGAAACATGGTTTAATGAGTTGCATGAATGGGATATAGCCATAGCTGCCTATAATCTATTTAGAAGAGAGAGAGAGAGGGTAGAAAAGGAGGAGGAGTAGCCTTGTATGTCAAAAGCAATATTAAAACTACTGAAATGCAGGGGGCATTGGGAAAAGAAGAAGCACTGTAGATTGTTTTGGAAAGAGGAGATGGCACTGTCATCCATAATGGTGTAGTCCACAGACCTCCAACTCAAACCAAAGAAAAATGGATAGCGAATTGATGATTGATATTGCAAAGATAGCCATGAAGGGGGAAGTGATCATATTGGGTGACTTTAATCGACCCGAAGTGGATTGGAGTAAAAAAACTGCAGATGCCTTCCAAGATGCATTACTTAGACAAATGGTGATGGAACCATTCAGGGAAAGCTTGATGCTGGATTTAGTACTCACCAATGGAGATAGTGTGCCGAATATCCGGGTGGTGCCCATGTGAGCAGCAGCGATCATCACATGGTGTGGTTTGAGATAAAAGCCAAGGCGGAGTCCAATCACAGCAAACTCAAAGTCCTAGACTTCAAAAACACTGACTTCAGTAAAATGGCCAAGTAACTGAAGGAGGAGTCGGCAGGGTGGGAGGGGATAAGGGAAGTGGAACTGCAGTGGGCTAAACTAAAGGAAGCAATAAAAGGGGCAACAGATACATATGTAAGGAAAGAAAATAAAAACAAGAGGAGAAGGAAACCTATATGTTTCTCCAAAGAAGTGGCAGCACAAATAAAGGCAAAAAACACAGCTTTCACAAAACTCAGAAGTCTGCAAATAGAGCAACACAGAAAAGAATTCAGGATAAAACTAAAAGAGACAAAAAGAGAAGTAAGGAAAACAAAATCAAAGGCAGATGGCTAAAGATGTGAAATGTGGTGACAAAACCTTTTTCCAGGTATATTCGGGAAAGGAGGAAAATCAGAGGTGGAATTGCAGGACTCAAAAGTGCCACGAACGGATTTGTGGAAAGTGACATTGAAAAAGCGAAAATGCTAAACAAATACTTCTGTTCTGTTTTTACTAAAGAAAATCCTGGAGAAGGACCACCTGTGATTGAGAAATATACAAACAGGAATGGAGTAGATACCACACCATTCACAGAAGTTGATGTATTAGAACAGCTTGCAAAATTGAAGGTGGACAAGGCCATGGGACTGGATGGGATACATCCCAGGATACTGAAAGAGCTCAGAGAGGTTCTTGCAGGGCCATTAAAGGATGTTTTCAACAGATCCTTGGAGACAGGAGAGGTTCCACAGGACTGGAGAAGGGCTGATGTGGTACCTCTTCACAAAAGTGGTAATAGGGAAGAAATGACAAACTACAAACTTACCTCAGTGGCGGGAAAAATAATGGAGGCGCTCCTGAAAGAGCAAATAGTGGACTTTCTCGAAACCAACAGGTTGCATGATCCGAGGCAACATGGTTTTACCAAAAGACGATCTTGCCAAATAAATCTGATTGAGTTCTTTGATTAGGTGACCAGAGAACTTGATCAAGGGCATGCGATGGATATGATCTACCTAGATTTCAGCAAAGCCTTTGATACTGTTCCTCAAAGGAGGCTTATCAATAAACTCAACAGCTTGAGGATGGGTCCCAAGGTGGTGAACTGGATCAGAAATTTGTTGACCGACAGACAATAGAAGGTGATGGTAAACGGAATTCACCCGGATCAAAAGAAGGTGATTAGCGGTGTGCCCCAGGTCCTTGGACTGATACTGTTCAATGTATTTCTGAGTGATATTACTGAAGGACTGAATGGAAAAGTCTGTCTTTTTGCCGATAACATGAAAATTTGCAACAAAGTGGACTCCTCTGAAGGAGTGGATAATATGAGGAAAGATCTACAAAAGCTGGAAGAATGGTCTTATGCTTGGTAGTTAAGATTTAATGTGAAGAAGTGCAGTGTCATGCACTTAGGAAGCAGAAAGCCAAGGGAATTGTATGTGATAGAGGGTGAGAGGTTGGTGTGCATGGACCAGGAGAAGGACCTTGGAGTGATTGTTTCTGAGGATCTCAAGGTGGCGAAACAGTGTAACAAGGAGGTGGCAAAAGCCAGATGGATGCTGGGTTGCATACAGAGAGGAATTACCAGCAGAAAGGAAGAGGTACTAATGCCACTGTACAAGTTGCTGGTGTGGCCTCACTTGGAATGTTGTGGTCAGTTTTGGAGACCATATCTCACAAAGTATATAAAAAGACTGGAAACGGAACAGAAGAAGCAACCAAAATGATTTGTAGCCTGTATCAGAAGACGTATGAGAAGAGACTTGAAGACCTAAATATTTATTTATTTATTTGTTTATTTACATTCTCTTATATACCGCGCTATTCTGCATCAGTGCGGTTTACATTGAACAAACTGAAATTACATTGAACAGGGCATAATAACTTGGAGATAACTATTTTACAGGGAACATGGGCTATGGAGGGTTAAGTGGCTTGCCCAAGACCACAAGGAGCACCTGTGGGACTAGAAACCCCAGTCCTTCCGGCCCAAGGTTGCTGTCCTCTAGTGGGATTTGAACCCCCGACCTTCCGGCCTGAAGTACCTTGCCCCAACCACTAGGCCACTCCTCCACTCCATATGTAAATATGTACACTCTGGAGGAGAGGAGGGACAGGGGAGATATGATTCAGACTTTTAAATACTTAAAGAGTATTAATGAACAAACAAACCTCTTCCAAAGACGGGGAAGCTGTAAAGCTAGAGGGCATAACATGAAGCTGCAAGGGGGTAAACTGAAAGGCAACGTCAGGAAATACTTTTTCACTGAAAGGGTGGTGGATACTTGGAATGCCCTCCCGATGGAAGTGGTGGGGGCAAACACAGTGGCAGAATTCAGAATGGCCTGGGACAGACACAGTGGATCCCTTTACAGCAACAGGATAAAATCAGAATAAACATAACTATCTCTTATATCTCAGCAAATAGGGGTGACCTTCACGGAGCAGTGGGTACTCCCCTAAACAAAGGCATAGGAAGGGGTGACCTGCACGGAGTGGCAGGTGTACCTACTCTTGCCTCCTTGCTGGGCAGACTAGATGGACCATACTGGTCATTATCTGCCATCATATATTAAGTTACTATGTTACCTCATATTAAAAAAAAAAAACAAGACATCTGTGAGCTGAAGAGGATAAAGCACAGGAAATTCCATGAAAGAAGAAAATAAGATTAAATAACTCTGTTGGCAAGTGTGTGTCACAAACGATGCAACTTCAATGATTTGTCTTGAAAGGTCTCATTCCTTTATAGAAGGGATTAATTTTACAGTTCATATTTTGTGAAGAAGAACAAAATATGTAATACAAAGACAAATGTAATATTAAAGGCAAAATAAAAATAGCATGAGAAATACTCTCTAGCTTTGGATCAGCTGCACAAAGAGGAAAGCAATTACACGCAAGTGATACTGTGCTATCAGCCTGTCTGTGGCTCCTAAAAAAACCCTACTCTGGAAGCTTATTACTATTCCCCACACTCTTGGGCTATCGCAGGCTCACAAAATGCCAAGGCAAATTATATTTCAGAATGAGAAAACTTCAGTCTTGTTTGCCCTTATTTTCTTTTTAACATGACATCTAGGAGTGACTAATGATCGAAACGCTGTGGAAGTCGGGCCATTTATTTGAGACCTGGGTAGGCAGATTTCTGTCTGCACTAATGCTGGTTAACTGGGAAACAAGATTCATGGCTCTTATACATGATAAGCCATAAGGCTAACCAGCGTGCCCAACAAAGAAATCCGACATTGAGGCAATAGAAGAAAGTGGAGACCAAATCCAGAGGGCCATAAGTATCCCAGAAGGGCGTTTATGCTCTTCAGCACACACCCTGGAGTCCAAAATATCAGAGGACCCAAACAAGAAGCACATTTTTGCTACTAAAGTTGAAATAGTTAAATTTTAATCTTCATCTGCTGTCTCAGTAGAAATTTAAGTGAATCAGGCAGACAACATTATTATGATACCATACTTTTTCTATTCTTGATGGCACATAAGAAATTGCCATAGTGGGTCAGATCAATCCTTCAAGTCCAGTATCCTGTTTCCGACCGTGGCCAGTCCAGGTCACAAGTATCTGGCAGGATTCCACAAAATAGACAGATTCCTTGCTGCTTACCCCCAGAGACAGTGACTTTTTCCAAATCGACTTTAATAATGGTTTATGGACTTTTCCTCCAGGAACTTGTCCAAATCATTTTAAAACCCTTTATGGCACATGACCAATTTCAAACACGTGATTTTCCTTAACTGTCTTGTGAACAGCTTTATCTTCATGTCAGCAAAAGAAATTAAGGTGAGGCTGAAGTCTTCAATACCTGTCTCTATCCTGCTGATATCCTTCAAACTGTGTTTACTGTCTTGTCTGTCCAGAAAGGTCTAAACTAATAATCTTAATGAACCCAGGCCTGCTTGACTTGGCAAGTCAGACCCATCACTCCAGAGAGAAGAGGTGCAGAGCTGCTCCAGATTCAACCTATTTTCAGGAGCAATGCATTTCTTTAATGCATTGATTTCTTCCTCTCGGCATTTTTGGATCCATCAATCAGCTTTACATGGACTTTACCAAGTCTATACAGTAAATAATGGTCTACGTGCTGGGTTAACCAAATAGAGTTACATAGTATGGTAGATGATAGAAGATAAAGAGTAACTGGATCATTCATGCTGCTTACCCAAACTTTTGTTGTCTTTTGAATTGTCTTCTTGTCATATTATATAGATTACCAAACGCCTTCCCACCCAGCTACCAGAACTAGTGAACATTTGGCTTCTAGGTTTTGTGACATTGCTGGGCAGTACAGCATAGTCTATGATAGGAGTTATCAAACCAGTCAGCTTTTCAGGATAATCTTTATCTTTACTGATCACTTTACACCCGTATATGTACCGCGCAACACAGGAGTATCAGGGTGGTGTACAATACAAAATTGCTACAGGAAATAAAGGAAGGAAAGAATACCATTTGGTGATAGGACAGGGATGGGCACTCATAACATCCGGAAAAGATAAAGAGGGGGAAGGGAAGAGAAGGGATAGAGAAGGATCACAAATTAAGGCTCTGGAAGAAGGAGGTCGAAGGCAATGTGAAAAAATAGGTTTTCAGCATGGATGTGAATTTGTTGTAAGAGGGTTCTAAACGGAGTGCAGATGGGAGGGAAGTCCAAAGAGTAGGGCCAAGGAAAACGAATGCAGAGTGACGTGAAACTTCCAAATGGGCTGGAGAGGCAGAGGGAACGCGCAAGCGGTTAGCACGAATGGAACGGAGGATGCGGGAAGGCAAATGAAATCAGAGAGGTATTGCAGGATGCCAGTGTGAATGACTTTATGAACCAGCATGAGTATTTTAAATTGAGCCTGGACTTTTACTAGGAGCCAATGAAGGTGAATGGGCAAGGGGGTAACGTGGACGGTACGTGTGGCATGAGCGAAGATACAGGCAGTGGGGTTCTGTGGGAGCATGAGGCACTGTATTCAACAGAGTTCTGCATCCATTGTATGCAGATCTCTCTCATGCATATTCATTGTGATTATCCCAAAGAACCGACTGGCTAGGTGTGTCCCATAACCCCCTAGGGTATTGCTAAATTAGTCATCCTTTATCTACCCCACCTTGTTTTCTCCTGATTATCTTGCTGGACAATATCTGGCCACCATCAACCTCACTGCCCCATAGTGTATGGTGTGGCAAAGAAGCTAAATTAAGTGATTTATAAACGAAACAGCAGCTAGTTAGCAAAGAGTTGACAAAAGATGGCAAAGATGGCAAGTTGATATGATATCAGTAGTGAAGTGCCTTATGGCTCAGTTTTATAGAGACATTCTAGGCCGCAACTTTCTCACCTTATTCTCTGGTCTTTGGAGAATCTGTTTCCAAGATGGAAACCCTGAAATACCTTGCATGTGACAATCTGCAGAGCATGGGAAAATGCACAAGGTGTGGGTTTATCAAGGGTTGTGACTTAAGAAGATAAGAAAAGCCTTCTTGAGTCAGACCATGGTCCATCATCCCAGCACCCTGTCTCAGACAGTGGCCAGCCTGGGGCACGAGTAGAAGAGTAGAAGATCCCAACCTAGATCTATTTCTCATAGCTCATTTCCAGAGTTGAGCAATAGCTCTCCCAAGTCTACTTGGCATGTAATTTTTTTATGGATGTTTCCTCCAGGAACTTGTCCAAACTTCTTTTGAATTCTGCTATGTTAGTTGTCCTGACCTCATCCTCCCACAACAGATTCTATAATTATATTATGCACTAGGTAGGAAAAAAAACGTTCTATGATTTGTTTTCAGTCTGTTGGTTATTAGCTTCATGGTGTGTTCTCTTGATTTTGTGTTGTTTGAATGATTTCCACCCTACTCATGATTTTATAAACTTATTATATCTCCTCACTGGGCTGAAACTTTCAACGTATCTTCCACAATGATTCCAAGATCTTTCTCATGAGCGACGGACGACTCCTAACTCAGAACCCAGTATTTTGAACCTGTAGTTAGGATTATTTTTCCCTATGTGCATCACTTTGCATTTGTCCACATTAAATTTCATCTGCCATTTACATGCCCAGGTTCCTGTCACAAGACCCTTCTGTAAATTCTCACAATCCTCTGTTGTTTTAACTCTGAATAATTTATTGTCATACACAAATTTGATCATCTCATCTCAAGACAGCTTATGAATATGTAAAATAGCACAGGTCCCAGTACAGACCCTTGGGGCACTCCACTACTGACCCTTCGCCATGTGGATAACTGACCATTTAATCCTACTCTCTATATCCTATATTGTAGCCAGTTTGCAACCCACAAAAGGCATGGCCTCCTATCCCATGACTTCAATTTCCTAAGGAGCTTTGCACGACTTGGTGACTGATAAAAATGAATATACTTGTCACAGAAACAGCTCAACGATGTTCAGGCCCTAAATGCATACATGACCCATACCAACATTTGGATTATTTCAAGGAAATTGAAATAAGACAGACTATACCTGACAGATGTAACTGAGTAAAAAATTGTGAAATCATATTGCAAGAAGAGAAATTCTGGTACCCCAAAGACTGGACAACAAACTAGACCTCAGTAATTCAATATGACATGAAAGGATTTCACTCTGCTTCCAATAAAAGTAGAACATTTCAATCCTATGACGTTCTTTCCATGAAACCCACTGAAATACAAGAATTAATGGTGGCTTTTTATTTATGTAGCTCATAAACACAAATATACAAACACGTGTACATCGCACTCACACATAGAAATCACAAATAATTTTCTAGCTGTGATGTACTGCATTTTAAGTCATTCAGATGTATATTTTATTTTTTTCTTGTTATTTCTACTGTTAAAGCTACTGAGTGAATCCTACTGCTTTCTTATGGTTGCTATGTGCACCATCAACTAATATCACGCCATTGCCTCAAAAAATCCAAGTTATCAATGTCCCTGTTTAATGTACATTACCAAGTTTAAGTTACAACGTAAACCGCTTTGACAGAAATGATGAAGCAGTATAAAAAAACTATTAAATAAATAAATATCGGTTGCCATTGGTAGGGCTAAATTAATGGCAAACTAGGAACATACGTAGAGTCCAAAGTTTAGGGGACCTCTGACAGATGTGTTCAGGACTCGGGAGATTAAGATTGACAGCTGTCTGGCTTTTTTCAGGATTCTACAGATGTAATGTCCAGTATCTAGAAGGATAGCTAATCTGCCCGGACATTTTCCAGGATTTAAAAATTCTATTTGCATATCTCCTATCCTCCACATGCGAGTGAACCTGCCTTCCAGGGCTCCACCTCCCACATCTTCTCAGCAGAGACTGTTGGTAGGGTCCAGTAAATGAGACGACTTGGAAGTGGAGCAATGGAAAGCTACTCTAGTCACAGAAAGGGATTTAGTAAGCTGGAGAAATTTCTGTGCTGTAGAACTGAAGTTTCTGCATCTGGTGGGAAATGAAAGAGCTATGATGCCACCTCCCCCCCCCTAAAAAAATGCCCTAATATATTTCTATGGGAAAAGCACTTCCAGCAGTTTCAGCATACAAATAGCGATTCACGATAGCATAACAATTAGAAGTATTGCACCTTTCAAATAGTCCTCTCCTCTCATCGCCTCTCCCAGTCGCAGACACACGTATATAACCAACACAAATATAAATACAGATATACACAATACTAACATACCCACGCATGCACGCATTCATGCACACACATACAAGCATAAATGCAAAGACATATAACCACAAACGTGCAAAAATGCACAGACATAACCAGCCCACAAAGACAATCACACACACAAAAGACACATGAAAGAGAGGAAGAGAAAGAAGCGAGGAGCCTCGCTTGCCCAGAAGGAATCTGTCTGGAGCTGTTGGAGCATGAACACGGCACTTGCACCTCACTTACATCATCAAGCATCTTCCTATCCTATATAAGTGATATTGTGGCGCATAACACAGGCATGCAGTGGTGGTCGCATACCCAAAGGAGCCTGAGGAAGAAGATCTTCTATCTGGAAAGACAGATACATTTGTTTCGAAGTACTGACAGGAGTCAGTGGAAGATCAAGAGTAAAAAGAGGCCTACAGCTTCTTCTACTCTGGTTCAGAAGGGTCTGATGGACAGACACTTGGCTCCTCAATTTAGTTCTGCTTTGGACTCTTTGCTTCTTCTTCTGATAGTGTCCCTCAGTTCGGATAGTAGAAACCTCCCCCCCTCACCGCCATTAAAGCCTTTGGAACCCATAGCTTTGGCTGTTAGTCCTGCAGTGGTGTCATGTCTTACAGAGAATGTCCTGAGGGGTCTCTCCCAGGAGTCCTTGTTAGTCCAGGGATCACCGAAGATGCCACAAGTTGTGTTTTTTCCATTGGATAGGGAGAGATACCTTTATTGGATGTGTGGACTGTGGTATCTAGAATAGAGAGTCTTAATGACTCAGTTGTTCAATTTTACTGGTCAGTCAGAAGCTAAGCTACAGGATTTAGACTCACAAGTAGATTCACTTGCAGGTAGTATCTGCACTTGAGTCACAGGTGTGGACTTTGCAGGAAGTGGGAGGCTCCTCTATAAACGATTCTCTAAGCCTGTATTAAAAACTAGAGTCTATGGAGAATGTTATGGAAAAAATAACCTTAAAATACTGAATTTTCCTAGAATATATATCTTTTAAATCCAGAGATGCAGTTTCAGAAATATCTCAAGGAAGTGCTGAAATTTCTAATACAGAAGAATTTTCCATACTGAAATGTTATTATCTTCCTTTTGCTGTTGCTTTAGGAAAGGGCACAGCTGATGGGCCGTCTCAGTCATTATCTAAAGATTTTGATATGATGGGCTCCCTGGAGGATTCCCAGGAAATTATTTCCTTGTGGAATAACTTGGTTCAAGGCCAGTGCTACCATTAGGTGACTTAGGCAGTCACCTAGAACTCCTGCCCTCCAGGGGGCGCCCTTTGCCGCCGCCCCCGCCACCTCTCTCAGGTCCTGCAGCATCAGCCACAAACCACCCTGTGGTGCTTACCTTGAAACTTCGGTGCCATGGCGCATTTGCTTCCACCCCCCTCACACTGCCCGATGCCGACTTCCTGTTTGCAAATAGGAAGCCAGCATTGGGCTTTGGAGGGGGCAGAAGCAAACGGCCCCGTGGCATCAAAGTTTCAAGGTAAGCATGGTGAGACTGTTTCTGGCTCTTGCCACTGCTGTAGATCCCGAGATCCCAGCAATGGCGGCAATGGGCACCAAGGGGCGGGGGGTGAGGGATGAATTTTGCCTAGGGCACCTCGTCTCCTTGCGCTGGTCCTGCCTTGCTTGTGGCTTTTTCTTCAGAGCCGTATAAATTACATGTTTTGAGGGCTTATTTTAAGTATAGACCTGTGAATGTCTGTGGCCAAAGGGTTCCGGTGTTTCCTGATGTAGGAGGAGGGATTTTCCAGCCCTTAAAGTGCAAATGCTCTATTTAAGAGCAACTTACTTTCTAAGATAGCCATGAACTTAGGGAAAGAGATTCGTCTTCTATGATTTTAACCAGTTGGCAAAATTTATTGCAGACAGCAATGCCCCAGACTAGTTCATTTGTTTTCCTTTGCTCTGTTGGGGTAAGATAGGATTCTCTTTGTGTTTGAGGCTAAAGGTGGCAATCAAAGACTCTTTTTCTTAGTTCTTTTTTCTTTTTCTTTGTACTTTTCTCCTCTCTTCGCGTGATGTGGACTTTAGGTTTTTCTTTAATATGATGGCAAGTGTGATTGAAGTTTCTTTATATTTTATTGTACCTTTTCCTTTTAGATTATTCTACTAATAATCTAAAAACAAAATTGCAATAAAACCAAAATGTGTCTGTGTGTGTGTGTAAGTGTATATATTTATATATACATACAGAAAATATATGCACAAGACATGCACACGCTCATTAGGACTCATTATGAACCTAGAATTTCAGCTTTCTTCAGCCCACCAAGTCTGCTCTCCTATCATAGAAAGTCAGATAAGGAAGCCACAGTGCACTGTAGACAGGACCAGCCCCAGAGCTGCTTTAAGGTTTTGGCACCCCTAGGACAAGGTTGGGCAAGTCCGGTCTTGGAGAGCCGCAGACCAGTCAGGTTTTCATGATGTCCGTAATGAATATTCATGGACCTATTTCCATACAATGGAAGGCAGTGGATGCAAATAGATCTCATGAATATTCATTAGGGACATCATGAAAACCTGACTGGTCTGCGGCTCTCCAGGAGGCCTAGGCAAACCATAAACCTTACGTCTCACCTCCAGGCTGTCAGAATCTATTGTTTAGCTTTGAATGCCCTGCTCTTTGCTTCCACACCCCCCCCCCCCCTAAAGCTGCCACCTAGGCATCTGCCTGGTTTTCCTAATAGGATGGGCCAGCCCTGGCTGTACAGCATATACAATGACATTAAAACCATAAAAAAATACCGGCATAATTTTGATTGTACAATAAAGCATACAAACAGTTTATTTAAAGAAGATTAACACAAGCCTCAGGATTGTTGCAGCAGGCAAAGTTGGAGTCCAAATGACTTCAGTAACAGAGAGAGTGCAGAAATCTCATAGGAAACGTGCTTTCCAAGGGAAAAGGTCTTGGTCAGACATTCAATGGGACTTTTTGGCAGAAGTGAAAAGACGACAGACACACAGAAATGTTTTCTCTCCCTGCTTGATTATCATCATGATTAGTAAACATGCCCCTTAGTCACTTTAGCTTAAGTGCTGCAAATAGCACATGATCAACATGCAGTTAACATGTGTTTCTGCCACAGCTGAGGTGAGGTGGCTACAATAAACGCAGGGGGTGAAGTCGCAGCAGGGAAGTAATGCCATGCTAGATGCATCAGTCGTGCATGCTTCTCCCCAGATGCTGCTGGGATGAGAGAGGACGCATGCAGGTAGCTGCAACAGGTCATGGAACCCAGAGGGTAGCTGCAGTGTAAGGGTGTGCCAACGCAAATAGAACCCATGCCATACAATGCCTGAAACAGGAACAAGAGCAATGCAATGGGTGGACACAGCCCACCACACCCCAGCAGAGAGAACAGGCTATGGCCCCCAACCCTTCCGACAGGGCTTAGTGTAAGTGGCCATTGAAGAATAGAGAAGGCTGACTGGGGAATCTGTGCGCTCTGCTGCTCAACTGAGAGCTGTGCGTCAAAGTACAAAGTAGAGGGGCATGCACATCAGTGAAATAAAGCCATGTAGAGACCGCACCTCTGCCTGTAGGAGTTAGGGCACAAATGTTGCATCTGCATGAGCAGGAGGCCCTGTTGTGGTTAAGGCAGGATGTCGGTGGCGCCCAGTAGGTGGGCCCTGAGGTATGGTATGGTACTCTCTCACCCTGAGTCATCCAGGCTGCCTGACAACAAAGAGTGCAATAGACAGGTACACACACATAAACCTATTAGGCAAGAGCTCTGGGAGCACACCTCATCCACCACCATGGAGAGGGCCCAATCATGCCTGTTTTCAGGGAACCAAGGGCCCCCAGGCTTCAGGGAGCCTGCATAGTCTTTGCAGATGGGAAAAACATCTCATCCTGTCAGCAACATGCCAAGTGGGGGGGCGAGGACACTGACCTGGGATCTCCAACCAATCTATTTCCCCTTCAGTAGTTTAAATGCAAGCAAATGCACTGAGCCAGTGGGTCACAAACATGCCCTCCTTGGTCAGGGTGAGGTGCCATGTGCCCCCCCCCCCCCGAAACTGAGCCTATAGCACTGTCATAGCACGCCAGGTGCATGAGGACACCAATACATGCACTCCAATGCAGGAGAGGCAGTGGTTGAACAGCACAATTATGTGTCAGTTCTACAGTTTGCCCATAGTTACAACACCTCATTTGCATGCACTGCCCCGCTGCAGATGATGGAATAGGGGTTCAGGGCCTCTGTTGTGCGTGGGGTTGGTACTGGAGTGCTGTGCATTCTAGCTGACCCTCCAGACTCTGCCCAGCATGCTGGCATGGTGGCTGCAATTAGCCTTTGGTCAGAGGCCAGACGTTATCTGCAGCAGCTTTCCTGCTCAAACATGCACCCACCAGTTCATCCCCACTCTCCACCCCAACTCCACCTTGTTGCATGGTACATCGGTAGCACAGCATTTTAGTGCAAATGACTTTTGTTGTGTTCTCCTAGCTACTGCGAAGCCGAGACACGCACTAGTCCCGCACTAAACCCCATGCTCCCAGCAACCACGCTTTAGTAAACATGTCTCTAAATTTCTTGGAATGAACAAGAATAAAAGTCAACCAAAAAACGTTCTAGATAATACTCTCCCAAAATGGTAAGTAGTAGCCAAACTGCTGTTTTGAGCTGAAGCCTCTTAGTTGGCAGCTTTAGTCCTAGCAGTTGCACTTCAAGACTATTTCTAGGGTTCAATGGCCACGTTTTGCCAGAATTAGCCACAGGACAGGAGCAAGTGGGAATTGCTCTTACCCCCATTATCCTCAGACCCCTTGGGTGAATTGGGATTCCAGGGAGTGAGAGGAGGTGGGGTCAACCCTTAATGTTTTAAGAGTACCATCAATGGAAAGAAGGAACAAGAAATCAAGGAGAGATTCCTATATGAGAAAGAATTTGCATAGAATTAATCAATGCATTTTTCCTAGCAAAAAGGGTGCCAGTGGTCCCATGCAAGACTCTTTCATTAATACATAAAGACTACGGGTCAATTTTAGCAGGCAATGAAAAAGGTACCGGAACTCAGTACCACAGAGCACCCTCTCAAAATGTCCTGTTTTTAATATTAAAGAGAACCCAATTTGTCCTGCTAGGGGGAATACTTATAATATAAAGACAGGTCATATGTGCTAGTTGGTTCTCTATTACTGGAAATCTTGGAATTATAGCATTACATCAGCAAAGACAGAATGTCATGAGATTTTTGTGATCATGAAGGAACTCAGATGTGAACATGTGTGTAATGTCACACACAGTGTATGCCAAAGCAAAGGTTGTTGTGGTGTGCCATCAAGTTCATATTCATAAATGACCTGGAAAAGGGAATAACGAGTGAGGTTATCAAATTTTCAGATGACACAAAACTATTTAAAGTTGTTAAAACCCAAGAGGATTGTGGAAAATTGCAAGAGGATCTTGATAAATTGGAAGACTGGGCATCAAAATCGCAGATGAAATTTAATGTGGACAAGTGCAAAGTTATGCACCTAAGGAAGAACAACCCAAACTATGGTTACACGATGCAATGTTCCACATTAGGAACCACCACCCAGGAAAAAGATTTAGGCGCCATCGTGGATAACATGTTAAAACCCTGGGCCCAGTGTGCAGCGGCAGCCAAGAGAGCAAATAAAATGCTAGGTATCATAAGGAAAGGAATGGAAAATAAAACAAAAGATATTATAATGCCTCTATATCGTTCCATGGTGAGACCACACCTTGAATATTGTGTGCAATTCTGGTTGCCGTATCTTAAAAAGGATATAGCATTATTGGAAAAGGTTCAGAGAAGAGCCACCAAAATGGTAAAGGAGATGGAAGGATACTCCTTTGAAGAAAGGCTAAAAAGGTTAGGGCTCTTTAACCTGGAAAAGAGACGGCTGAGGGGAGATATGATAGAGGCCTATAAATTAATGAACGGCGTGGAACGGGTAAACGTAGATCGATTGTTTACGTTATCAGAATATAGAAAGACTAGGGGACATGCAATAAAGCTACAGGGTAAACTATTTAAGACTAATAAAAGAAAATATTTTTTCACTCAATGTGTAATCAAACTCTGGAATTTGTTACCAGAGGATGTAGTAAAGTCTGTTAGTGTAGCTGGGTTTAAAAAAAGTTTGGACAAGTTCTTGGAGAAAAGGTCCATAAACCATCATTAAGAAGGGACCCAGGATATCAATGCTTGACCCAGTACAAGCATTGCGGAACCTGTGTCTTTTGGGGAACCTGCTAGGTATGTATGACCTAGATTGGCCACTGTTGGAAACAGGATACTGGGCTTGATGGACCTTGGTCTGACCCAGTATGGCTGTTCTTATGTAAGTTGATGCTGATTCCTGGCAACCCTGTGAATAGCCATCTCTACACTCCCTGGGGTTCCTCGGCAAGGTGCAACAGAAAGTAGATTAGCCAGGCCTTTCTTCTGCACAGTAAGTCTACAGCATCTGATATTCCAAGGTGATCCTCCATCCAAGTACTAAACAGGCCTGACCCTGCTCAGCTTCCAAGATCAGGCCCACAGGATACCATGGCTCCAAAACGCAAAGATTATTGGAAGCATTACCTAACTCTTCCTGGGAGTAAGTGCTTATGGATTTTATAGTACAAGTAACCTTAGTACGAGTTGTGTCACCATCATCTTCATGGTGAACTTGCTCATAAATATGGCACCTTTCATCATAGTGGAAGGAGTTCCCTCACGCCAGCGAAAGTCAGACTGCTTTTGAATAAGGTACATGGTCTGTCTTCTGACTCATTTTCAGATTAAGTCCTCATAGATGCAAAATGGGGAAAGATCCTTTACAAATAAGGCTTTAATTGGGACAGGAGAAGAAAAGGTCAGCAGGCTTTGTCTCTAGTCTTTCTCATTCCATCATGCCCTAAGCCTCTGTTAGATGTCACTTTTATAACACTAATTAGGCCTGATTCTTGTCAGAATACACATACAATATATTGGCAGGGCATCGTAGGAGAAGCACTTTACACCTTCAGTTTAAAAAGCTCTTCAAACAAATTCACTACAAAAATTATAAGAAATTTAAATGCGATGCCATCTGAATTTAGAAGAGAGCTTGTCATGCCACCCTCAGTTCTTATGTGGTCACTGTCAGTCTACTAGTGAAAGTGTGCAAAGACAGAAAGGAAACATCGCCCCGCCTTGCTGTTCGTTCTCTAGTAGCAAGCCAGTACCGTGTGCACAACTCTTAACTTTGAACGGCAACAGGTCTTGTGTTTTTTCTCATCAACTCAACCAAGTCCGAATGCAAAGGAAAAGAACAGAGGCCAGAGACTTTAGGACATCTGCT
Organism: Ichthyophis bannanicus; assembly: GCA_033557465.1. NCBI lineage: Eukaryota > Metazoa > Chordata > Amphibia > Gymnophiona > Ichthyophiidae > Ichthyophis > Ichthyophis bannanicus. The sequence goes on along the minus strand of CM066044.1, from coordinate 41,631,974 downwards.
TTGTGATCACTGCGCCAGAAATGCTGTCTCATTCTTCTGACTCTGCAAAACTGGTCCACAAGTTCAGTATTGGTTCAACAGAAAGGCCAAAGGAAGACATTTCAGCTGAAGTGTGTATTAAACTAATAGTCCCCAAGTCAGCCAATGCCAGAGATCTGAATTGAATTTATTATGTACCATGTCAGCATATGTCACAGCAGTTAAATACACTGGAAGTAATAAAGTCAAGCGAAGTCATGCTGTCCCATAAAGTAGCCAACACAGATTCCTTTTTAAGAATGGGCAATTATTGAAAGATTTTGGGGAGCAGTTACTAAGCTTAGTTTACCATGGGAGTCACTAACCTGCGGTAACTCAGTATTGCAGGTTAGCGACTCCCACAGTAAAGGAATAACGCAACTTGTGATGATCACTGTAAGCTGCCTTATTCCAAGGGAGAAATAATACCAAGGTTGACTTATTTTTCCTGGCCAGGAGCAGCAGGTGGCCTGATGTGCCTTGCTGTGTTCTTAAAGGGCCAGCTGTGTACAGAGAACACCGGTCCTCCAGATGTTCCCACCCCCGGCATCAGCAAGAAGGAGGCCTACCACTTAAAGTAGCCTGGTGATCTAGTGGTACCCAGATGGGAGTGACACTCACTTGCTCCCATCCAGGCCTGTGCTGGGTTCATAATGGCACCTGCAATCCCCTAGCAGATATCTTGTGGTACTTCCGCTGGCTTTGACTTTTAGAGGTAGTATCACAAGACTACCACTAGGGGATCGCTAATGACATTTTGAACCCAGTGCAAGCAGGTGAGGGTCTCTTCTGTCCAAGTACCATTGGACCTCCAGGCTACTTTAGAGGTAGGCTCTTGGAGGCCTAAGTTGGATGGAAAGCCTAAGACTGGAATCCAGGCGATGGGTCTGTGATCTTGCCTTTGGGGAGTGGGGAGGGTCGGATGCATGTGTTGGGAGAGGGACTGCTCCTTGATGGTGCTGAGAAGACGTGGAGACCCCCAGTCCACTGGTGATCTCTGTACATCACTAGCCCTTTAAGATCACAGCCTGAAGCATTGGGCTGTGTGTTAGAGGCTTGGTGTTCCATTTTTTCCTTAATAATGCACTTGCAGTAATCTTGTGAATCGCATTATTTGATTTGCATAATGAGATATTTAGTATGCATTTGTATGCTTTGCATCTCATTAGTGTTTAATGCTCATTATGGTAGCAAATTGTATGTTACAGTAAATAATGCATGTTATTGTCCTTTAACATGCATCAAGGACCAAACACGCTGCGTTGCTACCATAATGCACTTTAGTAACTTCCCCCTGCTTATACAATTTCCTAGTATTTATTTATTTATTTATTTCATTTTAATTTATTTATCAGGTTTTATATACCGCTTTATCATTTCAATCAAAGCAGTTTACATTGAAACTTAAACTTGGTAATGTACATTAAACAGGGGCATTGATAACTTGGACCATGTATCACGCTAGAACCCAATACAGAGGCCAGATGGGTATCTCTCGTCCTTTCTCAAGGCGTAATGTATTCATGACAAAATCACATCCTATACATGGAGGAAACACCACAGTCAACATGCTGAAAGCAGTAGGTGTATCTATGATGGGAAAACAAAAGCTTTTTTTTTTTAAGTGTTTTTTATTCAATGTGAAAGACAGATAAATAACATACACAGTTGGTTTATCATTTACAGGTGAATAACAGAAGTTCCACATCCTTCCAACTGTTCCTTGATGCACCAACTGCCAGCACATTTTCCTTCTACTCATTCCCACTTCAATAATTAAGGGGCATGTTTACTAAAGAACGCTATTTGCGCCGCATCCCGTTATCGCATGGTAAGGTACATTACCGCGCGATAATGGCGCTTTAATGCGCAATAAGGTACCTTATCGCATGTTAAAGCGCCATTATCACGCGGTAATGTACCTTACCGCGCGATAACAGGACGCAGCGCAAATAGCGTTCTTTCGTAAACATGCCCCTAAGTTTGGTAGCCAGCTTGACCCACAACATAAAACAGTGGGCCTAGGATCCCTCCCCTTAAGTTTACACTTTCCCAACCATTTCATCATCCCCAGAACAATACATTTTACTCATAATTTTCTGCCAAATTTAGAGTAATGGATAATTGTAAAGAAGGTTAAATTTTTAAAACAAATTCAACAATCAACTGTTAACTTGTGCTCACCTTGCTGTCCGAGTGCGATGCTTAATCACCATCTGTTCATCCTACCCTGAATTGTGTGGGGTCTGGGGTAAGGGATCCAACCCTGTGATGAGTGGGGGAGCCCCCTTTTTTCGCTGTCAAAAACGGGTCCCAAACTTTCCTGAAGAGCCATTCCTTCCCCGTAATCCATAAGTCAGTCTGTCAAATCTTACCACTCCCCAATTTTAATGTACCAGTCTTCCAATGATAGCCCTCCTTCCGAGCACCACTTCCATGCGAAGGCTACCCGGGCAGCCAACAGCAATTTGCCTTTGAGTAACTCTCCCCTCCTACATGTGGCTGGACCCTGCGGAATCCCTAAAAGCATTTCCCCTGATGTCAACACGAGGTGGGGAATACAGCAGACAACAATATGGTTTCTACTCCCCTCTAGAACCTTTGGATCACAGGACACTCCCACCATATGTGGTAAACAGAGCCCTCTTTTCCGCAGCCCCTCCCCTGTGTCCCTGAGTTGGGCCTTGCACATTTGTACTGGGATAGTATATAATCTATGTGTGATCTGAAATTGAGTTTGTCTCCAGGAGGTGACCCATGTGAGTCTGTAAACTCCCCGTGGATCTTCTCCTACGTTCGCTCATCAAGTTCTTCCCCTAGCCATTTCTGCCACCCCGAACGATGCAGCTGTACTTTCTTATGCTCCTCTTCTATCTGCACCCCATAGAGATTTGAGAGCAGGGCTCTCATCCCTTTATCCTTGTACAGTGCTATTTCCAATGTTGTGCTTGGTCGGGTAAACTGGGCTCAGAACAAAAACACGTAATTGAAAGTACTGGTAAAAAGCACCTTATAGCCGTATTGACAGTATCCCTCCCTCCGCCAATAAATCAGCAAACTGCACTATCCCGTGCTCTTGCCCTTGTTTACTCAATTCTTTAAAATCTTTCCCCGAGGAAGGTGAGTAGTCTATCAACTTAGACCACCTCGATTTAAATGTAGGAACCAGCCTCTCTGTTTTCCCTCCAGGCTTAGCCGTCACAGGGGTCCTAAAAAGGGGCGACTCCTCAGAATGTCCCTACCACTCTCCTCCTCCATACCATCCTCTATCCATTCAAAAACTGAGAAGAGGGCGAGTAGTTCCCTCTCTAAACCCACCCAGAGAGCCTCCGGCAATCTAAGGTTATGCTCCATCAGCGCTTTAAGTACAGCAGCCCTGTGGTACCACTTAAGAATTGGGAATCAAAGCCCTCCCTGTTCTTTCGATCTATACAATCACCATGCACTAATCTTGAATCTTTTTCCCCTCCAAACAAAACGCACCAGTCATTGCTCCCATTTCCTCATGGCTACCATCAGCAACCTAATGGGCAACTGTGTAAAGAGGAAGAGAAATTTGGGGATAAATATTCATTTTTAGGGCAGCTATCCATCCACACCAGCTGAGGTATAGAGAGGACCAGTTTTCCAAATCCTTGCCGCGCCTAATGTCCATTTGAATGGGAAATTCACAATTGGCTCTTGTTGGAGTCCCCCCAGGGCCATAGGCCTTGTTTAACTTTAAAACCTGATACTTGACAGAAGCTGGCAATTTCTGTTAAAAGAGCTGGCAATGAGTCCGTGAGTGGGTCATGAAAATTAGCGTATTGTCCACATATAGCAAGATCTTATGGTGAAGATCCCCGGTTCACATGCACCCATGCTGCAAATGCTTCTATCACAATCACAAACAACATAGGGAATAAGGGGCATCCCTATCGGGTCCCTCACTATAGAGCAAATGTCAGATAGTTGGCCATTCACCAAGATACGAGCAGAAGGAGCAATGTACAATGCTTGTACCCCTTGTATGAATCTCTTCCCCAGCCCTAATTTGTTCATCATTGCAAACAAGAAATCTCACTCCACCCTGTTGGAGGCTTTCTCTGCATCCAGTGTGACACAGAGGGTGGGCTCTCTTTTGACCTTGACAGATTAATCGCCCTTCTGATATTATCTGAGATAAAACGACCACTTATGAAACCTCTTTGGTCAGGGTATATCAGCCCTAGAAGCACTCGTTCTAGTCACAATGCCAGGATCTTGGCGAATAGCTTGGCATCACTATTGATGAGAGCAATGGGTCGGTAACTCCTGCATTGATCTGGCGGTCTTCCCTTCTTGTGCAAAACTATTATGTTAACTTGCACATGGACCCCGGTAAAGGCTTACCCTCCAAAATCCCTGAGAAAAGTCTAGCAAGTTGCGGGACCAGATCTTCCCTCAATCTGTGATAATATTCAACTGGGAAGCCATCCCCTCCCGCAGCCTCCCCTTTTAGGAGTGCTTTAATCGCTCAAGCCACCTATGTGGGACTAACAGGACCCCCCAAGACCACTGCCATACAGGGTCAGACCAAGGTCCCTCAAGCCCAGTATCCTGTTTCCAACAGTGGCCAATCCAGGTCACAAGTACCTAGCAGTTTACCAAAAAGACAAACAGGTTCCACAATGCTTGTATTGGGGCAAGCAGTGGATATCCCAGGTCCCCTTTAATAATGGTTTATGGACCTTTCCTCCAAGAACATGTCCAAACCTTTTTTAAACCCACCTACACTAATAGCTTTTACTACATCCTCCGGTAACAAATTCCAGAGTTTTATTACGCATTGAGTGAAAAAAATTAAACAGTTTATATTGTAGCTTCATTGCATGTCCCCTATTCTTTCTACTTTGATTTCAAGATACAGTGGTATATTTATTTATTTTTTATTTATTTACATTCTCTTATATACCGCGCTATTCTGCATCAGTGCGGTTTACATTGAACTGAAATTACATTGAACAGGGCATTATAACTTGGAGATAACTATTTTACAGGGAACATGGGCTATGGAGGGTTAAGTGGCTTGCCCAAGACCACAAGGAGCACCTGTGGGACTAGAAACCCCAGTCCTTCCGGCCCAAGGTTGCTGACCTCTAGTGGGATTTGAACCCCCGACTTTCCAGCCTGAAGTACCTTGCCCCAACCACTAGGCTACTCCTCCACTCCATTTATTTATATAAATTCTTTTAAATAAATAAATACTTTTTGATGGCATAAACAATCAATCTACGTTTACCCGTTCCACTCTGTTCATTAATTAATAGACCTCTATCATATCTCTCCTTGGCTGTCTCTTTTCCAGGTTGAAAAGCCCTAACCTTTTAAGCCCCTCCTCATAAGGGTATCCTTGCATCCCCTTTGCCATTTTGCTGGCTCTTCTCTGAACCTTTTCTAATAACACTATATCCTTTTTAAGATACGACGACCAGAACTGCGCACACAATATTCAAGGTGTGGTCGCACCATGGAACGATACAGAGGCATTATAATATCCTTTGTTTTATTTTCCATTCCTTTCCTTATGATACCTAGCATTCTATTTGCTCTCTTGGCCACCGCTGCACACTGGGAGGAGGGTTTTAACATGTTATCCACAATGACGAATAAATCTTTTTCCTGCCTCTTTCTCATCCACACTAGGGAGAGAAATACCATCCAGATAGGAAGCTATTTGACCCAGGGAGAGCCCCCTCCCTCCATCTGGTAGAGCTGCTCATAAAAGGAGCGGAATTCTGCACGTATCCTGGCATTGGTGACTACCCTTTGCCCTCCTGGCACTTTCATTTCTGCTACCAGTCGTGCTTCCCTCCTCTTCCACAGTTACCATGCTAATAATTTTCAAGCCTTATTGCCACTCTCCATATAATTTCTTTTCAGGGTTCATTCTTTCTGTGTTCAAGAGTTTAATTTAGCCCTGGAACAGCACAGTTGCTGGAATACCCACCTCGCCCCTGTCCTACTCTTATCTTTCTGCAGGATCCCTACTTCCTCCAGCAGTTGTTTCCTTTCCCTTTCCTGCTCTCTCTTCCTAATGTATTAGTATTCCTCTCATGTAAGCTTTTCCTGCATCCCACAGGATGTCCTCTGCTACCTCTGTATACTCTTGCCCCGACTGCCGGAGCTTAGCAATCATTTTCTCTGATGGCAACAGAGAGACATTTGCCCTCCATGTGTGTTCTCCCTTTCTTATATGTTGCAATTGAGGGGTCCAGATACAAGTTACCATACTGTGATCGGATAAGTGTATAGGGTGAATCTGTACCTTATCTGTAACCCACAATTGATCCCACTTTCCCAAGAGTCAAGTCTAGAATAGGTGTTAGTGTGTGATGCAAAGCATGTAAATTCTCTCTTGATATGGTTTTCTTCTCACCATGTATCTATTAGGTCCCACCTCTTCATACAGCGCAGCAGTTCCACCCCTCCCATCCATGTTTCATTACCTGTATTTGGACCTATCCCCTTCCCCCCAAGGTACAATTCATGTCTCCTGTTATTATCCATTCCCTTTTGGCAACCTGTTGGAATTCCCACAGCCAAATTTTGAAAAAGTGCCCAATCTCCATTTGGTGTGTAGAGGTTCAAGAACACTACTCCATTCTGGTCCACCCTTCCCACTGCCCAAACCACCCTCCCTTGATTGTCTCCCTCGGAGGTGTAGGGAACAAAAGGCATCCGCTTGTGAATGAGTATGGCTACTCCCAGTTTCTTAGAGTTATAGGGAAAGCAATATAATTGTTCATATCTTTGACTCTTTAATTTATCATGTTCCACCCTGGTGAGATGTGTCTCCTGTAAAAGAGCCTCGTCTACATGGGCCTTAGCCAGATAGGTAATGACCCTTTTCCTTTTAATAGGGCTGTTAATTCCCCGGATGTTAAGTAAAGCTACTTTAAGGCCCACCATTGCACTTTTTGTATTGACCCCCTCCTCCCTCCATCCCTCTCGACAGCATCAGTGAGAACTCAACAGGACATAATCATTAACACTACCAATTGCATAACTCTACATACCCCAATCTATACTTCCCTCCACACATTTTACACATTACGGCTTCCATGGACACACTCATTCACTCAGCCCTCCCCACTCCTGGTCCTCACACAATCCATCACTTTTCGGCCCCCCTCCCCACCAGCACCCCCACCAATCATCCATTCTTCATTACCGTACAACCAAAGATCCTTTAATGAGAGTTATGGGGCAACGTTATGCCTCTGTTCCCCATTTGTGCATTGTTCAAGCCAATCAGGATCTTTAGGTCTTTCATTTGGGAGTATCCCCGGCTGAGGAACCTTGATTCTGGTTCTGAAAAGCATCTGTGGGAGAACTCTGCTGGGAACTGGGCTCCAGTTGTTCCTGCAAGCCTTCCTGCTCCATGGTGCTCTTGACGTCATTCACCCGACTGAACAGCTCCTGATCATGGGGTTCTGTGGGTTCCCTCAATGTCTCTGCTCGTGGACTGCAGTGGCCTCTTTACTGATTTGGCTCCTTTCCAGCCCCTGTTTCGAGAAACATCTCCAGCGCCTCCAGTGATAAGAACAATTTCCTTAGTCCGTTCATGACCATATTGAGTCTAGCCAGATACCAAATGGACGCCTCCATGGGCCAGGGATTCTTTGATTTGTAACAGTTCTTTTCAACGCTTGACAGTCTCAGCTGCCAGATCAGGGAAGATAAATACCTTCCAGTCTCTGAAATTAACAAAGCCAGTCCTCCTCGCTGCTCTAATAATATATTCCTGGTCTTGAAAGTGGAAAAGGTTGACCACAAAGGCTTGAGGTTGCGCTGTTGAGTCTGAGTGCACTTGCAGCTTCCTATGGGCGCATTCGATCGCGTAGGGATTTGGAGGACATCCAGGAAAGAATGCCTCAAAGAGCCTCTTCATGAATGATATCACATCCTCCCCTTCTACCCCTTCAGGGATGCCGAAGATTCTCACATTTGATCAGCGCTCTCTATTCTAGAGGTCCTCCATCTTTGATTGCAACCAGCCCACTTGTAGTTGGAGTGCTGACACGGATCGCTGTAGGTGGGTCTGAGTATCGTCGGTTTTACTGATGCTGGCCTCTGCTTCCTCAAGGCGGATTCCTACCACCATAAACCTTTCCTCAATTTTAGACTTTCCCTCCTATCTCTTTTTTAAAATCTCAGATCTCAGTCAAAATAGTCAGGAGATCCATGGGTGGATTATCTCCACTTTCAGTTCCCCTACTCCTAGTAGAAATGCAGGAGACACTGGGGCCTGCTCTCCACTCTTGGACTAGCTGCTATTGTGGACTTTGGCGGCGTATAGGTCCCGAATTGCTTGGGTCATTTTTGGCTTGGCTGCTCTCAGCATTATATGTGTTTTGAAGGTAGACCTTGCACAGGGGAGTTGGCAAATTATCTTAATAAGTGTACAAACCTGAGGAGCATGCTCAGACATGTCCACCCTCCATGATTGCCAAACTGGAAGCCACAGAAGCTCTTGATACTCTTTTCTGAACGGATGAACTCTGGGGGTCAATATCTACTAAAAAAAAAAAAAAAAACACCTCCCTCCAAAGCCAGGGTATGTGGACTATGGTCTCAAGCTCTCAAATTTACTGCTAATGCTCACCACAGTATTGGTATCGTACCAAAGAGAGTTTCTTGCTGAAGTTCATAGGATGTACTACGTATGACAGCCTGTTAAGGTGTGCCTGGAAATTCCACAGCATGATGGGAAATATACCGTTAGCTTTCTGCCACATGTTCCTGGCAGGACCATACCAAACTGGACCTACACCTTGTGCAACTTGTGCACTTAGTGCCCCCATACCCCACTCAGCTGCAAGTAAAAATTCATTTTTATCAAGCTTCCTGGAAGCCCAGTGAAGACATCAGTGCCCCTTCCTTGCTTGCGTTCTGTGCGGCTGCAACACTGCACAACCCTTGGTACGGCCTGGTTCCTGGTCTCTGATTGTATTGCTTGGTACTTAAGAACTTCTCCCTCTCCACACAATTTACAGAATAATCACTTGGCCCTAACACTTTTATCAAGGCTGTTCTTGCATTTTAGTTCTTACACCAATGTCTTCAATCAAGCTCTTTATCAGTCAGAATGAGAACTTATCATTTGTATAGCACTACTATGCCTACATAGTGCTACACACACACACACATGTAAAGGATAGTCACAGAGCTTCCAATCTATTCAAAACAGAACAAACATAGGACTGGGATAATTCTTTAAGAGACATTATTAAACACACATGTGTGTTAGACAGGAGAATAAGTGGGTCAGTATCCAAAAGCAGCCTGGAAAAGGTGGATTTGTAGTCTGGATGTGAAAAGGACCAGAGATGGAGCTTAACGTTCCAACTCAGGTGGTCTGTTCCAGACATACAGTACAGCAAGGTGGCACAAACAAAGTCTGGAGTTGGCAGTAGAAAAGAAGGGCACAGATTAAAGTGATTTGCCTGATGAATGGTGTTCCCAAGGAGTGCTGTAAGGAAAGATAAGAGGAGAGTAGTGAGGATACGAGGTAGAATGAATGCACGTGTACGTCAGTAGGAAAAGTCTGAACTGTTTGCAAAAATGGAAAGGAGCCAGTGAAGTGACTTGAGAAGAAGGGTTATGTGAGCGTAGCAACAACGGCAGAAGATGAGCCAAGCAACTGAGTTTTGAATCATTGAAGGGGAGAGGGATGATTTACTCGGAAACCAGTGAGGAGCAGGTTGCAATAGTCTGGAACATAGATTCTTACAAGAGATACAATCACTGCACTGGGAATTATTCTTGACAAAAAAAATTATCATTTCCCCCTTACATCTCAGTTTGACAAAAAGATGTTTCTTTATTTTCTCAGAATAAACAGATCAATAAAAGTCTACCTTAATGCCATGCCATTAAAAACTTTCATTTCTGCTTTCATTCTCACCAATTCAATTATTCGTAGCTTCCTTTGTCAATTTTACCTTTATATTCTATCAAATACCCTGAGTTTGTCCAAAATTCTGCAGTAAAGTTAATTTATGTCAAAAGATCAGATGATGTTACCCCACTGTGACAGAGCAGCACTACCTCACTATAATAAATAGAATCAAGCCTTATATTCAAAGCATTTGTAATCTTTACTATTTAGTTTTTATTTATTCTATGTGAGATTATATTTTCACTTACATTCTTAGTGCTACTTCAAGGCCCCGTCCCCCTCCCTTTGGTCTTCTGTTAAAATAATTGTCTAATAGAATTAATGTTGTTCTACTACTGTATATTGCCCCCTTCTTTTATATTATGATGTGACTCACCTTTTTACCTTATTATGTTGATCTACCCTGTGTAAGTAACGGTGCTGCATAGACCTTTTGATCTCATAGAATCTGTAAACTCTCATACAGACAGATTTATGCAAATGGAAGTTGAAACCCTCCGCCCAGTCTGGAGTCGCAGCCAAAAAGCAAACGGAATGCAAGGAATCATAAGGAAAGAGATGGAGAATAAAAACAAGAATATTATAATGCCTCTATATCGCTCCATAGTGCGACTGCACTTTGAATATTGTGTGCAATTCTGGACGCCATATCTTAAAAAAGATATTGCAGAATTAGAAAAGGTCCAGAGAAGAGAGTCAAAAACGGTAAAGGGGATGGAAGGATATTCCTACAAGGAAAGGCTTAAAAGGTTAGGGCTTTTCAACTTGGAAAAGAGACGGCTGAGTGGAGATATGATAGAAGTCTATGAAATAATAAATGGAGTGGAACGGGTAAACGTAGATCGGTTGTTTACTCCTTCATAAAGTAGAAAGACTAGGGGACATGCAATAAAGCTACAATGTAGCACATTTAAGATACAGAGAAAATATGTTTTCACTCAACACATAATCAAACTCTGGAATTCTTTACCAGAGGATATAGTAAAAGCTGTTAGTGTAGCTGGGTTTAAGAGAGGTTTGGACAAGTTCCTGGAGGAAAAGTCCATAAACCATTATTAAAGTGGATTGGGGAAATCCATTGCTTACTCCTGGGACAAGCAGAATGGAAACTGCCTACCTTTTGGGAACCTGACAGGCACTTGTGACCAGGATTGGCCACTGTTGGAAATAGGATACTGGGCTTGATAGACCCTTGGTCTGACCCAGTATGGCATATCTAGTGTTCTCAAAATTAAGAAAGAGATGGGTGATAATTTGAAGGGCGTGTAAGGTCCAGTGAATGTATTTTAAGAAGTGGCATAACCACAGCATGTTTGAAGGCAGCAGGAAGCAATAGGTAGCGGATATGACCAATGAGAGGAATGACATCAGGTTAGAACTTAATAGACAAGTGGGAATGACAGTAGAAGGCAGTGAGCTTGGAGGAAATACGATGTGCAGCTTCTTCCTCAGTAATTTTAGGAAAGGAAGAAAGGGTGGAATGGGTTGAAGGAAGGACTGAGAACGAAGCAGGGGAGGAGAGATGGAGGGACCCTGCGGAGAATCCAGCACTAATACTGTGAACTTTGTCATGGAAGTAGTCAGCCAAAGTCTGGGCAGAAAGCAAAAGAGGAGTCCAAGGCAGAGGTTGAGCGTGGCAAAGATCAGAGGGCGAGAGGCGAGAGAGCTTGCCAGATGGACATAGTACTCTTACTTGGGAAATGTTATAGCAGGTCATAAGGAGATTAGCAAGAATCTGAAATATAAGATGTCAGCATAGGCACAGGATGTTAGCCAAAAGACTCAGCAGAGGTACAGGCAGCAGATTTTGGATGTCAGCCAAGGCCAGATATCATGTGACTAGCTGTGCTTGAACGAATCTTATTTTTTCATACAAATATGCACAATTGCATCCAGTGCTTCCTTCAATGTGCTGTATACCATCTTACTCACTTATCCCATTCTATCCACGACCACAAGTAATTGTTCTTCAAGAGATGTAGAACAGATGACAAATTCTCAAACAGATGCTACAAACACGAGTACTGTGCTGTGTACAGTCAGCTGACCTCAAACGGCATGAAAATCCCAGAGAAGATTGCACAATGTCTTCCAGTTAAGGGTGAACAATGGTACATCTAATCTTATCTCATTCTCTGGGCCCATTGGGGGAAACACAGCTATCTTAACCAACTCCTTACTACCGATGATTGCTAAGAAGGCACAGCACATAAAAATCAGGTGATCTTGGATTAAGTTATTAGCCTCAACATTTAGAAGTACCAGGCTTTCTAATAACTGAAATATGGTACTTGTTCCATAAATCAGTGGGATTAATAATTCCCCTTCCTCAAATATGGCCGGCATCTTCCATTATTACAAAGACATTTCACAGAGAATAATCCCCAGGACTTCCTGAGTGAAGAGACAATGTCAACATGTAAACGAGGGCCATTTCATTGCTACGATCTTTAGAAAAAGGTGCTGCTTAACTATTGAATCACTGTTTCCAAAACCTAAACGGGAAACTGTTGCTCATTGCATTCCACCAGGGGCTGAGGGGATAAAAGCAGTGATGAGGGTGAATCGCACACTCTATAAGAAGGAAGTCAGAGATGTAACACAGCTAGGGTTGCCAGCTGTCCTGTTTTTATCAGGATTGTACTCATTTTTGGAAGCTTGTCCTGATTTGGTCTTTAATTTTGGCATTTTGTCCTGACTTGTCCTGCATTTCTGAAAAGTTTTGACAGATGATTAAGATTAATACAAATTAAGTTATTTTTATTTGCTTATTGTACATAAAATGGAGAAATGAAACATTATAAGTTTTTCCTTTTTCAACGTGCGAGTGTGACTCAGTGTTTTTGCCCAAAAATGTTCCTTTTGGCGTTTGTTTGAAAAAGGGGAAAATTGTGGGCTCTTTCCCGAAAATGGGAACATTTGGGTTCTATTGTATATACAAAATATAGCAAATTTAAGATGTATGTAAAGAGGGGGAAAATAAAAATATTTTCCAGAAGCATGAAATCTTGATCATAGTTTATCATGTGTTAAAATTTTTCAATTTTTGCCATCATAGTAATGTTACTAATATAAATTAATTTCCAATTATGCATAATGTCACTAGTGAAATGAGTATTTTCGGTGTGCAAGAAGCAATGGACGGATGATCAAAATCAATTGGATATTAAAACTGTAAAATGCTTACTTCAAGTTAAAATAACTATTCATTATCTTGTGGGGGATATGTACAAAAAGATTTTGGCTGACAAAAATCTGCTAAATCAAATATCGTCAAACAGTATATACATGTAAATAAAGTTTTATTGTGTTTGATGCCTAATAAAACGTTTTTTTGAAAAGTGTTCTGTTTGAAAAAAATGTCCTGATTTTGGACCAAAGGTATCTGACAAACTTAAACACAGCCCCTTTTTTTCAGCAATTCCCCATTTACAAAGCCAAGAATAAACGATTGCCTCTCCCATCAAAGAGAGATGCAATGAAGAAACTCCTATTTTTCAAGGCGGGGTGGGAGGGAGAGGAGGGGAGTCATTTCAGTGCTGCAGAAAACATAAAACTGCACTTTGAAAACGAACATTGCCTAATCTCAATAATCTAGGTTGGACACCATGAAAGAAACTGGCTAAAATTCTGAAAGCTTTGTTGGGGAAGGTATTCCAGTACCGTTAATAGACATAATAGCTAGTTTCAACCCCAAGAACCTGCTTGCTGTCCAAGAAATGACCAGTTTTAGTCATATAGCCCAGGGCTATGTTGTCTATGCTAGGAAGAGTTCAACAGGAAACCTGCTATTCTCCTCAACACAAAGTTCAGCTTGGTGAGCACAGGGTGCATTGTGTTGTTGATGAATGACATGCGTATTGTTAAGGATAACTGGAACAGAAGCAGTTGTACAATGTCCTAGCATGCTATGGAGCATGCCAAACCTAAATTACTGGTATTAGAGAGTAGCTCCATTCCTAAGAGTCATACCAGTGGCAGATATTGCAGGAGGCGATAAAGCATCTGTACAAGTCGTTAGTGGGGTCTATTCTGGAGCACTGTGTGCCGTTCTGGAAGCTGAACCTGCAAAAGAATATCGACGTAGAAGGGCTACAAAAAACATGCAGAGTCTTCATGAAAGCCTTTATGAAAAGATCCTTCAGGACTTACATTTGTAAACCTTCAAAGCCCTCAAAGGCACAAGACAGACATTGGAAGCACATCTTTTTCAGTGGAAAGGAAATTTTAGTACAAGGGGTCTAGATACGATACTCAGCAGTATAACATTAGATTAGGATGCACGCAGCAAAATAATTTCATTCCGTATTACATTCGTTTTGGCCACTTTTCCCCAATGTAATTGATATTTTATGTTTGTTTCACTCATTCATGTTAATAAAAGTGTTTTAACTTTCATGAGAACTGTTTAACGTCTAGAAATTGACTTTATTTTCATTATTCATAGGTCAATGTGCATTAAATTGATCTTGTGTGCACATTAAGGCTCCTTATCAAAGCACGTTTAAGCTGTTCTAAGTAAGGTAGTCCTTTGTAGGATTTGTGGTGTCAAGTCCAGTAGGTCCAAAATTTGTATTTTATAGTGGGTTGACCCAAAGTAAGATGAGAATCACCATAGGATCAAGAAATTAAGGGGCATGTTTATTAAACCGAGATAAATGGTAGCATAGGGTTTAGCATATGGAAAGTGCCGCACTCAAAGTTAGTGCGGGGTCACACGCTACAAACCTGTGCTAACAGGCTAGTGCACGACGGGGTGGGCAGGAGGTGGATGCGGACACTGACAGCACATCACAGTGCAGGTGTTATGGCCGTGTGCTAACCATAATTGTTGCTGTTAGCTCCTCCCATTGAGATGGCATTAAGTGTGCTTAAGCTAAGTGCAGCCATGTGCCAGACATCACAACACACGATTGGCAGAGGGACACAAACAATGAAGGTGTAGCGGATATCTGCACTGTTTTTGCAGCTCAGCAGTGCACTAAAGAGATGCCTCTTAGTAAACATGACCCTAAGGAGACTTCCACAGGATAAAATTGCTGCCTTCCACATGGCTGGATGTAAGATCAAAACTGCTTAAACGCAGTTCCTTTCTCTAATATACAAACCGAGCCTTCGCTAGCGAGCCGAGTGGTGAATTATCCGGAGTAACCACTATCCAGATCGCAATCTACATTAAAGTTGCTGTCCTAATTATAAGCAAATCTATCTGGATAGCAGACTGATCGCTATTTATATAATGCCACCAATCACCATATTATCTGAATATTCGGCCACTATCCCAATAACAACGCTGAATATCGAGAGTTTTTTAACCACCTCAGCCAGCATTTACAAAAAAAAAACAAAACCCCACTGACTGCAGCAACTGAATATCAGCCTGTGAAAGTCTCACTGAAGTAAAGCTGGCGAAGCCCACTGACAAGAAATCAGTAGTATGAGAAACCCTGGCAAAGAAATTCATAGTATATACTACTGGTTTAAATTACGTTCAAGCAAAACAATATAGTAAAGTGGAGCATTCACTCCCTTCAGCTGCAACACTCTAACAAGGTCTCAGACTTATACCGCACTTCAATCTAGATGTACGTCCATTCATATAGTGCTATATTTGCATCAATGACCTTATTAAATATTTCCTTCAATTTTCATTACATAGCTGTTCAGACTCATAAACGATGGACTAGAACTTAACTTAATTGCTCCACCGAGTCATGACCAGCTGGAAAAATGGATCCCGACGCTCGATTTAGGCGCCGCAAAGGCGTTTCAAAATGATATTTTCTTCAGGAGATCCTTTCGCTTAGTAAATAACGATGCTGCCCACGCCCCCCTTCATCTATCACTGATGCAGAATAGCGCGGTATATAAGAGAATATAAATCTATCACTCATACATTCAACTGCTTCCATGTCTCCCGAAGAAATTCATAGGGCATTGCCAGAATTCACACACAAGTGCATTGTTTATTATTAAGTTTTGTTGTTATTTATTTTACATATTATTGTGTGTGTGGCTTTATTATGCTATTATTACATTTATCATTTTATATATGCATTGCTAGCTCGAGTTATAAATGTTTTAAAGAAAGAAAAGATGTCCTCCAACGTCTGATTCTAACTGATCCATGCAGGCTGCCCATTTATAGAAGTCTACTCCCTCAAGGATACATCCCAGCTGCAAGATGTAGGCCAGGGATGTGTATTCACTTCAGGAAATTTTATCCATTTAAAGAAGGCGCACTAAGGGGCCCTTTTATTATGTGCATTATGCAGTCAATGCACAATTTGGCAAGCGTTAACTGTTTGGCCCACATTAACCGTTCCATGGGGGAATGACTGCTTATGCACGCTGATTTTCATACTGACTGTCAGTTGCACATTAGGGTGATGAACGGGCGGGTTAGGAGAGGAGTGTAACTGTGGCAAGCACATTGCAGTTGGCACAGGAAGAACGAATCACCTGCTGTCAATGTTGCAATTGGCACAAGTGCATTTACCGCCACAATAGCAATAGGCGGAGGTAAGTGCACCCACGGTAACTGCACCATGCATTAGAGTACGCATCTGCACGTTAACTGTTGGGAACATGCTAGGCACACCCCTGACAGTTACTGGGGAGGCTTTCGGTTTTTGCACTTAGTGCACTTTAGCCAAATGTCTCCTAAACGGCTTACCACTAAAAAGCATCTACCTCCTCCAAAGGGCCCAAAACATATGCGCCAAGATGGTTACAAAAGCTAAACTAACAGACCATGTGACCCCAACACTTTTAGACCTGCATTGGCTCCCCATATGCAGCCGAATAAAATATAAAATCCTCCTAACTACTTTTAAACTCATTAATAACATCTCTCCCTCACAATTATCTACACTAATACAACCCCCATCAGAAACTAGAACGCGCAGACAGAACGCAACCCACTCCCTCAACATAAAGACAAATTTCAGAAAATCCAAAGCAACAACAGGCGATAGAGCCTTCTCCTTTGCTGCCCCTACCCTCTGGAATGAAATTCCATTAACCCTCCGCATGATAAAGGACCTCCACCAATTCAAAAAGGAATTAAAAACATACCTTTTTACAAAACACTTTGAGATCCCCTACCAACAATAAACCTCTCCAAGACAATCACAAAAAAATATCCACAGTCCTCAAGACAGAACAAATGACTAACAAAAGAAAGATACTTACCTTACTATACACAACATCCAAAAGATTTACCCAAACTGACGGCTATATCACTTCTGTAAATAACTACCGTTAATTAACTATGTTATGCTCCATGTTTCATAACCTGTACATAGGTTTTAAAAAAGTGTTATTGTTAACGTTAAAAATATGTTCCATGTAACAAAACGTGTATATAGTTAAAACATGTTCCATGTAAAATATACGGAAGTACGTTAATTTTTGTTCAATGTAAACCGCCCCTGATCTCTGGAAGGGGCGGTATAGAAGAAACTGTTAAATAAAATAAAATAAATAAAAATAAATGGCCCTTAACAGACTATGGCGGTTATTTTAAAAGCCTGAGTCATAATTTGGACATCCAAGTCAGAGAGATGTCTCCAGAGCCATCAGGGAAGTGCTTGTTTTGGCTGTAAAATATCCAGAGGGTGTAGAGATGGTGGAGGGTTATGTGACCTCCCCAAGATCACAAGGAGCAGCAGTGGAATTTGATCCGTGGCTTCACTGGTCCTAGATATTAGGCTATTACACGTCCCTATTCTAAATACCCTTCTGTGAACGTCTATGCAGGCACATCCAGGTTTGGGAAGCCATGTCTACACCTGGACATGCCTGCCTTTTTTTCCCCCACACATTCTGGTTTGCACATCCCAAATTGCACGTGGACGTCTTTTGCAAAATGTGTCTTCATGGACATAAAAATCTCCAAATTAATGCTTGTGAAGTTTATTTTACACCATGTTAAAACACTGTTGTAAGCATTACTCAGATTTTATACACAATGTTCTGAAACAAACCAAAAAAAAGCCAAAAACCAAAATCAGCCAAAAAATCCAAAAACGATCAGAAAGCAAACTGAAAATTATTTGCGTACTGTAGAAGCCTGCCAATTATAAGTTATTGCTTCTTATCTAGGGGATAAATCAGGATCTCGCTCTCCACTAATCTATTTTTCAGGCAAGATCATTTTAAGAGGTGGGAAAACAACACAGTCACTATTTCAACTCTGCAGCGCGCATTTTATTTATCCACAAGCAGCAGCATTTAAATAAGATGCATGCATTCAGCACTGCTATCCAGACAGCGCGTGGCAATGAATATATGTGGAGAGTGGCCAGTGCCACAGTTATCTGGAGGGCAGCGGATATTCAGTCCATAATTATCCGGATAAATTTAGGAACAGCACAAAAGCTAAAAGTTATCCGAAGAGCAGACTGAATTTCGCCACTCTCCAGGTAACTTGGTGCTCCGCCCCTGTTCTTCTCACACACCATGCTGCCACCCTGGATAGTGCCGAGGTGATCTATAAGGTTTTCAGCTGCACTATCTGCTTAGGGTTGCCTACGGAAATTAGCCGGATAATGGCTGTCAAATATTTTTTTGCCCTAATTAGACAGAGCTAACAGTATTCCATGAAACTGTTTGCCACAGTTCCACATTGAGAGATAGATAACACTTACACTGGCCAGAAGGTGAACACAAAAAGGGGCTGAATTTTTTGACAATTCTACCTAGCCCACTTCCAGTTAGTTTTAGCTTGTACTGCCCTCTGCTGGCTATTTCATATAACGAGATGGCTAAAGGAATGAAATCCCTCACAAGCACTCAAGCAGTCTCCTTAAATTAATTGTTTGTTTCTTTTCCTTTTTGGGGGGAGGGGGAGGGGTATTTTACATTTTTTTCCCATTAATGATTTAGGTTTTGTTTATGAAGGAAGGCTCCAGGAATACTGCTGCAATGATTAGACTAGAAATAGTCAGACGCAGGGTCAGCGCAACATATTGGGCAATTTAGGGAAACTATCAGCCTTGTGCCCCCTCAATTAACTTTCATGCCTCCCAAGATTTAATAATTATGCTAAAATATCATGATGCCCCTTATCCCATACCACCAGCACATTCCTGTTAATGCATAATTGGACATCATACTCTTAAATATTAAACTGGCCTCCTGCCACCACAATGTAAATTCAAAATAAGGGCCATTTCCAAAGAGCAATTTAGGCAGGTAAATGGGCTGTTTAAAAACTGCGCCCCCTCTCTGCAGGTACCGGTATACCCTGATGGTTCTTGGAGTTAGTGGTACAGTCAGAACCTACTATTTTGCCTTGCCTACAGTTGCTCTTTGCTGCTCCCTAGGCAACTGCCTATTTTTCCTAATGGTTGCACCAGCCCTGGTAGGCAGGTCTAATTAAGGGAACAATCTACTTTGAATGAAAGCTCACAATGCAGTGCCCTAGTCCTGCTTCTGGTTCTGACTGAGCTGGAAAACGCAAAAGCAGGAAGGAATCCAACAATTAGGTTTGCTTGTTGAATACTGCAGCCGGTTGGGTGTGGTGGATTCCCACAGTAGGGCGGGATCATTTTGGTTATTCTAAACCAGGGAGAGTAAGATCTTCCTTTTCTGTTGTTGCCTTTTTAAGCAAAAACTTTCTATTTTAAAAGGAACGTGAATATAAAATAGGTACAAAATTAGACTAGAAGTCCTCCTGGAAGAGGGATACACCTACCGTACCTGACTGTTACTTGCCTTGGATTATTGCTGAAAAGGAAGCAGCGAATGCTTTTCTTTCTTAAATCAGCACATGGAGATCTGACTGTACTCAAACATCAGCCTCACTGAGTTGCATGAAACATGCTGGAAGACTAAGGCACAGATGTAACAGTCTTCTAAAAATAGTTTGGGCTACTATAAAAAAAAAAAAACCATTATAAAATATTTTGACCACCCCAAAATAAAAACATATCCAAAACTGAACATGAACATTTGTGATTTTATTGTAATTTCCCCTCTAAAAATGATAGAGTCACAATACCAAGAACCTCATGACCAGTGAACCTCATGTGGAATTTGCATGGATCCCTGGCCATAAGCTCTTTGGGTATTTTGTTATTCATAGCACAATTGTCTGTCTCTAGTACAAATACTCCAGGAGTTAAGAAATGACTTTTATAACTACTGTACAACATATATCTTAAGACAGCGATTCTCAACCCAGACCTCCGGGCACATCTAGCCAATCAGGTTTTCGGGATTCTCACAATGAATACACATGGGAGAAATCTCTATGCACTGCCTCCGTTTTATACAAGAACTGCATTGAGAACTATTGCCTTAAGGGACAAGGCTTTGGTTTGTTATAAACTTTATGACAAAGAGGGACCTGCTGCTTTTGGATACAGCGTAACCAGTTATTTTCTTTCTCTGTTCTTGGATTCGTTCTGTCGTCCTCACCTCAAGTCCTTGCTAGAACGCTCTTCTGTTCCCAAAGAACATGCAAACTGCAGGAGTCGACTACCCCTCTTTCCATACAGATATATATCACGTACATAATAGCCATCCTGCATAACTCTAAAGCATATTGTTTAAAAACCAACACGATGTACAGTATAATTAGCAAAGCGTTTGGGAGGACAGTGGCTAGGAAGTTTCTTTCAGTGGGATAGGTAGAAACCATACCAACAAATCATAGGATTTTTATGCCAGTGAACCCGAATTCCAACTAATAAGAGCTAGTTGTATTAATGACCCAAGATTATAAACCTTTTTTAAAATATTTGAGATTATAGGAGATTCCTTCCAGTACCCTCATTATTTCACACCTAATTCTTTCATAGTCTTGAAATGCCCTTATCAGCCAAAGAACCGGTCTACTAAGCCCCTCACTAGGAACAGGAGTTTGGGCCACATTACTAGCAGCGGGCAGACAAGTTGGGGCAGATGTCCCCCTGACTTTAGCACAGCTCACCACAGTAGTGCTGCTGCGGGAAGCAATTACTACCACCCATTTTGCTGGTGGTAGCTGCTCCCTGGCAAGGGTCAGCAGCCCGGGCTTTCAAGGCCCGCACTAGTGGGGCCATGACAGGAACACCCATGCCCTATTCAGACAGGCGCTGCCCATGTAGTCTGGGTTTCTTTAGCACAGGGTCCCTTGCTACTTTTTAGCCTGGCACCAAAAACACATTCTACCCGGACAGCATGCTTTAGTAAACTGACCCGTAAGTAAAAGTGAAATCATTCTTCATCCTTTGCCGCCACCTCAGCCCTTGAAGCCCTAGGTGATTATTGCTTTGTTGACCAAGGCTAGAGTAGGAGACCCATGAAGATCTGAAGATGTATATAGGTTCTCCTAGTTACAGGTATGTTAAGTCAGCTCCATAAAAAGGCATCATCTGTAACGTGTTCCTCATCTTTCCCTGAAACATCTGGACATACTTTTTCCTACTGGCCATATAAAAGTCCTGATATGGTTCAAAATCTCTGCTGCCCTTCTTATCTCATGCAGACTGCTCTCAGAAAAGAGAGGCAATGGAGAAATAACGGAATAAAGTACCACTACTACTGATATAGTTGCATAGTAGCTCAGGCTGAAGGATAACCGGAAGCCAACTGAGTCGAGCCTCCCAACAGAGCATCTGAGAACTCTGAAGACAGCACATATCTGAAACCTGAAACATCTCCCATCATGTAATTGTTCGGTCATTTGCAAAGAAACACTATATATAGAACCAGACTGCCATCTCGCAGTTCTGTGGCATGGGATACAGGTTTGGGACAAAGGACAGGGCAGGACAGTGATAGCCTCTAACAGCCGACAAGCAGTGCTGAGGGTGTATATTGGAGAGGTGCCCTCCAGCCCTAAAAGCAAGCAGACTATATAGGGAGAGAACGCAAAGAACTTTGTGGGGGGAAAGAGACATACATCTATACATATTACCAAGCTCTCACTCTTTCTGGATATAGATACAGATAGAGCTAGAGAGGCACATAAGATAGGTTGACCCCCATCTATGACATGCCAGCAATATCCTGAATAAAAATGTAAAATAAATAAAATAAATAAATAAATAAATATAAATAAATAAATAAATATGTCTATTTAATTTTCCTGTTTAATGTATACCCAAGTTATTATACCTGTTTCACTGTAAGCACAAATCACGAAATTGAGATGTGCAACTCTTATGTTCATTGTAAACCGCACTGATGTCGAATAGCGCGGTATAAAAGAGACTGCAAATAAATAAATAAATATTACTGCTATATGATTCTAATCAATCGATCAATTAGCTCTTGTCATCTGAATCCCTTTCTGATTGCACCTGGGAAGCGAGCCAGTAAACATAGCCCTCATAGTAGAGCGCCTCTAATATTTGCCCCAGGCATATGGAATACCCCACCAGAGCAGATAAGAACCATTGCTGATTTGTTCACATTTCAAAGGTAAGTAAAGATATTCTCCTTTACTCAGGCCTTTAGCAGGGTTTAACCTGGCTGACTGTTAGTCGTATGTGAGATGTTCTTATACTTTAAGTGTTGTTTTAACTGTGTTTATTGTGTATGTTTAAATGGAAGGAGTTGAGAAATGGAAGATGAGTGACTTGCTGTTGTTGTTGTTAAGTGCTGTTGAGTTGGTGTCAACCCCTGGCGCCCCTCTAGGTATTTGTCCTACTGTGCTCGGTCTTCAATCAGGTGACTCATTGTTGACAGACTGGCACCCTTAGCTTCTGTTATTGTATTGATCCATCTCATTGCTGGCCTTCCTCTTTTGCGTTGACCTTCAACCTTGTCAAGCACGAGAGACTTATTAAGTTTCAAATAAATAGATACACTATAGACAAGGCCCTTGATTCTCTCTAACAGCATGAAAGTAGAGGTTACAGCAAGACGCCTTGAATTCTGTAATTAAAATGTTAATATTGAGTGCCGTGGCTACATGTTGCCATTGAAATCATCGCGCATGAAAGGAAAACATTTGTTTTGCTAATTTGATATTGAAAACCCTGCTATAGTTATTAAGTCAACCCTTTTTGGATGTTCCTGTTAGGATACTGAGATCAGACTGTTTAGACCTGGCCCTGTCATCCACTTTGAAAGGTTCAGCACTGATGTTAAAAACAGATCCTGTCTTCCCTGCATCTGTTTCCTTTCACACATGTAACGTATGTTGCCAGATTCTATTTCAGTCATAAGAGACAAAAAACCTTTTCCACTGAGCAGCTTAGGGCCTGATTTTCAGAAGGGCCGATTCAGCAGGATCCTCGGGTACTAGCTGTCACTGAACGTCCAGGTTGCGAGCGCCATTTTCATCCGGTACTTATTTGGGCAGCAACCCAGGCCATCTTTTCATGCAGCCTAAATTATCTAGAGATGCCGACTGAAAATGATGATCTCCGGGTAAGTGTTGGCACTACCCCCAGACTGTCCCTGCACTAACCAGATAGTGTCAGGGCAATATGTGGAAGTATTCAACAGTGCTAGCCGGATAGTGTCGCTGAATAACTCGCTCAGCACCTCATCTGAAGAGCCTCCCGTTGGCAGGGCCGGCCCGTCCACTACGCGAACCTAGGTGGTTGCCTAGGGCAGCATTATTACCCCAACCCCCCTGAAGCAGCAGCTGAGCTGCTGCTTCAGTGCTGTGGCGGAATTTAAAATGCCCGCATATGTGCGCGCAGTTCCGGCCTGCTGTTCCTGTCCGCCCCCTCCCCCTCCCCCCTCCCCTGCAAGAAAATTGCATCAGAGTGAGAGGGAGAGCAGGAGCAGGCCGTGAGCACGCATGTGCACTTTAAGGCCCAACACTGTGCTGAAGCAGTAGTTCAATCGCTGCTGCTTCCGCTTCAGCGTGGGGAGGTGCCGGAGGCACATTCAGGGGGGGGCAGCACCACAGAGGATTTGTTTAGGGTGACAGAAACCCTCATGCACCGCTGCCCAGTGGCCAACTGGACAAGGGTTTTGAATATCAGCCCATAAGCATTTTCCTCTGGACACAGCATGGGTAAAACCTTCAGCATATCGGACTTACTATGTTAGTGCACACCAGAAACAGCTGTGCTAACTACAAATCTTGCCAGTAGCGTGGGTGTACTTAACGCCACCTCAATGGGTGGTAAGTGCATGCATGTACCAGTTAGCATGTTACAAATGCATGGCACCATGCTAAATGGCAGGTGGACAGACATACATAGCCCCTTAAGCCTGCACAGGCCTCTGCCCAAGATTCATGGCCCACATGCATGCTCGGCTTTCACACACAGGTGGCCTGTTATAAAATTATAAGTTATCAGTGCAGTTTAGGCCAGTCAAAGAATAGGCAGGCTCACCGTACAAGGCATACGGTCAGTGCCGCCACGCAGATGGAGATCGTAGTGAATATATGGAGTAAGTGTGGCAACTGCACCAGCGGAAAAGTTACCTCAGCATTTCTAATAGGAAGGCCTAAGGCAACAAGAGTCTAAAGATAAGGACTACATTTTACGGCATATTCTGTGCGCTTAAAAATTACAAAAGACGAGGAGCATTCACCGGAGCATGTGTTATAATTTATCTAATTTCAATAGTGTACTTATCTTTGTATTATGATTTATGCAATTTCAAACAAACAGGGGGCTTACGCTTATTTCCTTTTGTAAACTTAGGGTTTTAATTTAGGTGTGGCTGTCTTGGATGATGAAAATTTTTTTATGGCAATTAAATCATTTTCTCTAAAGAAATTGATCTTTAAAAAAAAAAAACCCACATAATACACAAAACAGTTACTAATGTTCCAAAGCTCTCTATGAACGCATGAAGCGGGCTATCCAGCATCCGTCTCGCTCTGGCATCTTAAAACAGCCGCTAGTGAAGTCAGTCCATATACAGGTACCTAGGGAAATCTAATTTCTCATTATGAACCTGATTTACTGGGACTTCTTCCCCCATCCTGTGTCCGAGTAAAAAGGTTTAGGGGATTGGTTTAGAAACACTCTCTGTGATTTACACATGTATAACCAGACAGTGGAGTAGCCGCCTAGTGGTTAGAGCACTGGCTTGGTAACCAAGAGATGAGGATTTGAGTCCCACTAACACTTCTTTTGGCCTTGGACAAGTCACTTCACCCTCCATTGCCTGGGAAGAAAGGCCTGGTAATCTGCTTCCGGTCATCTTGCTAAGAAAACCCAGGAGCTGTAGGATCGCCAGGAGTCAGCA